>OV651824.1:3750359-4144090 GCA_927349885.1 Psylliodes chrysocephalus | reverse complement strand
CCCCCAATCTCAATTTATCTGAATGAAAACATCATAAAAAATTATTACAAATCAAGTTTAACCAACTATCAATCAAAGAAATTGAAACCCCCCAATCTCAATTTATCTGAATGAAAACATCATAAACAATTATTATAAATCAAGTTTAACCAGCTATCAATCAAATAAATTGAAACCCCCAATCTCAATTTATCTAAATAAAAACACCATAAACAATTATTATAAATCAAGTTTAACCAGCTATCAATCAAATAAATTGAAACCCCCCAATCTCAATTTATCTGAATGAAAACATCATAAACAATTATTACAAATCAAGTTTAACCAACTATCAATCAAATAAATTAAAACCCCCCAATCTCAATTTATATGAATGAAAACATCATAAACAATTATTACAAATCAAGTTTAACCAGCTATCAATCAAATAAATTGAAACCCCCCAATCTCAATTTATCTGAATGAAAACATCATAAACAATTATTACAAATCAAGTTTAACCAACTATCAATCAAATAAATTGAAACCCCACAATCTCAATTTATCTGAATGAAAACATCATAAACAATTATTATAAATCAAGTTTAACCAGCTATCAATCAAATAAATTGAAACCCCCCAATCTCAATTTATCTGAATGAAAACATCATAAACAATTATTACAAATCAAGTTTAACCAACTATCAATCAAATAAATTGAAAACCCCCAATCTCAATTTATTTGAATGAAAACATCATAAACAATTATTATAAATCAAGTTTAACCAGCTATCAATCAAATAAATTGAAACCCCCCAATCTCAATTTATCTGAATGAAAACATCATAAACAATTATTACAAATCAAGTTTAACCAACTATCAATCAAATAAATTGAAACCCCCCAATCTCAATTTATCTGAATAAAAACACCATAAACAATTATTATAAATCAAGTTTAACCAACTATCAATCAAATAAATTGAAACCCCCCAATCTCAATTTATCTGAATGAAAACATCATAAACAATTATTATAAATCAAGTTTAACCAGCTATCAATCAAATAAATTGAAAACCCCCAATCTCAATTTATCTGAATAAAAACACCATAAACAATTATTATAAATCAAGTTTAACCAGCTATCAATCAAATAAATTGAAAACCCCATAATTTCAATTTATCTGAATGAAAACATCATAAACAATTATTACAAATCAAGTTTAACCAGCTATCAATCAAATAAATTGAAACCCCCCAATCTCAATTTATCTGAATGAAAACATCATAAACAATTATTACAAATCAAGTTTAACCAACTATCAATCAAATAAATTGAAACCCCCCAATCCCAATTTATCTGAATGAAAACATCATAAACAATTATTACAAATCAAGTTTAACCAACTATCAATCAAATAAATTGAAACCCCCCAATCTCAATTTATCTGAATGAAAACATCATAAACAATTATTACAAATCAAGTTTAACCAACTATCAATCAAATAAATTGAAACCCCTCAATCTGAATTTATCTGAATGAAAACATCATAAACAATTATTACAAATCAAGTTTAACCAACTATCAATCAAATAAATTGAAACCCCTCAATCTCAATTTATCTGAATGAAAACATCATAAACAATTATTACAAATCAAGTTTAACCAACTATCAATCAAATAAATTGAAACCCCTCAATCTCAATTTATCTGAATGAAAACATCATAAACAATTATTATAAATCAAGTTTAACCAGCTATCAATCAAATAAATTGAAACCCCCCAATCTCAATTTATCTGAATGAAAACATCATAAACAATTATTATAAATCAAGTTTAACCAGCTATCAATCAAATAAATTGAAACCCCCCAATCTCAATTTATCTGAATGAAAACATCATAAACAATTATTATAAATCAAGTTTAACCAACTATCAATCAAATAAATTAAAACCCCCCAATCTCAATTTATCTGAATGAAAACATCATAAACAATTATTACAAATCAAGTTTAACCAGCTATCAATCAAATAAATTGAAACCCACCAATCTCAATTTATCTGAATGAAAACATCATAAACAATTATTACAAATCAAGTTTAACCAACTATCAATCAAATAAATTGAAACCCCCCAATCTCAATTTATCTGAATGAAAACATCATAAACAATTATTATAAATCAAGTTTAACCAGCTATCAATCAAATAAATTGAAACCCCCCCAATCTCAATTTATCTGAATGAAAACATCATAACCAATTATTACAAATCAAGTTTAACCAACTATCAATCAAATAAATTGAAACCCCACAATCTCAATTTATCTGAATAAAAACATCATAAACAATTATTATAAATCAAGTTTAACCAGCTATCAATCAAATAAATTGAAACCCCCCAATCTCAATTTATCTGAATGAAAACATCATAAACAATTATTACAAATCAAGTTTAACCAACTATCAATCAAATAAATTGAAAACCCCCAATCTCAATTTATCTGAATGAAAACATCATAAACAATTATTACAAATCAAGTTTAACCAACTATCAATCAAATAAATTGAAACCCCACAATCTCAATTTATCTGAATGAAAACATCATAAACAATTATTATAAATCAAGTTTAACCAGCTATCAATCAAATAAATTGAAACCCCCCAATCTCAATTTATCTGAATGAAAACATCATAAACAATTATTACAAATCAAGTTTAACCAACTATCAATCAAATAAATTGAAACCCCCCAATCTCAATTTATCTGAATAAAAACACCATAAACAATTATTATAAATCAAGTTTAACCAACTATCAATCAAATAAATTGAAACCCCCCAATCTCAATTTATCTGAATGAAAACATCATAAACAATTATTATAAATCAAGTTTAACCAGCTATCAATCAAATAAATTGAAAACCCCCAATCTCAATTTATCTGAATAAAAACACCATAAACAATTATTATAAATCAAGTTTAACCAGCTATCAATCAAATAAATTGAAAACCCCCAATCTCAATTTATCTGAATGAAAACATCATAAAAAATTATTACAAATCAAGTTTAACCAACTATCAATCAAAGAAATTGAAACCCCCCAATCTCAATTTATCTGAATGAAAACATCATAAACAATTATTATAAATCAAGTTTAACCAGCTATCAATCAAATAAATTGAAACCCCCAATCTCAATTTATCTGAATAAAAACACCATAAACAATTATTATAAATCAAGTTTAACCAGCTATCAATCAAATAAATTGAAACCCCCCAATCTCAATTTATCTGAATGAAAACATCATAAACAATTATTATAAATCAAGTTTAACCAACTATCAATCAAATAAATTAAAACCCCCCAATCTCAATTTATCTGAATGAAAACATCATAAACAATTATTACAAATCAAGTTTAACCAGCTATCAATCAAATAAATTGAAACCCACCAATCTCAATTTATCTGAATGAAAACATCATAAACAATTATTACAAATCAAGTTTAACCAACTATCAATCAAATAAATTGAAACCCCACAATCTTAATTTATCTGAATGAAAACATCATAAACAATTATTATAAATCAAGTTTAACCAGCTATCAATCAAATAAATTGAAACCCCCCAATCTCAATTTATCTGAATGAAAACATCATAAACAATTATTACAAATCAAGTTTAACCAACTATCAATCAAATAAATTGAAAACCCCCAATCTCAATTTATCTGAATGAAAACATCATAAACAATTATTACAAATCAAGTTTAACCAACTATCAATCAAATAAATTGAAACCCCACAATCTCAATTTATCTGAATGAAAACATCATAAACAATTATTATAAATCAAGTTTAACCAGCTATCAATCAAATAAATTGAAACCCCCCAATCTCAATTTATCTAAATGAAAACATCATAAACAATTATTACAAATCAAGTTTAACCAACTATCAATCAAATAAATTGAAAACCCCCAATCTCAATTTATCTGAATGAAAACATCATAAACAATTATTACAAATCAAGTTTAACCAACTATCAATCAAATAAATTGAAACCCCACAATCTCAATTTATCTGAATGAAAACATCATAAACAATTATTATAAATCAAGTTTAACCAGCTATCAATCAAATAAATTGAAACCCCCCAATCTCAATTTATCTGAATGAAAACATCATAAACAATTATTACAAATCAAGTTTAACCAACTATCAATCAAATAAATTGAAACCCCCCAATCTCAATTTATCTGAATAAAAACACCATAAACAATTATTATAAATCAAGTTTAACCAACTATCAATCAAATAAATTAAAACCCCCCAATCTCAATTTATCTGAATGAAAACATCATAAACAATTATTATAAATCAAGTTTAACCAGCTATCAATCAAATAAATTGAAAACCCCCAATCTCAATTTATCTGAATGAAAACATCATAAAAAATTATTACAAATCAAGTTTAACCAACTATCAATCAAAGAAATTGAAACCCCCCAATCTCAATTTATCTGAATGAAAACATCATAAACAATTATTATAAATCAAGTTTAACCAGCTATCAATCAAATAAATTGAAACCCCCAATCTCAATTTATCTAAATAAAAACACCATAAACAATTATTATAAATCAAGTTTAACCAGCTATCAATCAAATAAATTGAAACCCCCAATCTCAATTTATCTAAATAAAAACACCATAAACAATTATTATAAATCAAGTTTAACCAGCTATCAATCAAATAAATTGAAACCCCCCAATCTCAATTTATCTGAATGAAAACATCATAAACAATTATTACAAATCAAGTTTAACCAACTATCAATCAAATAAATTAAAACCCCCCAATCTCAATTTATATGAATGAAAACATCATAAACAATTATTACAAATCAAGTTTAACCAGCTATCAATCAAATAAATTGAAACCCCCCAATTTCAATTTATCTGAATGAAAACATCATAAACAATTATTACAAATCAAGTTTAACCAACTATCAATCAAATAAATTGAAACCCCACAATCTCAATTTATCTGAATGAAAACATCATAAACAATTATTATAAATCAAGTTTAACCAGCTATCAATCAAATAAATTGAAACCCCCCAATCTCAATTTATTTGAATGAAAACATCATAAACAATTATTACAAATCAAGTTTAACCAACTATCAATCAAATAAATTGAAAACCCCCAATCTCAATTTATTTGAATGAAAACATCATAAACAATTATTATAAATCAAGTTTAACCAGCTATCAATCAAATAAATTGAAACCCCCCAATCTCAATTTATCTGAATGAAAACATCATAAACAATTATTACAAATCAAGTTTAACCAACTATCAATCAAATAAATTGAAACCCCCCAATCTCAATTTATCTGAATAAAAACACCATAAACAATTATTATAAATCAAGTTTAACCAACTATCAATCAAATAAATTGAAACCCCCCAATCTCAATTTATCTGAATGAAAACATCATAAACAATTATTATAAATCAAGTTTAACCAGCTATCAATCAAATAAATTGAAAACCCCCAATCTCAATTTATCTGAATAAAAACACCATAAACAATTATTATAAATCAAGTTTAACCAGCTATCAATCAAATAAATTGAAAACCCCATAATTTCAATTTATCTGAATGAAAACATCATAAACAATTATTACAAATCAAGTTTAACCAGCTATCAATCAAATAAATTGAAACCCCCCAATCTCAATTTATCTGAATGAAAACATCATAAACAATTATTACAAATCAAGTTTAACCAACTATCAATCAAATAAATTGAAACCCCCCAATCCCAATTTATCTGAATGAAAACATCATAAACAATTATTACAAATCAAGTTTAACCAACTATCAATCAAATAAATTGAAACCCCCCAATCTCAATTTATCTGAATGAAAACATCATAAACAATTATTACAAATCAAGTTTAACCAACTATCAATCAAATAAATTGAAACCCCTCAATCTGAATTTATCTGAATGAAAACATCATAAACAATTATTACAAATCAAGTTTAACCAACTATCAATCAAATAAATTGAAACCCCTCAATCTCAATTTATCTGAATGAAAACATCATAAACAATTATTACAAATCAAGTTTAACCAACTATCAATCAAATAAATTGAAACCCCTCAATCTCAATTTATCTGAATGAAAACATCATAAACAATTATTATAAATCAAGTTTAACCAGCTATCAATCAAATAAATTGAAACCCCCCAATCTCAATTTATCTGAATGAAAACATCATAAACAATTATTATAAATCAAGTTTAACCAGCTATCAATCAAATAAATTGAAACCCCCCAATCTCAATTTATCTGAATGAAAACATCATAAACAATTATTATAAATCAAGTTTAACCAACTATCAATCAAATAAATTAAAACCCCCCAATCTCAATTTATCTGAATGAAAACATCATAAACAATTATTACAAATCAAGTTTAACCAGCTATCAATCAAATAAATTGAAACCCACCAATCTCAATTTATCTGAATGAAAACATCATAAACAATTATTACAAATCAAGTTTAACCAACTATCAATCAAATAAATTGAAACCCCCCAATCTCAATTTATCTGAATGAAAACATCATAAACAATTATTATAAATCAAGTTTAACCAGCTATCAATCAAATAAATTGAAACCCCCCAATCTCAATTTATCTGAATGAAAACATCATAACCAATTATTACAAATCAAGTTTAACCAACTATCAATCAAATAAATTGAAACCCCACAATCTCAATTTATCTGAATAAAAACATCATAAACAATTATTATAAATCAAGTTTAACCAGCTATCAATCAAATAAATTGAAACCCCCCAATCTCAATTTATCTGACTGAAAACATCATAAACAATTATTACAAATCAAGTTTAACCAACTATCAATCAAATAAATTGAAAACCCCCAATCTCAATTTATCTGAATGAAAACATCATAAACAATTATTACAAATCAAGTTTAACCAACTATCAATCAAATAAATTGAAACCCCACAATCTCAATTTATCTGAATGAAAACATCATAAACAATTATTATAAATCAAGTTTAACCAGCTATCAATCAAATAAATTGAAACCCCCCAATCTCAATTTATCTGAATGAAAACATCATAAACAATTATTACAAATCAAGTTTAACCAACTATCAATCAAATAAATTGAAACCCCCCAATCTCAATTTATCTGAATAAAAACACCATAAACAATTATTATAAATCAAGTTTAACCAACTATCAATCAAATAAATTGAAACCCCCCAATCTCAATTTATCTGAATGAAAACATCATAAACAATTATTATAAATCAAGTTTAACCAGCTATCAATCAAATAAATTGAAAACCCCCAATCTCAATTTATCTGAATAAAAACACCATAAACAATTATTATAAATCAAGTTTAACCAGCTATCAATCAAATAAATTGAAAACCCCCAATCTCAATTTATCTGAATGAAAACATCATAAAAAATTATTACAAATCAAGTTTAACCAACTATCAATCAAAGAAATTGAAACCCCCCAATCTCAATTTATCTGAATGAAAACATCATAAACAATTATTATAAATCAAGTTTAACCAGCTATCAATCAAATAAATTGAAACCCCCAATCTCAATTTATCTGAATAAAAACACCATAAACAATTATTATAAATCAAGTTTAACCAGCTATCAATCAAATAAATTGAAACCCCCCAATCTCAATTTATCTGAATGAAAACATCATAAACAATTATTACAAATCAAGTTTAACCAACTATCAATCAAATAAATTAAAACCCCCCATTCTCAATTTATATGAATGAAAACATCATAAACAATTATTACAAATCAAGTTTAACCAGCTATCAATCAAATAAATTGAAACCCCCCAATCTCAATTTATCTGAATGAAAACATCATAAACAATTATTACAAATCAAGTTTAACCAACTATCAATCAAATAAATTGAAACCCCACAATCTCAATTTATCTGAATGAAAACATCATAAACAATTATTATAAATCAAGTTTAACCAGCTATCAATCAAATAAATTGAAACCCCCCAATCTCAATTTATCTGAATGAAAACATCATAAACAATTATTACAAATCAAGTTTAACCAACTATCAATCAAATAAATTGAAACCCCCCAATCTCAATTTATCTGAATAAAAACACCATAAACAATTATTATAAATCAAGTTTAACCAACTATCAATCAAATAAATTGAAACCCCCCAATCTCAATTTATCTGAATGAAAACATCATAAACAATTGTTATAAATCAAGTTTAACCAGCTATCAATCAAATAAATTGAAAACCCCCAATCTCAATTTATCTGAATAAAAACACCATAAACAATTATTATAAATCAAGTTTAACCAGCTATCAATCAAATAAATTGAAAACCCCCAATCTCAATTTATCTGAATGAAAACATCATAAAAAATTATTACAAATCAAGTTTAACCAACTATCAATCAAAGAAATTGAAACCCCCCAATCTCAATTTATCTGAATGAAAACATCATAAACAATTATTATAAATCAAGTTTAACCAGCTATCAATCAAATAAATTGAAACCCCCAATCTCAATTTATCTGAATAAAAACACCATAAACAATTATTATAAATCAAGTTTAACCAGCTATCAATCAAATAAATTGAAACCCCCCAATCTCAATTTATCTGAATGAAAACATCATAAACAATTATTACAAATCAAGTTTAACCAACTATCAATCAAATAAATTAAAACCCCCCATTCTCAATTTATATGAATGAAAACATCATAAACAATTATTACAAATCAAGTTTAACCAGCTATCAATCAAATAAATTGAAACCCCCCAATCTCAATTTATCTGAATGAAAACATCATAAACAATTATTACAAATCAAGTTTAACCAACTATCAATCAAATAAATTGAAACCCCACAATCTCAATTTATCTGAATGAAAACATCATAAACAATTATTATAAATCAAGTTTAACCAGCTATCAATCAAATAAATTGAAACCCCCCAATCTCAATTTATCTGAATGAAAACATCATAAACAATTATTACAAATCAAGTTTAACCAACTATCAATCAAATAAATTGAAAACCCCCAATCTCAATTTATTTGAATGAAAACATCATAAAAAATTATTACAAATCAAGTTTAACCAACTATCAATCAAAGAAATTGAAACCCCCCAATCTCAATTTATCTGAATGAAAACATCATAAACAATTATTATAAATCAAGTTTAACCAGCTATCAATCAAATAAATTGAAACCCCCAATCTCAATTTATCTGAATAAAAACACCATAAACAATTATTATAAATCAAGTTTAACCAGCTATCAATCAAATAAATTGAAACCCCCCAATCTCAATTTATCTGAATGAAAACATCATAAACAATTATTACAAATCAAGTTTAACCAACTATCAATCAAATAAATTAAAACCCCCCAATCTCAATTTATATGAATGAAAACATCATAAACAATTATTACAAATCAAGTTTAACCAGCTATCAATCAAATAAATTGAAACCCCCCAATCTCAATTTATCTGAATGAAAACATCATAAACAATTATTACAAATCAAGTTTAACCAACTATCAATCAAATAAATTGAAACCCCACAATCTCAATTTATCTGAATGAAAACATCATAAACAATTATTATAAATCAAGTTTAACCAGCTATCAATCAAATAAATTGAAACCCCCCAATCTCAATTTATCTGAATGAAAACATCATAAACAATTATTACAAATCAAGTTTAACCAACTATCAATCAAATAAATTGAAAACCCCCAATCTCAATTTATTTGAATGAAAACATCATAAAAAATTATTACAAATCAAGTTTAACCAACTATCAATCAAAGAAATTGAAACCCCCCAATCTCAATTTATCTGAATGAAAACATCATAAACAATTATTATAAATCAAGTTTAACCAGCTATCAATCAAATAAATTGAAACCCCCAATCTCAATTTATCTGAATAAAAACACCATAAACAATTATTATAAATCAAGTTTAACCAGCTATCAATCAAATAAATTGAAACCCCCCAATCTCAAATTATCTGAATGAAAACATCATAAACAATTATTACAAATCAAGTTTAACCAACTATCAATCAAATAAATTAAAACCCCCCAATCTCAATTTATATGAATGAAAACATCATAAACAATTATTACAAATCAAGTTTAACCAGCTATCAATCAAATAAATTGAAACCCCCCAATCTCAATTAATCTGAATGAAAACATCATAAACAATTATTACAAATCAAGTTTAACCAACTATCAATCAAATAAATTGAAACCCCACAATCTCAATTTATCTGAATGAAAACATCATAAACAATTATTATAAATCAAGTTTAACCAGCTATCAATCAAATAAATTGAAACCCCCCCAATCTCAATTTATCTGAATGAAAACATCATAAACAATTATTACAAATCAAGTTTAACCAACTATCAATCAAATAAATTAAAACCCCCCAATCTCAATTTATATGAATGAAAACATCATAAACAATTATTACAAATCAAGTTTAACCAGCTATCAATCAAATAAATTGAAACCCCCCAATCTCAATTTATCTGAATGAAAACATCATAAACAATTATTACAAATCAAGTTTAACCAACTATCAATCAAATAAATTGAAACCCCACAATCTCAATTTATCTGAATGAAAACATCATAAACAATTATTATAAATCAAGTTTAACCAGCTATCAATCAAATAAATTGAAACCCCCCAATCTCAATTTATCTGAATGAAAACATCATAAACAATTATTACAAATCAAGTTTAACCAACTATCAATCAAATAAATTGAAAACCCCCAATCTCAATTTATTTGAATGAAAACATCATAAAAAATTATTACAAATCAAGTTTAACCAACTATCAATCAAAGAAATTGAAACCCCCCAATCTCAATTTATCTGAATGAAAACATCATAAACAATTATTATAAATCAAGTTTAACCAGCTATCAATCAAATAAATTGAAACCCCCAATCTCAATTTATCTGAATAAAAACACCATAAACAATTATTATAAATCAAGTTTAACCAGCTATCAATCAAATAAATTGAAACCCCCAATCTCAATTTATCTGAATAAAAACACCATAAACAATTATTATAAATCAAGTTTAACCAGCTATCAATCAAATAAATTGAAACCCCCCAATCTCAATTTATCTGAATGAAAACATCATAAACAATTATTACAAATCAAGTTTAACCAACTATCAATCAAATAAATTAAAACCCCCCAATCTCAATTTATATGAATGAAAACATCATAAACAATTATTACAAATCAAGTTTAACCAGCTATCAATCAAATAAATTGAAACCCCCCAATCTCAATTTATCTGAATGAAAACATCATAAACAATTATTACAAATCAAGTTTAACCAACTATCAATCAAATAAATTGAAACCCCACAATCTCAATTTATCTGAATGAAAACATCATAAACAATTATTATAAATCAAGTTTAACCAGCTATCAATCAAATAAATTGAAACCCCCCAATCTCAATTTATCTGAATGAAAACATCATAAACAATTATTACAAATCAAGTTTAACCAACTATCAATCAAATAAATTGAAAACCCCCAATCTCAATTTATTTGAATGAAAACATCATAAAAAATTATTACAAATCAAGTTTAACCAACTATCAATCAAAGAAATTGAAACCCCCCAATCTCAATTTATCTGAATGAAAACATCATAAACAATTATTATAAATCAAGTTTAACCAGCTATCAATCAAATAAATTGAAACCCCCAATCTCAATTTATCTGAATAAAAACACCATAAACAATTATTATAAATCAAGTTTAACCAGCTATCAATCAAATAAATTGAAACCCCCCAATCTCAAATTATCTGAATGAAAACATCATAAACAATTATTACAAATCAAGTTTAACCAACTATCAATCAAATAAATTAAAACCCCCCAATCTCAATTTATATGAATGAAAACATCATAAACAATTATTACAAATCAAGTTTAACCAGCTATCAATCAAATAAATTGAAACCACCCAATCTCAATTTATATGAATGAAAACATCATAAACAATTATTACAAATCAAGTTTAACCAGCTATCAATCAAATAAATTGAAACCCCCCAATCTCAATTTATCTGAATGAAAACATCATAAACAATTATTATAAATCAAGTTTAACCAGCTATCAATCAAATAAATTGAAACCCCCCCAATCTCAATTTATCTGAATGAAAACATCATAAACAATTATTACAAATCAAGTTTAACCAACTATCAATCAAATAAATTAAAACCCCCCAATCTCAATTTATATGAATGAAAACATCATAAACAATTATTACAAATCAAGTTTAACCAGCTATCAATCAAATAAATTGAAACCCCCCAATCTCAATTTATCTGAATGAAAACATCATAAACAATTATTACAAATCAAGTTTAACCAACTATCAATCAAATAAATTGAAACCCCACAATCTCAATTTATCTGAATGAAAACATCATAAACAATTATTATAAATCAAGTTTAACCAGCTATCAATCAAATAAATTGAAACCCCCCAATCTCAATTTATCTGAATGAAAACATCATAAACAATTATTACAAATCAAGTTTAACCAACTATCAATCAAATAAATTGAAAACCCCCAATCTCAATTTATTTGAATGAAAACATCATAAAAAATTATTACAAATCAAGTTTAACCAACTATCAATCAAAGAAATTGAAACCCCCCAATCTCAATTTATCTGAATGAAAACATCATAAACAATTATTATAAATCAAGTTTAACCAGCTATCAATCAAATAAATTGAAACCCCCAATCTCAATTTATCTGAATAAAAACACCATAAACAATTATTATAAATCAAGTTTAACCAGCTATCAATCAAATAAATTGAAACCCCCCAATCTCAAATTATCTGAATGAAAACATCATAAACAATTATTACAAATCAAGTTTAACCAACTATCAATCAAATAAATTAAAAGCCCCCAATCTCAATTTATATGAATGAAAACATCATAAACAATTATTACAAATCAAGTTTAACCAGCTATCAATCAAATAAATTGAAACCCCCCAATCTCAATTTATCTGAATGAAAACATCATAAACAATTATTACAAATCAAGTTTAACCAACTATCAATCAAATAAATTGAAACCCCACAATCTCAATTTATCTGAATGAAAACATCATAAACAATTATTATAAATCAAGTTTAACCAGCTATCAATCAAATAAATTGAAACCCCCCCAATCTCAATTTATCTGAATGAAAACATCATAAACAATTATTACAAATCAAGTTTAACCAACTATCAATCAAATAAATTGAAACCCCACAATCTCAATTTATCTGAATAAAAACACCATAAACAATTATTATAAATCAAGTTTAACCAGCTATCAATCAAATAAATTGAAACCCCCCAATCTCAATTTATCTGAATGAAAACATCATAAACAATTATTTCAAAACAAGTTTAACCAACTATCAATCAAATAAATTGAAACCCCCCAATCTCAATTTATCTGAATGAAAACATCATAAACAATTATTATAAATCAAGTTTAACCAGCTATCAATCAAATAAATTGAAACCCCCCCAATCTCAATTTATCTGAATAAAAACATCATAAACAATTATTACAAATCAAGTTTAACCAACTATCAATCAAATAAATTGAAACCCCACAATCTCAATTTATCTGAATGAAAACATCATAAACAATTATTATAAATCAAGTTTAACCAGCTATCAATCAAATAAATTGAAACCCCCAATCTCAATTTATCTGAATAAAAACACCATAAACAATTATTATAAATCAAGTTTAACCAGCTATCAATCAAATAAATTGAAACCCCCAATCTCAATTTATCTGAATAAAAACACCATAAAAAATTATTACAAATCAAGTTTAACCAACTATCAATCAAAGAAATTGAAACCCCCCAATCTCAATTTATCTGAATGAAAACATCATAAACAATTATTATAAATCAAGTTTAACCAGCTATCAATCAAATAAATTGAAACCCCCCAATCTCAATTTATCTGAATGAAAACATCATAAACAATTATTACAAATCAAGTTTAACCAACTATCAATCAAATAAATTGAAAACCCCCAATCTCAATTTATTTGAATGAAAACATCATAAAAAATTATTACAAATCAAGTTTAACCAACTATCAATCAAAGAAATTGAAACCCCCCAATCTCAATTTATCTGAATGAAAACATCATAAACAATTATTATAAATCAAGTTTAACCAGCTATCAATCAAATAAATTGAAACCCCCAATCTCAATTTATCTGAATAAAAACACCATAAACAATTATTATAAATCAAGTTTAACCAGCTATCAATCAAATAAATTGAAACCCCCCAATCTCAATTTATCTGAATGAAAACATCATAAACAATTATTACAAATCAAGTTTAACCAGCTATCAATCAAATAAATTGAAACCCCCCAATCTCAATTTATCTGAATGAAAACATCATAAACAATTATTACAAATCAAGTTTAACCAACTATCAATCAAATAAATTGAAAACCCCCAATCTCAATTTATCTGAATGAAAACATCATAAACAATTATTACAAATCAAGTTTAACCAACTATCAATCAAATAAATTGAAACCCCACAATCTCAATTTATCTGAATGAAAACATCATAAACAATTATTATAAATCAAGTTTAACCAGCTATCAATCAAATAAATTGAAACCCCCCAATCTCAATTTATCTGAATGAAAACATCATAAACAATTATTACAAATCAAGTTTAACCAACTATCAATCAAATAAATTGAAAACCCCCAATCTCAATTTATTTGAATGAAAACATCATAAATAATTATTACAAATCAAGTTTAACCAACTATCAATCAAATAAATTGAAACCCCACAATCTCAATTTATCTGAATGAAAACATCATAAACAATTATTATAAATCAAGTTTAACCAGCTATCAATCAAATAAATTGAAACCCCCCCAATCTCAATTTATCTGAATGAAAACATCATAAACAATTATTACAAATCAAGTTTAACCAACTATCAATCAAATAAATTGAAACCCCACAATCTCAATTTATCTGAATGAAAACATCATAAACAATTATTATAAATCAAGTTTAACCAGCTATCAATCAAATAAATTGAAACCCCCCAATCTCAATTTATCTGAATGAAAACATCATAAACAATTATTACAAATCAAGTTTAACCAACTATCAATCAAATAAATTGAAACCCCCCAATCTCAATTTATCTGAATGAAAACATCATAAACAATTATTATAAATCAAGTTTAACCAGCTATCAATCAAATAAATTGAAACCCCCCCAATCTCAATTTATCTGAATGAAAACATCATAAACAATTATTACAAATCAAGTTTAACCAACTATCAATCAAATAAATTGAAACCCCACAATCTCAATTTATCTGAATGAAAACATCATAAACAATTATTATAAATCAAGTTTAACCAGCTATCAATCAAATAAATTGAAACCCCCCAATCTCAATTTATCTGAATGAAAACATCATAAACAATTATTACAAAACAAGTTTAACCAACTATCAATCAAATAAATTGAAACCCCCCAATCTCAATTTATCTGAATGAAAACATCATAAACAATTATTATAAATCAAGTTTAACCAGCTATCAATCAAATTAATTGAAACCCCCCAATCTCAATTTATCTGAATGAAAACATCATAAACAATTATTACAAATCAAGTTTAACTATAATTAAACTAATTTTTAAAATCATATAATAAATTAAAACAAATTATATAATATTTAATATAAACAAAATTTTATATAAACATAACTTTAATCCTCCTTTTTCCATCAAATTTTTATTTTAATAAAAATTTAAAATATAATAAATTTATATAATAAATTATAACAAATTATATAATATTTAATATAAACAAAATTTTGTATAAACATAACTTTAATCCTCCTTTTTCCATCAAATTTTTATTTTAATAAAAATTTAAAATATAATAAATTTATATAATAAATTATAACAAATTATATAATATTTAATATAAACAAAATTTTATATAAACATAATGTTTAATAAATTAAACCCATAAAAATAAATAAATATATAAATTTATAATTAATAAATAAAATTTTCATAAATTTATTATATATAAACATAATATTAATTAATAATTATTATAATAATTTAATTTTCTATTATTTTATTTAAATTTCATAAATTTATTAAATAATAATACAACTCACAGATTTTTTTTTTTTGCTATATAAAAGTTATATTTATTAATATTATATATATATATATATAATGTTATATACGGTTATAATTTATTATATATATATAATATATTATTATTTAATATAAAATACCATACATTTATATATATATATATAATAGGATTAATATAAATTAAATTTATAAATTAATATAATTAAATTAGTACTACTATAATTAAATTTTTATATATTTCTTCTAAATTTTCAAGAATAGGTTTTAGGATATCATATCCAAGAATGATATATCTATACTCTTATTTGATTCATTAAAAACCTCTTCTTTTTATTGATTTATAAATTGATATATTAAATATAGCTTTAAAAGTATTATGCTATTATAATATGTTTCTATATATCATAATTTATTATATTATATAAATGGATATATCATATTATTTTAGTTAATTTTTATTGAATAGGCATTTTTAAAACCGTAAAAATTTTTACAATAATTTTAGATAATGGTTAATTAGTCCAAATAATTAATTTTAGTATAAAAGTAAAAATTGAAGTATGGAAAAAAGTCTAAGTAAATTTTTTGACGAACTTTTTTGAAAAAATTGGCAGTAATTCGTCCATAAAAAATTTGACGGATGGGTACTTTCGAGAAAAATTTTTTGACGAACTTTTTTGAAAAAATTGGCAGTAATTCGTCCATAAAAAATTTGACGGATGGGTACTTTCGAGAAAAATTTTTTGACGAACTTTTTTGAAAAAATTGGCTGTAATTCGTCCATAAAAAATTTGACGGATGGGTACTTTCGAAAAAAAAAAATCCGGGAACTGAAAATTTTTCAAAATTTCAATTCGAAAGTTCCCATAAGCTAAATTTGCAAAAAAAAATTTTTTTTGCCATTTTTTTTTTTTTTTTTTTTTTTTTTTCTATAAAAATCTCCATAATTTTAATTTTTAAAAATTTTTTTACAATTTTAGCTTTTTTTTATGGGCTTTTTCATACAAAATTTTTTATTAATACTGATTCTCCATAATTTTTTTTAAAATTTGATTTTTATTGAAATAAATTAAAATAAATGGATTTATAAAATAATTAACTAATTTTAGTAAAAAAATAAATTAAAAAAATTTAAAAAAAAAATCAATTTTTTGACGAACTTTTTTGAAAAAATTGGCAGTAATTTGTCCATAAAAAATTTGACGGATGGGTACTTTCGAGAAAAATTTTTTGACGAACTTTTTTGAAAAAATTAGCAGTAATTCGTCCATAAAAAATTTGACGGATGGCCACTTTCGAAAAAAAAAATTCCGGGAACTGAAAATTTTTCAAAATTATTAATTAATAAACACCCAATCACCGAAAAAAAAAATTTTTTTTTTTTTTTGCCATTTTTTTTTTTGATTTTTTTTTTTTTTTCAATATAAATTTCCATAATTTTTATTTTTAAAAATTTTTTTACAATTTTAGCTTTTTTTTATGGGCTTTTTCATACAAAATTTTTTATTAATACTGATTCTCCATAATTTTTTTTAAAATTTGATTTTTATTGAAATAAATTAAAATAAATGGATTTATAAAATAATTAACTAATTTTAGTAAAAAAATAAATTAAAAAATTTTTTAAAAAAAATCAATTTTTTGACGAACTTTTTTGAAAAAATTGGCAGTAATTTGTCCATAAAAAATTTGACGGATGGGTACTTTCGAGAAAAATTTTTTGACGAACTTTTTTGAAAAAATTAGCAGTAATTCGTCCATAAAAAATTTGACGGATGGCCACTTTCGAAAAAAAAAATTCCGGGAACTGAAAATTTTTCAAAATTATTAATTAATAAACACCCAATCATCGAAAAAAAAAAATTTTTTTTTTTTTTGCCATTTTTTTTTTTGATTTTTTTTTTTTTCAATATAAATTTCCATAATTTTTATTTTTAAAAATTTTTTAAAAATTTTCGCTTTTTTTATGGGTCTTTTTATACAAAATTTTTTATTAATACTAATTCTCCATAATTTTTTTTAAAAAACAAAAAAATCAATTTTTTGACGAACTTTTTTGAAAAAATTGGCAGTAATTCGTCCATAAAAAATTTGACGGATGGATACTTTCGAGAAAAATTTTTTGACGAACTTTTTTGAAAAAATTGGCAGTAATTCGAGTAGATGGGATTAGCCAGTTCTGGACCAAGGTCAGAGGCAAGGTCAGAGGCAATTGGTGTAATTAGTAATTACCCTAAGTACCCACCCCCACCCTTCGCGCAATTAGCAAGTACCTCCCAATTACATCATGTACTGTAATAAGTGCAATTGCACAGTAAGTACAACCCAATTACATCATGTACTGTAATAGGTGCAATTGCACAGTAAGTACCCCCCAATTACCATGTACACGCCATACTGTAATGATTGTAATTGCCTAATAAGTACCTCCCAATTACCCACAGGGTATACATCTCATTATTCCATACATATTAAAGTGTAAGTACACCTTAGGTAGTAATTACTGTATGCAATGTAGTGTAGTGAATGTTATCTAAGTGCCTCCTAGTGATTACTGTTGGCAGCACGTCCTTAGCTCTCGGCCGGCGTGCCTAGAGTGCTTAGCCTGCGTTAGAGACGGTCGTGCTTAACCGAAATATCGAGGTAAGGGACTAAGAAGGGGTAGCCTGCGCCAGAGATAGACGCGCAATTAGCAAGTACCTCCCAATTACATCATGTACTGTAATAAATGCAATTGCACAGTAAGTACCTCCCAATTACCATATACACCCCATACTGTAATGATTGTAATTGCATAATAAGACCTCCCAATTACCCACAGGGTATGCTTAGTGTAATGGGTGTAATTACTTCATACATATATAGATGTAAGTATTTACTATGTATATCGGGTAGCATGTAACGAGCATAGTAAGTACCTCTTAGATAGTAATTACTATGTATAGGATATAGTGTAATGAGTTTAGTCTAAGTACATCTCAATGATTACTATTGTAGCATAGGGGAAATACGTCGGAGCATACCTAAACACATCCTTGACTCTCAACCGTCATAGCTATAGTGAAGCACTAGTCTCCAGCAGACGCGCAAGACGTAAACATCGGTGGAAGGGATAGTTCCCCATTCTTCACAAAATTAGCGGGTGCCTCTCAGGCTTGTATATTATGAATATGAGTTGCATAGTAAGTATTTTTCAGATACCCTATACACCATGTGTAATGAATATCATAAGTACCTCTCATCACCCCATACACATTGAAATGTAATGAGTGTAGCTACCTTGTATATATAGTAATTTCTATGCATGTCATAAAGTGTAATGAGTAATTTAAGTAGCTCTTGGTTATTACTATTGTAGCGTATATAGCATTTTGTATCCTAAGTACATTCTAAATAATAGTCATAAATGGGGGATAAAGTCCACACATCCTTGACTCTCGACCACCATGATTAGAGTGAGGAACCGGCCGGGCGCAAGCATACACGGCATGAATATCGAGGCAGGAACTTGGAAAAAGTGGGGGATTTAGTTAACAAGTACTTCTTAATTCTAAACCCACTGTACTGAGTCTAATTGCATAGTAAGAAACTTTCAATGTATAATGAGCATCGCAAATACTTTTCAATACTCCATTCACATATAGGTACCTTGTATGTATATCATGTGTAATAAGTTATAGTAAGTACTCCCCATTACTTCAAACACAATGAAGTGGTATGAGTGTAAGTACATTATGTATAGTAATTGCTATGTATATCATGAAGTGTAGTGAGTTTAATATAAGTACCTCTTGGGTATAACTACTATTGTACCGTACAGAGCGTGAATATCGAAGGAGCTTAAAAGAGGTGGGGGATTTTTGAGAGGATATATAGTAGCGTACGTATCCAAAAAGTTTAAACATCGAGAGCTTCCGCAGTGTGTGGTTTCAAAACGGCTAAAAATATCTTATTTTAATACAAAATACATACAAAAACGGAAAAAAAATAACATCAGAATAATTAAAATATCTTTCTCAGGTGAAAGACACCAAAAATTTAAAACAAAAAAAATAAGTAAAATGCAGACACATTGACACACAGCGTTTTTAACTAAACTATTATGTTTTGATTAGTGGAGATCTACGTATAATAATACGCAAACCTCAAACACAGGTAAAAAGTGCCGGGTCCTTTAGGCATCTAGTTGGGCTAAGTTTAGTAGAAATATGGGTTTTTTATGGTCGCCATCTATAACGAAGTTTAGGTAGTTCTTCTAGAGTAGGATGATATATAGTAGAACCCTGTTTTTAATAGTTTTCGGATTATTTATTGTGGGTAGAAAACTACAATATTTTAAGAACAAAATAAGTAAATATTTGGTGAAATATTAAGCTGTATATTATAATTACTAAAATATCGAATGTTTATTGAATTAGTAGTCATTTATATACCAATGCTAGACTTTTTTTTAATTGGATTCACAAAAATATCAAATAAATAAAAAAAATAGTAAAAATGTATAAGTTTAATTGTAGTATAATATTAAGCATCTGTGGTAGAGCCACTGTAAATATTTTTTACTTATATAGTATACACATTATTTCATTAAAAATTTCTACAATTTTATTGTAAGTATAACTTGACCCATATTTGTTCCTTTAATAACGGCCATATATTGTTTCACATTATTACGATAGGTGGATAATGTATTCCGCTAAGCTCTGGTCTAATGCCACCCTCTTAAAATCAAATGAATAGTATAAGAAAAACGATGAAGGCAGCAGTCTTTGCCGCGAATATGATACATGTAAGTTGGACTTGCACACATTTTGTGAGGAGATAGTTAGTTACCCTAGGTATGAAAACTTTCTTGAAAGATATCTTACCATACATAACCACACAAATAAGGAGCAAACACGGATTAATGGAAAAGCCACAGTCAGATGGTGAAATCGATTGGAGATTACTTACATATCTATATTTATAATTAGAATATAAATAAAACAATATACACAGTTTTAATGTTGTTTTTCTTTAGAAAAGGTAACACGTTATTATTTTTGTTAAAAGTGAACACAAGTATAATTTCAGATATATAAAATAAGAAAAAAGTTTGTATTTCATTGAAAAATACATTATCTTTGACACAGGATTAAGCCTTTCATATATAGCCAAATATTTGATATGACTAGACATAGTCTGCGCCTAATAGTTATTCTGACTGATTATTACCAAGTATGGAAGCATTCCCATATCATGAGGCTGTCAGAATCTGTTCTCTGCAGGAGGTGCGAACAAGAAGATGAGACCATCGAGCATATCCGCTACTATAGCCCAACGCTTTCATTTATTAGAAAATTTATGTTTGGTGAGTATCACCTAATACCGGCCAATATAAGGGAAGCACACAACTCTTGCAGACGTCAACTACATTAATTCATTTTGTATGACTGAAATGTTTCTATTCACAGCGATGCCATTTCAAATAATATTGACGTCACAGTGTACTTTAAATGGGAAATCTCAATTGCGGCCTCTACCAAACATACTACAAATTTCGGTTCGAAAAAAAAAATTAATTAAAAACGTACGCAAACTATGCGTTTTCGTTAATGACATATGTATTTCTTACTTAATATGAGCATATTATAATAGCTACATAAAAAATTAAAACATACAGAAAAAATGCAATATCTTTCAGGCAGGATTGGGCCTTTTCATATATAGTCAAATACTTGACTATGGCTGGTCATTGTCCAAGTATGGCAGCATTTTCATATTGATGGGGCTCTCAGAATACACACTGCAAGGAGTGCGAATAAGAAGATGAGACCATCGAGCATATCCCCCCCTTCGATTTATTAAAATATTTGTATTTAGCGAATATCGGCTAACACCGAGCGATTTGAAATATGCTCCTCTTAGCGACGTTGTCACCTACATTAAATCTGTAGGTTGGCTCACGAATCTTGGTGCATATCATCTTAGAAGGATGCACAATGGGCCCTAATGACGCTTAAATGTCGTGAGGTAACCCACCCTCCCATACGTTACATGTGCCTTTCATATATAAAAAACACCAAAAAAGTCAAATAACTGACAAAAAATAAGTAAAGCTCAAAAAAATAATTCATTTCAATACAAAATACATACAAAAATGGAAAATAACATCAGAATAATTACAATATCTTTCTTATTTGAAAGACATCAAAAATTTAAATTTAAAACAAAAATTAAGTAAAACGCAGACACATTGGCACACAATGTGTTGAAACTACACCGTTTTCGATTTCAATGCTCTGCCCGTAGAGAGTGCGCATAAAAGATACCGGTTACTAAAAAGTAACTGGTATCGACATATCTCCCACCGTTCGTATGCTCTCAGAACAAGCCAAGAGTGGAATCGAAAAAGCTATAAAAATTCTATTGTGTTTGGATTAAAGGAGATCTACGTTACGCAAACCTCAAATCAGGTAGAAAATGGGCCCTGCTCTTAAGGTATTTAGATGGGCTTTGATTAGTAGAAATATGTATTTTTTATGGTCGCCATCTATAACGAAGTTTAGGCAGTCCTTCTAGAGAAGGATGGTCAGATTTAGTAGAACCCTGCTTTTAATAGTTTTCAAGTTTTTTATTGTAGGTAGAAAACTACAATATTTTGAGAACAAAATAGGTAAATATTTGAGCTGTATATTATAATTACTAAAATATCGAATGCATATTGAATTAATAGTCATTTATATACATATGTTAGGCTTTTTTTTAAATTGGATTCACAAAAATATCTAGAATCCAGTCCTTTATAAGATAACAGGTGACAAATAAATATTTAGATACAGGTATATTATAATTACTAAAATATCGAATGCATATTAAATTAGTAGTCACATATATTACTTGAAGGTGAAGGAGAATACAAATTTGCTGTTATACCTATTATATTGGAAAATACAGATGAACTATGAACAATCCTTTTCAATTTGAACAAAAACATACACATACAAGTTCGCCATAAATAGAGGGTTTCAGAGATAAATACTTTAAGAAAAATAAATATTTTTATGGCACCAAGATATCGACACGATTCACCTGTGTCTTGTGATTCGCTTTACCATATATCGAAACCGCTACCTACCTAACTGTAAAATTATATTTCTGGCGTAGATCATTTTTTCGTATTTAGGTAAAAATAGTATTAAATCCAAAAATTAACTATTGCAGTTAGTTACGATTCCATTTTACACTACACGCGCGAACCTAGCGAAATATCGCCGGATAAGTATCGTATCTCTGTAATTTTTTGTATCCTGGTATTTAGACTCACTGTATGGGGATGTTGCCATTTAGGGCGACAAGTCGTCATGTGTGATGGGGATTTTCAATAAAACGTCTATTTTTGGCGACTTTTTACAGGTGAAAAAATGTCTGTATTCATAGAAGCATATAAATATTTTCTTACACGTCTTTTACAATACATATTATAAAGAGATAACAATAATAATTATTATTGTTGTTGTTATTAGATATCCCGTATTCCTCACGGAAACACGGATGTAGAAATATGTTAGATGTAAAAACAAATAAAATGAGCACTGACTTATTTATTTAAAAAATAAATAAAGATTGTTGTTTAAGTTATGAAATCAGCGAGAAAAAATTCTCAAAAATGAATAATATTTATAAAGAATCAAAAACCGGGAAAAATTATATCAACTTCAGATTCAGACGGTGAATCATAATAAAACAATTTTTGTGTTAAATGTTTATTATTTGCGTATTTTGCTTTGTTCCATAAAAACACATTTTTTTATTCAATATTGACAGTTTTCCGACCCGAATATCCCAAAAAATCTCTAGCGGCAAAATGGTGACATTTCATACTGATCGATACGACTTTTTACTTGGTTTCTCTGGCAACACTGATAGTTACTAAGTCAGTTGCCTGCTATTGTCTCTGGCGGTTAGATGACGTTAAGACTATTATATGAATACCAAAAAGCTAAGTATTGTCAACCGAAATATAAGTATGTAGGGGTCCGATACTATTAGAAAAACACAGCTACATCATCATTTGGCAAAGTAATTAATTGGTTATCGCAGTCTACTAGGGATTTAGTGAGGTATTAATAATATAGGAAATATTGTTGTATACCTAATAACTTACTTTTTATTTATTGATATTTATAGATAATATGTATTCGAAATTTAAAGTATTGGTTATGACGTAGCGGTGGTCTTCTAATTATAATCGGATCCTACGTATTAACGTACTTCACTTATTAACACAGTGAATACTCATTTTTAAATAAAAAGAAATGGCTGTTTTCGAATATTTTATAACATTTTATCAGCAATTTGACACATAATGTTGGTAGGTGTATGCTATACTTCCCTTCATTCTCGGAGTTACCAAGTAGGTACACTAAATTCCGTAACAAAAATTGTACAGATTTATTTTACATTTTTTATAAAACATATACCTTTTAATAATGAAGATATTTTACTTACTACCTACAATATAAAAACAATTACTCATACTCATTACAATCCAATATGTACCTTTAACAAAACAACAATATTTTTAATTGTTTAAATGAATACATCATTTTTTTATTATTTCGTCATATTCTAAGATCAGAAATAAGTGACATTCAAATTTATTTCCATATACTCCTCTTGAACGGTTTTTGATAAAAAAAGAGAATATTAAAACAACAATTTTTAGGATAAATACAATATTTATTATTAAATATGCACTTAAGAGGTGTGTGGGAACGCCAGAAAATTAAAATCGTAGACGCAAAAGTTATAAAAATTGCTAAAATTGCTTTCCACCCCGTTCTAAACATTTTTCTACTTTCGTGCGATGGTATGTGTACGGGCTCTAGTGGTTGATTGGGGCTGTATGGAATGGGGTGCTTGGCGTACTATTTTTCAGCAATCTTCTTTACTAATTAAAGAATGTTTTTGATTGTAATTACATATTATAGTTAATTGTTTTTTAATAAGTAATCTAAATGCCTCTCCTATACTAAATACTATGAATTATAGTAAATACCTATTAGAATTGTTTTTCATACTTAACGTCTACACCTCTCGAGGCGGACCGTCTGATTGATTCTGAAGATCTTCTGGCCGTTCTTACCACCACTATATTAAATAAATTTGAACATAATGTAATATAACGAGCAGGGCCACCTTAGAAGAAGTGGGGATTTTTGATGATCATTGTAACGCACCCGTTCTCAAACAAAGTCAGTTTTGTTTTTAGATAGCGTAGCACACCCAGCATGTCTTTTCTGCCCAAAGTTGTCAAATAAATTTAATTCACTTGGTGAGAACGTTTCTATTCACGGTGATGCCATTCAAATAATATTGACGTCACAGCATATTTTAAATCGGGAATCTCAACTGTGCACTCTGCCAAACAAACATACTACAAATTTCGGTTAACAAAAAAATTAAAATATAAAAATTTGATGGTGGAAGGCACACAAACTATGTGTTTTCGTTAATAACATAATTATTTCTTACTTAATATGAGCATAATATTATTATATTATGACTACATAAAAAGATAGAAAAAAAGTTTGTTTTCTCATTAAAATGAAACATACAGAAAAATTGCAATATCTTTGACGCAGGATTAATCCTTCCATACATAGTCAAATACTTGACTACGATTGGGCCATTGCCAAGTATGGAAGCTGCTTCATGTAAAGGTGCTCTCAGAATACGCACTCTGCAAGAAATGAGAACAAGAAGATGAGACCATCGAGCATATCCCCCTACGATTACCCAACGCACCATTTTTCAGCGAATATCGGCTAACACCGACCGATATAAGAGAAAAGCGCCTCTTGACGACTTGTGTCACTTACATTAAATCTGTAGGCTGACTAACGAGCTAGGTGCATATCATCTTAGAAGAATGCACAATGGACCTAGAGTGAGGCCTAAGTGTCGTGAGGTAACCCACCCTCTAAACTCTACATATATAAAAGAAACCAAAAAGTCAACTAACTGGCAAAAAAAAAATGAGTAAAGCTCAAAAACGTCTAAAAATAATTTATTTCAATACAAAATATATACAAAAATAAAAAAAAAAATAACATCAGAATAATTACAATATCTTTCTTATTGTGAAAGACACCAAAAATTTAAATTTAAAACAGAAAACATAAAGTAAAACCCAGATACATTGAGTTGAAACTGTTTATTATGTTTATCTTTACTGGAGATCTACGTATAATACGCAATCCTCGAACTCAAGTAAAAAACGGCCAGGTTCGTCTAGGTATCTATTTGGGCTATGGTTAGTAGAAATATGTGTTTTTTATGGTCGCCATCTATAACGAAGTTCAGTGACTCGATCGGACATCGCTTTAGGTAGGATGGTAAGATTTGGTAGAATCCTGCTTTTTAATGGGGTTTGTGTGAAGAAACCTGTAATAAATTACCTATTTGCAGAATCAAGATAAGAATTCAGAATAGGTACTACCTATAAAAGTTTATAGAGATACACATACTTTAAGGAAAATCAATAATTTTATGGCGCCAAGAGATTGACACGATACACCTTTATCTCGTGATAAATCGGATGTAATATCTACCTAACACTTAAATTATATTTCTGGCGTAGGGTTTTTTTTGTATTTTGGTAAAAATAGTCTTAAGTCCAAAAAATGTACTATTGTACATAATTTATAGATATGATTCTATTTCACACCACACGTTATGCGCGAACACGATTAGAGTTCGTCGGTTAAGTGTCATACCCCTGTAATTTTTTGTTACGTGCTATTTAGATACACATTATATGAGAAATATTATTTGATGTTGAATGTAACAAGTCAGTTATCAGCTAGTTGTCTCCAGCAGTTAGATGTTTAGAGGTGCTACCATATAAATACAAAAAGCTGTGTGTGTTCTGTCGAACTATAAATATGTATCTATTTAATACCGGCACCACCTAGTAAACGTTCTTAATGATTAACAGAGTACTCATTTTTAGATAAAAAATTACTGTTTTAGTTTAATTTATATTATTTATCCGCAATTTGATACATATTATTGGTAGGTGTATTCAATGTTTGCCGAATGTCAAAATATTTACAATATGAATAGCCAACCAACCAACTGCAAAACGTGCCACGACGCTTTTGCCAGCTGTTTGTAGCTAATTGCAGAGAGTGAGGGGAAGGGGGCAAGTTGTACTATGTTACGACGGTGGGAGCGGTCATGTTACCTCTGTTAATTTCAAAGTAAATTTATATTTTGAGAGTGAGGGGAAGGGGGCAAGTTGTACTATGTTACGACGGTGGGAGCGGTCATGTTACCTCTGTTAATTTCAAAGTAAATTTATATTTACTTTGAAATTAACAGAGGTCACATGACCGCTCCCACCGTCGTAACATAGTACAACTTGCCCCCTTCCCCTCACTCTCTGCAATTAGCTACAAACAGCTGGCAAAAGCGTCGTGGCACGTTTTGCAGTTGGTTGGTTGGCTATTCATATTGTAAATATTTTGACATTCGGCAAACATTGAATACACCTACCAATAATATGTATCAAATTGCGGATAAATAATATAAATTAAACTAAAACAGTAATTTTTTATCTAAAAATGAGTACTCTGTTAATCATTAAGAACGTTTACTAGGTGGTGCCGGTATTAAATAGATACATATTTATAGTTCGACAGAACACACACAGCTTTTTGTATTTATATGGTAGCACCTCTAAACATCTAACTGCTGGAGACAACTAGCTGATAACTGACTTGTTACATTCAACATCAAATAATATTTCTCATATAATGTGTATCTAAATAGCACGTAACAAAAAATTACAGGGGTATGACACTTAACCGACGAACTCTAATCGTGTTCGCGCATAACGTGTGGTGTGAAATAGAATCATATCTATAAATTATGTACAATAGTACATTTTTTGGACTTAAGACTATTTTTACCAAAATACAAAAAAAACCCTACGCCAGAAATATAATTTAAGTGTTAGGTAGATATTACATCCGATTTATCACGAGATAAAGGTGTATCGTGTCAATCTCTTGGCGCCATAAAATTATTGATTTTCCTTAAAGTATGTGTATCTCTATAAACTTTTATAGGTAGTACCTATTCTGAATTCTTATCTTGATTCTGCAAATAGGTAATTTATTACAGGTTTCTTCACACAAACCCCATTAAAAAGCAGGATTCTACCAAATCTTACCATCCTACCTAAAGCGATG
Organism: Psylliodes chrysocephalus; assembly: GCA_927349885.1. NCBI lineage: Eukaryota > Metazoa > Arthropoda > Insecta > Coleoptera > Chrysomelidae > Psylliodes > Psylliodes chrysocephalus. The sequence goes on along the minus strand of OV651824.1, from coordinate 4,115,460 downwards.
TCCGATCGAGTCACTGAACTTCGTTATAGATGGCGACCATAAAAAACACATATTTCTACTAACCATAGCCCAAATAGATACCTAGACGAACCTGGCCGTTTTTTACTTGAGTTCGAGGATTGCGTATTATACGTAGATCTCCAGTAAAGATAAACATAATAAACAGTTTCAACTCAATGTATCTGGGTTTTACTTTATGTTTTCTGTTTTAAATTTAAATTTTTGGTGTCTTTCACAATAAGAAAGATATTGTAATTATTCTGATGTTATTTTTTTTTTTATTTTTGTATATATTTTGTATTGAAATAAATTATTTTTAGACGTTTTTGAGCTTTACTCATTTTTTTTTTTGCCAGTTAGTTGACTTTTTGGTTTCTTTTATATATGTAGAGTTTAGAGGGTGGGTTACCTCACGACACTTAGGCCTCACTCTAGGTCCATTGTGCATTCTTCTAAGATGATATGCACCTAGCTCGTTAGTCAGCCTACAGATTTAATGTAAGTGACACAAGTCGTCAAGAGGCGCTTTTCTCTTATATCGGTCGGTGTTAGCCGATATTCGCTGAAAAATGGTGCGTTGGGTAATCGTAGGGGGATATGCTCGATGGTCTCATCTTCTTGTTCTCATTTCTTGCAGAGTGCGTATTCTGAGAGCACCTTTACATGAAGCAGCTTCCATACTTGGCAATGGCCCAATCGTAGTCAAGTATTTGACTATGTATGGAAGGATTAATCCTGCGTCAAAGATATTGCAATTTTTCTGTATGTTTCATTTTAATGAGAAAACAAACTTTTTTTCTATCTTTTTATGTAGTCATAATATAATAATATTATGCTCATATTAAGTAAGAAATAATTATGTTATTAACGAAAACACATAGTTTGTGTGCCTTCCACCATCAAATTTTTATATTTTAATTTTTTTGTTAACCGAAATTTGTAGTATGTTTGTTTGGCAGAGTGCACAGTTGAGATTCCCGATTTAAAATATGCTGTGACGTCAATATTATTTGAATGGCATCACCGTGAATAGAAACGTTCTCACCAAGTGAATTAAATTTATTTGACAACTTTGGGCAGAAAAGACATGCTGGGTGTGCTACGCTATCTAAAAACAAAACTGACTTTGTTTGAGAACGGGTGCGTTACAATGATCATCAAAAATCCCCACTTCTTCTAAGGTGGCCCTGCTCGTTATATTACATTATGTTCAAATTTATTTAATATAGTGGTGGTAAGAACGGCCAGAAGATCTTCAGAATCAATCAGACGGTCCGCCTCGAGAGGTGTAGACGTTAAGTATGAAAAACAATTCTAATAGGTATTTACTATAATTCATAGTATTTAGTATAGGAGAGGCATTTAGATTACTTATTAAAAAACAATTAACTATAATATGTAATTACAATCAAAAACATTCTTTAATTAGTAAAGAAGATTGCTGAAAAATAGTACGCCAAGCACCCCATTCCATACAGCCCCAATCAACCACTAGAGCCCGTACACATACCATCGCACGAAAGTAGAAAAATGTTTAGAACGGGGTGGAAAGCAATTTTAGCAATTTTTATAACTTTTGCGTCTACGATTTTAATTTTCTGGCGTTCCCACACACCTCTTAAGTGCATATTTAATAATAAATATTGTATTTATCCTAAAAATTGTTGTTTTAATATTCTCTTTTTTTATCAAAAACCGTTCAAGAGGAGTATATGGAAATAAATTTGAATGTCACTTATTTCTGATCTTAGAATATGACGAAATAATAAAAAAATGATGTATTCATTTAAACAATTAAAAATATTGTTGTTTTGTTAAAGGTACATATTGGATTGTAATGAGTATGAGTAATTGTTTTTATATTGTAGGTAGTAAGTAAAATATCTTCATTATTAAAAGGTATATGTTTTATAAAAAATGTAAAATAAATCTGTACAATTTTTGTTACGGAATTTAGTGTACCTACTTGGTAACTCCGAGAATGAAGGGAAGTATAGCATACACCTACCAACATTATGTGTCAAATTGCTGATAAAATGTTATAAAATATTCGAAAACAGCCATTTCTTTTTATTTAAAAATGAGTATTCACTGTGTTAATAAGTGAAGTACGTTAATACGTAGGATCCGATTATAATTAGAAGACCACCGCTACGTCATAACCAATACTTTAAATTTCGAATACATATTATCTATAAATATCAATAAATAAAAAGTAAGTTATTAGGTATACAACAATATTTCCTATATTATTAATACCTCACTAAATCCCTAGTAGACTGCGATAACCAATTAATTACTTTGCCAAATGATGATGTAGCTGTGTTTTTCTAATAGTATCGGACCCCTACATACTTATATTTCGGTTGACAATACTTAGCTTTTTGGTATTCATATAATAGTCTTAACGTCATCTAACCGCCAGAGACAATAGCAGGCAACTGACTTAGTAACTATCAGTGTTGCCAGAGAAACCAAGTAAAAAGTCGTATCGATCAGTATGAAATGTCACCATTTTGCCGCTAGAGATTTTTTGGGATATTCGGGTCGGAAAACTGTCAATATTGAATAAAAAAATGTGTTTTTATGGAACAAAGCAAAATACGCAAATAATAAACATTTAACACAAAAATTGTTTTATTATGATTCACCGTCTGAATCTGAAGTTGATATAATTTTTCCCGGTTTTTGATTCTTTATAAATATTATTCATTTTTGAGAATTTTTTCTCGCTGATTTCATAACTTAAACAACAATCTTTATTTATTTTTTAAATAAATAAGTCAGTGCTCATTTTATTTGTTTTTACATCTAACATATTTCTACATCCGTGTTTCCGTGAGGAATACGGGATATCTAATAACAACAACAATAATAATTATTATTGTTATCTCTTTATAATATGTATTGTAAAAGACGTGTAAGAAAATATTTATATGCTTCTATGAATACAGACATTTTTTCACCTGTAAAAAGTCGCCAAAAATAGACGTTTTATTGAAAATCCCCATCACACATGACGACTTGTCGCCCTAAATGGCAACATCCCCATACAGTGAGTCTAAATACCAGGATACAAAAAATTACAGAGATACGATACTTATCCGGCGATATTTCGCTAGGTTCGCGCGTGTAGTGTAAAATGGAATCGTAACTAACTGCAATAGTTAATTTTTGGATTTAATACTATTTTTACCTAAATACGAAAAAATGATCTACGCCAGAAATATAATTTTACAGTTAGGTAGGTAGCGGTTTCGATATATGGTAAAGCGAATCACAAGACACAGGTGAATCGTGTCGATATCTTGGTGCCATAAAAATATTTATTTTTCTTAAAGTATTTATCTCTGAAACCCTCTATTTATGGCGAACTTGTATGTGTATGTTTTTGTTCAAATTGAAAAGGATTGTTCATAGTTCATCTGTATTTTCCAATATAATAGGTATAACAGCAAATTTGTATTCTCCTTCACCTTCAAGTAATATATGTGACTACTAATTTAATATGCATTCGATATTTTAGTAATTATAATATACCTGTATCTAAATATTTATTTGTCACCTGTTATCTTATAAAGGACTGGATTCTAGATATTTTTGTGAATCCAATTTAAAAAAAAGCCTAACATATGTATATAAATGACTATTAATTCAATATGCATTCGATATTTTAGTAATTATAATATACAGCTCAAATATTTACCTATTTTGTTCTCAAAATATTGTAGTTTTCTACCTACAATAAAAAACTTGAAAACTATTAAAAGCAGGGTTCTACTAAATCTGACCATCCTTCTCTAGAAGGACTGCCTAAACTTCGTTATAGATGGCGACCATAAAAAATACATATTTCTACTAATCAAAGCCCATCTAAATACCTTAAGAGCAGGGCCCATTTTCTACCTGATTTGAGGTTTGCGTAACGTAGATCTCCTTTAATCCAAACACAATAGAATTTTTATAGCTTTTTCGATTCCACTCTTGGCTTGTTCTGAGAGCATACGAACGGTGGGAGATATGTCGATACCAGTTACTTTTTAGTAACCGGTATCTTTTATGCGCACTCTCTACGGGCAGAGCATTGAAATCGAAAACGGTGTAGTTTCAACACATTGTGTGCCAATGTGTCTGCGTTTTACTTAATTTTTGTTTTAAATTTAAATTTTTGATGTCTTTCAAATAAGAAAGATATTGTAATTATTCTGATGTTATTTTCCATTTTTGTATGTATTTTGTATTGAAATGAATTATTTTTTTGAGCTTTACTTATTTTTTGTCAGTTATTTGACTTTTTTGGTGTTTTTTATATATGAAAGGCACATGTAACGTATGGGAGGGTGGGTTACCTCACGACATTTAAGCGTCATTAGGGCCCATTGTGCATCCTTCTAAGATGATATGCACCAAGATTCGTGAGCCAACCTACAGATTTAATGTAGGTGACAACGTCGCTAAGAGGAGCATATTTCAAATCGCTCGGTGTTAGCCGATATTCGCTAAATACAAATATTTTAATAAATCGAAGGGGGGGATATGCTCGATGGTCTCATCTTCTTATTCGCACTCCTTGCAGTGTGTATTCTGAGAGCCCCATCAATATGAAAATGCTGCCATACTTGGACAATGACCAGCCATAGTCAAGTATTTGACTATATATGAAAAGGCCCAATCCTGCCTGAAAGATATTGCATTTTTTCTGTATGTTTTAATTTTTTATGTAGCTATTATAATATGCTCATATTAAGTAAGAAATACATATGTCATTAACGAAAACGCATAGTTTGCGTACGTTTTTAATTAATTTTTTTTTTCGAACCGAAATTTGTAGTATGTTTGGTAGAGGCCGCAATTGAGATTTCCCATTTAAAGTACACTGTGACGTCAATATTATTTGAAATGGCATCGCTGTGAATAGAAACATTTCAGTCATACAAAATGAATTAATGTAGTTGACGTCTGCAAGAGTTGTGTGCTTCCCTTATATTGGCCGGTATTAGGTGATACTCACCAAACATAAATTTTCTAATAAATGAAAGCGTTGGGCTATAGTAGCGGATATGCTCGATGGTCTCATCTTCTTGTTCGCACCTCCTGCAGAGAACAGATTCTGACAGCCTCATGATATGGGAATGCTTCCATACTTGGTAATAATCAGTCAGAATAACTATTAGGCGCAGACTATGTCTAGTCATATCAAATATTTGGCTATATATGAAAGGCTTAATCCTGTGTCAAAGATAATGTATTTTTCAATGAAATACAAACTTTTTTCTTATTTTATATATCTGAAATTATACTTGTGTTCACTTTTAACAAAAATAATAACGTGTTACCTTTTCTAAAGAAAAACAACATTAAAACTGTGTATATTGTTTTATTTATATTCTAATTATAAATATAGATATGTAAGTAATCTCCAATCGATTTCACCATCTGACTGTGGCTTTTCCATTAATCCGTGTTTGCTCCTTATTTGTGTGGTTATGTATGGTAAGATATCTTTCAAGAAAGTTTTCATACCTAGGGTAACTAACTATCTCCTCACAAAATGTGTGCAAGTCCAACTTACATGTATCATATTCGCGGCAAAGACTGCTGCCTTCATCGTTTTTCTTATACTATTCATTTGATTTTAAGAGGGTGGCATTAGACCAGAGCTTAGCGGAATACATTATCCACCTATCGTAATAATGTGAAACAATATATGGCCGTTATTAAAGGAACAAATATGGGTCAAGTTATACTTACAATAAAATTGTAGAAATTTTTAATGAAATAATGTGTATACTATATAAGTAAAAAATATTTACAGTGGCTCTACCACAGATGCTTAATATTATACTACAATTAAACTTATACATTTTTACTATTTTTTTTATTTATTTGATATTTTTGTGAATCCAATTAAAAAAAAGTCTAGCATTGGTATATAAATGACTACTAATTCAATAAACATTCGATATTTTAGTAATTATAATATACAGCTTAATATTTCACCAAATATTTACTTATTTTGTTCTTAAAATATTGTAGTTTTCTACCCACAATAAATAATCCGAAAACTATTAAAAACAGGGTTCTACTATATATCATCCTACTCTAGAAGAACTACCTAAACTTCGTTATAGATGGCGACCATAAAAAACCCATATTTCTACTAAACTTAGCCCAACTAGATGCCTAAAGGACCCGGCACTTTTTACCTGTGTTTGAGGTTTGCGTATTATTATACGTAGATCTCCACTAATCAAAACATAATAGTTTAGTTAAAAACGCTGTGTGTCAATGTGTCTGCATTTTACTTATTTTTTTTGTTTTAAATTTTTGGTGTCTTTCACCTGAGAAAGATATTTTAATTATTCTGATGTTATTTTTTTTCCGTTTTTGTATGTATTTTGTATTAAAATAAGATATTTTTAGCCGTTTTGAAACCACACACTGCGGAAGCTCTCGATGTTTAAACTTTTTGGATACGTACGCTACTATATATCCTCTCAAAAATCCCCCACCTCTTTTAAGCTCCTTCGATATTCACGCTCTGTACGGTACAATAGTAGTTATACCCAAGAGGTACTTATATTAAACTCACTACACTTCATGATATACATAGCAATTACTATACATAATGTACTTACACTCATACCACTTCATTGTGTTTGAAGTAATGGGGAGTACTTACTATAACTTATTACACATGATATACATACAAGGTACCTATATGTGAATGGAGTATTGAAAAGTATTTGCGATGCTCATTATACATTGAAAGTTTCTTACTATGCAATTAGACTCAGTACAGTGGGTTTAGAATTAAGAAGTACTTGTTAACTAAATCCCCCACTTTTTCCAAGTTCCTGCCTCGATATTCATGCCGTGTATGCTTGCGCCCGGCCGGTTCCTCACTCTAATCATGGTGGTCGAGAGTCAAGGATGTGTGGACTTTATCCCCCATTTATGACTATTATTTAGAATGTACTTAGGATACAAAATGCTATATACGCTACAATAGTAATAACCAAGAGCTACTTAAATTACTCATTACACTTTATGACATGCATAGAAATTACTATATATACAAGGTAGCTACACTCATTACATTTCAATGTGTATGGGGTGATGAGAGGTACTTATGATATTCATTACACATGGTGTATAGGGTATCTGAAAAATACTTACTATGCAACTCATATTCATAATATACAAGCCTGAGAGGCACCCGCTAATTTTGTGAAGAATGGGGAACTATCCCTTCCACCGATGTTTACGTCTTGCGCGTCTGCTGGAGACTAGTGCTTCACTATAGCTATGACGGTTGAGAGTCAAGGATGTGTTTAGGTATGCTCCGACGTATTTCCCCTATGCTACAATAGTAATCATTGAGATGTACTTAGACTAAACTCATTACACTATATCCTATACATAGTAATTACTATCTAAGAGGTACTTACTATGCTCGTTACATGCTACCCGATATACATAGTAAATACTTACATCTATATATGTATGAAGTAATTACACCCATTACACTAAGCATACCCTGTGGGTAATTGGGAGGTCTTATTATGCAATTACAATCATTACAGTATGGGGTGTATATGGTAATTGGGAGGTACTTACTGTGCAATTGCATTTATTACAGTACATGATGTAATTGGGAGGTACTTGCTAATTGCGCGTCTATCTCTGGCGCAGGCTACCCCTTCTTAGTCCCTTACCTCGATATTTCGGTTAAGCACGACCGTCTCTAACGCAGGCTAAGCACTCTAGGCACGCCGGCCGAGAGCTAAGGACGTGCTGCCAACAGTAATCACTAGGAGGCACTTAGATAACATTCACTACACTACATTGCATACAGTAATTACTACCTAAGGTGTACTTACACTTTAATATGTATGGAATAATGAGATGTATACCCTGTGGGTAATTGGGAGGTACTTATTAGGCAATTACAATCATTACAGTATGGCGTGTACATGGTAATTGGGGGGTACTTACTGTGCAATTGCACCTATTACAGTACATGATGTAATTGGGTTGTACTTACTGTGCAATTGCACTTATTACAGTACATGATGTAATTGGGAGGTACTTGCTAATTGCGCGAAGGGTGGGGGTGGGTACTTAGGGTAATTACTAATTACACCAATTGCCTCTGACCTTGCCTCTGACCTTGGTCCAGAACTGGCTAATCCCATCTACTAATTCGTCCATAAAAAATTTGACGGATGACCACTTTCGAAAAAAAAAATTCCGGGAACTGAAAATTTTTCAAAATTATTAATTAATAAACGCCCAATCACCGAAAAAAAAAAATTTTTTTTTCTTTTTGCCATTTTTTTTTTGATTTTTTTTTTTTTTTTCAATATAAATTTCCATAATTTTTATTTTTAAAAATTTTTTAAAAATTTATAATTTTAAGCTTAGAATTTATTAACAAATTTATTTTGATTGATATTTTCTATAAATAATTATGTTTATATTTTTTTTTGTATATATTAAAAAAAAGTCATTTTAATGAAAAAGAGACCCCCCTCCTTTTTTTATAAGATGCCTGAATAAAGGGTAATTTTGATAGAATTAATAATGTGATAACTCACTCTTATAATTTATACCTAATAGAATTAAACTATTTCCATTAATATCAAAAATTAATATACATTTTATACTAAGATATAAAAAGATAAGCTAAATAAGCTAACGGGTTCATACCCCGTACATAAAGGTCGGACCCCTTTTCTTTTTAATTTTAAAATTATATAAAATTTTATTTTTTAATACAATAATATTTGGAACATTAATTTCTATCTCAGCCTATTCATGACTTGCAATATGAATCGGCCTAGAAATTAATTTATTAAGAATTACTCCATTATTTAAATCCCATAAAAATTATTACCCCGCAGAAGCCACCCTCAAATATTTTATTACCCAGTCTTTAGCCTCAACAATTATTTTATTTAGAATTATTTTTTCAATGAATTTAAGAGATTTTATCCCCCAAAATTTCAATTATTGAATAATAATAATTTTAAATTCGGCTCTTTTAATGAAATTAGGGGCAGCTCCTTTCCATTCCTGATTTCCTGAAGTAGCTGAGGGATTAAATTGATTTAATAACTTAATTCTAATAACTTGACAAAAATTAGCCCCTTCGGTTTTAATTATATATAACATAAATATATTGCTATTTTTTACATTAATTATCATTATTTCTTCAATTATTGGAGGAATCTATGGGATTAATCAAGTTAGATTACGAAAAATTTTAGCTTATTCCTCAATTAACCATATTGCATGAATATTAGCAAGAATACTTAACAATAAAATAATTTGAATAATTTATTTTATTATTTATAGCTTAATTACATTAAATATTATCCTAATTTTCTATTATTTCAATATTTTTTATATTAATCAATTATTTAATTCTTTAAATTCTAATAAAATATTTAAAATATTATTTATTTTAAATTTTTTTTCATTAGGAGGATTACCCCCATTCTTAGGATTTTTACCAAAATGATTGGTAATTAATTTTTTAATTAATAATAATTTTTATATATTAAGACTAATTCTAGTAATTTTTACATTATTAACATTATTTTTTTATATTCGAATTACATTTTCAACACTAATTTTTAAAATAAATGAAAGATTAATTAAACCTATAAAAATTAATTATTTTTCATGAATTTTTATTAATATTTTAATTTTAAAAGGATTAATTATTTGTACATTAATTTCTAATTTACTTTAAGGATTTAAGTTAAATAAACTTTTAACCTTCAAAGTTAAATATAGACTTTTAGTCTAAGCCTTAAAATATTTTATTTACCTTTAAATTTGCAATTTAATATCATTAAAATGACTATAAGACCAGTATTGGTAAAAGAATTAAATTCGTTAATAAATTTACAATTTATCGCCTATTACTCAGCCATTTTACCGATTAAATGACTAATCATAAAGATATTGGAACCCTATACTTTATTTTTGGAATTTGATCAGGTATAGTAGGAACTTCCCTTAGAATTTTAATTCGAGCTGAATTAGGAAGACCAGGATCCTTAATTGGAAATGACCAAATTTATAATGTTATTGTTACTGCACATGCTTTTATTATAATTTTTTTTATAGTAATACCAATTATAATTGGGGGATTTGGAAACTGATTAGTACCCTTAATAATTGGGGCTCCTGATATAGCTTTTCCTCGAATAAATAATATAAGATTTTGATTACTCCCCCCATCATTACTTTTATTATTAATAAGAAGAATGGTTGAAAGAGGAGCCGGAACAGGATGAACTGTATACCCCCCTCTTTCTTCTAATATTGCTCATGGAGGTTCTTCTGTAGATTTAGCTATTTTTAGGCTTCATTTAGCAGGTATTTCTTCAATCTTAGGAGCTATTAATTTTATTACTACAGTAATTAATATACGGCCAGAAGGAATAACATTAGATCGAATACCATTATTTGTATGAGCAGTAGTAATTACTGCTATTCTTTTACTTCTTTCTCTACCCGTATTAGCTGGAGCAATTACAATATTATTAACTGATCGAAATTTAAACACCTCATTCTTTGACCCAATTGGAGGAGGAGACCCTATTTTATACCAACATTTATTTTGATTTTTTGGACATCCTGAAGTTTATATTTTAATTCTTCCAGGATTTGGAATAATTTCTCATATCGTAAGACAAGAAAGAAGAAAGAAAGAAGCTTTCGGAACTTTAGGAATAATTTATGCAATAATAGCAATTGGATTACTAGGATTTATCGTATGAGCACATCATATATTTACTGTGGGTATAGATGTAGATACTCGAGCATATTTTACCTCAGCAACAATAATTATTGCAGTTCCTACAGGAATTAAAATTTTTAGTTGATTAGCAACTTTCCATGGAACAGTTATTAATTACAGCCCAGTTACATTATGAGCATTAGGGTTTATTTTTTTATTCACAGTAGGAGGATTAACCGGAGTAGTATTGGCTAACTCATCTATTGATATTATTTTACATGATACATATTATGTTGTAGCACATTTTCATTATGTTTTATCAATAGGTGCAGTATTTGCAATTATAGCTGGTATAGTGCAATGATTCCCCTTATTTACAGGACTAACTTTTAATAATTTTTTATTAAAAATTCAATTTTTTATTATATTTATTGGTGTAAATTTAACATTTTTCCCTCAACATTTTTTAGGATTAATAGGAATACCTCGACGTTATTCTGATTACCCAGATACTTTTATATTATGAAATGTTATTTCTTCAATTGGATCAATAATTTCTTTAATTAGAGTACTTTTATTATTATTTATTTTTTGAGAAGCTTTTTCAGTACAACGTAAAAGTCTCTCCTCTCTTAGAATAATTTCCTCAATTGAATGAATACAATTTCAACCCCCAGCTGAACATTCATACTCAGAACTTCCCATACTAACTGCTAATTTCTAATATGGCAGATTAGTGCATTGGATTTAAACCCCAAATATAAAGATTAACCTTTTTTTAGAAATGACAACTTGAAAAAATTTTATATTACAAGACAGAGCATCACCTTTAATAGAACAATTATCCTATTTTCATGATCATACACTTATAATTTTACTAATTATTACTGTTTTAGTTGGTCAATTACTTTTATCTTTATTTTTTAATAAATTTACCCATCGATTTCTTTTAGAAGGACAAATAATTGAAATTATTTGAACAATTCTCCCTACAATTACCCTAATTTTTATTGCAATCCCATCTTTACGATTAATTTATATTTTAGATGAAGTTAATAATCCATCAATTACAATTAAAACAATTGGGCATCAATGATATTGATCATATGAATATTCAGATTTTAATAATATTGAATTTGACTCCTATATAATCCCTGCAGAAGAATTAAATAACTATAATTTTCGACTATTAGATGTAGATAACCGAATTATTATTCCATTTGAATCTAATATTCGAATACTTATTACTGCCGCAGATGTAATTCACTCTTGAACTATCCCCTCTTTAGGAGTTAAAATTGATGCAACACCAGGACGTCTTAATCAAATTAGTTTTATTATTAACCGCCCTGGATTATTTTTTGGACAATGTTCTGAAATTTGTGGAGCAAATCACAGATTTATACCTATTGTATTAGAAAGAATTTCTCCCTCCTTTTTTACTCAATGAATTATAAAAATAACTAAATTATCATTAGATGGCCGAAAGTAAGCAATGGAATTTTAAATCATTTTATAGTATAGTCACGTATATTTCTAATGAAAAATTTAGTTAAAAATATAACATTAGTTTGTCAAACTAAAATTATTAATTATAATAATTTTTAATTCCACAAATAATACCCCTAAATTGAATTATATTAATAATATTTTTTACATTAATTTTTTATTTTTTTAACAACTTAAATTTTTTTTCATTTTTATATAATAAAAAAAAAGTAGATTTTAAAATAAAATCATATAAATTAAATTGAAAATGATAATAAACTTATTTTCATCTTTTGATCCTTCTTCTAATATAAATATATCACTAAATTGAATAAGAACTTTAATTGGAATAATAATCATTCCACCAATATTTTGAATTATCCCATCTCGTTTAAGATATTTATGAATAAAAATTATTACAACTTTACATAAAGAATTTAAAATTTTATTAGGAAATAATAATTCTAAAGGAAGAACTTTAATTTTTATTTCATTATTTAGAATTATTTTATTTAATAATTTTTTAGGATTATTTCCATATATTTTTACCAGAACAAGACATATAACTATAACCTTAAGATTAGCATTACCTTTATGATTAAGATTTATAATCTTTGGGTGATTCAATAATACTATTCATATACTAGCGCATCTTGTTCCTCAAGGAACTCCAGGTATTTTAATACCTTTTATAGTTTGTATTGAAACAATTAGTAATGTAATTCGGCCTGGGACTTTAGCAATTCGACTATCAGCAAATATAATTGCAGGTCATCTACTTATAACTTTGCTAGGAAATACAGGGTCAATACTTTCAATTTTTATACTAAATTTTTTAATTATTACACAAATTCTTCTTTTAACCTTAGAAACTGCTGTTTCTATAATTCAATCTTATGTATTTGCCGTTTTAAGAACTTTATATTCTAGAGAAGTAAACTATGTCAATACATAAAAACCACCCATTTCATTTAGTTGATATTAGTCCATGACCCCTTTTTGGAGCACTTGGAGCTATAACAACTATAATCGGATTAATTAAATGATTTCATTTATATAATAATAATTTATTATTAATTGGGCTACTAATCACATCACTAATTATATATCAATGATGACGAGATATCGTACGTGAAGGAACCTTCCAAGGATTACACACATTAAAAGTATCAACCGGTTTACGATGAGGAATAATTTTATTTATTACTTCTGAAATTTTATTTTTTGTATCATTTTTTTGAGCATTTTTTCATAGTTCATTGGCCCCTTCTATTGAAATCGGAATACAATGACCACCTAAAGGAATTATTACTTTTAACCCATTAGAAATCTTTTTACTAAATACATTAATTTTACTTACCTCTGGCCTTACAGTTACTTGAGCACATCATAGAATTATAGAAAATAATTTTAAACAAGGATTTCAAGGACTTTTGTTAACTGTAATCTTGGGAATTTACTTTAGAATTTTACAAGGATATGAGTATAATGAAGCAACTTTTTCTATTTCAGATTCAGTTTATGGCTCTACATTTTTTATAGCAACAGGATTTCACGGATTACATGTTTTAATTGGAACTACATTTTTATTAATTTGTACAATTCGACACTATATAAATCACTTTTCTTCAACCCATCATTTTGGATTTGAAGCTGCAGCATGATATTGACATTTTGTAGATGTAGTTTGATTATTCCTTTATATTTCAATTTACTGATGAGGTAGATATTTATATAATATAAATATTATATTTGACTTCCAATCAAAAAATCTAGATTCTAGTATAAATAATTATAATATTATACCTATTATCAATACTAATTTCTGCTATTCTAATTATTCTAATTAGACTATTAAATTTTATCTCTAAGAAAACATTTTATGATCGAGAAAAAAGGAGGCCCTTTGAATGTGGATTTGACCCAAAAGCAACAGCTCGTCTCCCTTTTTCATTACATTTTTTTTTAATCGCAATTATTTTTTTAATTTTTGATGTAGAAATTACTCTTTTATTACCTTTAATTTTAACAATAAAAATTTCTAATATTTATAATTATTCAACAATTCTTACTATTTTTATTATTATTTTAATTATAGGCCTTTATCATGAATGAAATCAAGGAGCTTTAGAATGAACTAAATAAAGGATAATAGTTAAATATAACATTTAATTTGCATTTAAAAAGTATTGATTTATCAATTTATCTTAAATAAGAAGTAAAATTTACATTTAGTTTCGACCTAAAAATTTGATTATAAAATTAATCCTTATTTTTAATTGAAACCAAAAAGAGGTATATCACTGTTAATGATAAAATTGAGATTAACTCCAATTAAAGAAGTAATTAATTTAAAGATTAAGCTTCTAACTTAAATCTTAAGCATTGAAATATGTTTTTATTTCTATTTATATAGTTTAAATTAAAACATTACATTTTCATTGTAAAATTAGAAAATTTCTTATAAATACTTAAAAGTTTTAAACTTCCTTAATATCTTCAATATTAAACTCTATATATAAGCTATTTAGGTTAAATTATTTGAATTATTAAAAAAATAATTCAAATTAATAGTAATAAAAGATAGGCCTTTAAATGGTTTAATGATAAAAATTGTATTAAAGTTATATTTTTAATTGATAAAGAAATATTTTGTCCCCCATAATATTCTAATCAACCCTGATCAAAAGCTTTAATATAGGTTCTACCAAATTTAATTGGCATATAATTAATCCCTAAAGTAGATAAATAAGGTATATTCCATATAGAACTAAAAAATAATGAATATAAATTATTACTTAGTAAATTATATATTAACTTAAATTTTGATAATTCATAACCAATTCATACTCCTATAAAAATTATTAATAAAGTTAAAATTTTTATTAAAAGGGGCAGACAAATAAAAATAATTCTATCAAATATTAATCAATTAAAAATTCCACCCCTAATAATAACAATTCAAATTAATCCTCTTATTCCTATTAATATAATTTTTCTTCTTTCTTTTAATAAATTTATAGAAATAAAATTAAAATCCCCAGTTAAAGAATAGTAAGTTAAACGAAAACTATAAGCAGCAGTTAAACCAATAGAAATATAAAAAATAATATAAATGTAAATATTTAAAATATTTATTGATATAAATTCAACAATTAAATCTTTAGAATAAAATCCAGATATAAAAGGAATACCACAAAGAGATCAATTACAAATATTAAAATATACACAAGTTAAAGGTAAATGATTAACTAATCCTCCTATATAACGAATATCTTGACAATTATTTAAAGAATGAATGATATTTCCAGCACATATAAAAAGTAAAGCTTTAAATAAAGCATGAATTAATAAATGAAAAAAAGCTAATTTATATCTACTTAAAGCTAAAATTCTTATTATTAACCCTAATTGACTTAATGTAGATAAAGCAATAATTTTTTTCAAATCAAATTCAAAATTAGCCCCTAACCCTGATATAAATATAGTTATAGAAGAAATGAATAATAATAAATTTATTAACGAAGAACTAAAAGCAAAATTAAATCGAATTAATAAATATACCCCGGCTGTTACTAAATTAGAAGAATGAACTAAAGATGAAACAGGGGTAGGAGCTGCTATAGCTGCAGGAAGTCAAGAAGAAAAAGGAATTTGAGCTCTTTTAGTCATTGCAGCTAAAACAACTAAATAGCTAATCAGTTCTATAATTAAATCATCTTTTATAATTTCTAAATAAAAAATAAAATTTCAACTACCATAATTTAATATTCAAGCAATTCTTATTAATAATGCAACATCACCGATTCGATTAGATAACGCAGTTAATATTCCTGCATTAAATCTTTTAATGTTTTGGTAATAAATTACTAAACAATAAGAAACTAAACCCAATCCATCTCATCCTAATAAAATTCTTACTAAATTAGGGCTAATAATTATTATTATTATAGAAATAACAAATATTACTACCAATAAAATAAAACGATTTTTATTTAAATCTCCTCTCATATACTCTTCTCTATAATAAATAACTATAGAAGAAATGAATAATACAAATCTTATAAATATTGAAGATATTCAATCTATTAAAATAATATAAATAAATCTAACAGAATTTAAAATAATAAAGTTATATTCAATAATATAAACAAAATCTTTAATTATTAAATTAATAGATAAAGATAAAAAAAATAAACAAAAAAATATAAATAATCGACTATAAATAAAACAAATAATCTAAAATAAAAGCTATATCTTTGATACCACAAATCAAAATTTTTTTATTAAACTATTTAGATAAATTCATTGAATAAAAATTTCCATTTTTATAAATAGTAAATTTAATGGAAATCAATGTAATAATAAAAGTAAATACTCCCGGTTTAATCCATTTATAAACCTAAATAAACTTGAATAAAATTTACCATGCTGACTATAAGAATATAAAAATAAAGAATAAGCAGCACTAAAAAAAGAAATTAAAGATAACCAAAGTATATTAATATTACTATAACTAATTAATCTATTAATTAATATAATTTCTCTTAATAAATTTAAAGAAGGAGGAGCTGCTATATTAGAAGATAAAAGTAAAAATCAATATAAACTAAAAGTTGGAATTAAGTTCAATAACCCTTTATTTAAATAAAGACTACGAGATATTGTACGTTCATATATTAAATTAGCTAAACAAAAAAGCCCTGAAGAACAAAGACCGTGAGCTAATATTATAACTAAAGCTCCTCATATACCTCAATATTTAAGGGTTATTAAGCCTGCTAAAGCTAATCCTATATGAGACACAGAAGAGTAAGCAATTAATGATTTTATATCCCTCTGACGTATACAAACTAAAGAAATAATAAACCCCCCAAATATAGAAATAACAATAATTATTAAATTTCAATTATTGATAAATAATTGAAATATTATTATTAAACGTAACAGCCCATACCCCCCTAATTTTAATATTACCCCAGCTAAAATTATAGAACCAGAAACAGGGGCCTCAACATGAGCCTTAGGAAGTCACAAATGTATAAAAAATATAGGAATTTTAATAAAAAATACAAAATTTATACATAAATATATAAATATAGAATTTAAGTCTCTAAGTAAAAATATAAAACTAAGACTTATATTCTTATAAAGATTAAAAATTATTAATAATATTGGTAAAGATATTAATATAGTATAAAATAATAAATAAATACCAGCCTCTAAACGTTCAGGCTGATACCCTCAACCAATAATTAAAATTAATGTTGGAATTAAACTAATTTCAAAAAATAAATAAAAAATAAATAAATTTATTGAAGAAAATGTTAAAAATAATGAAATTATTAAAAATACTATAACCAATAAAAAAAAATTTTTAAAATCATTATTTTTATTTAACTTACCCCTAGCTAAAATTATTAATCTACAAACCCAAAATCTTAATAAAATTAATGTAAATGAAAGTAAATCACAACCAATTATATACCTAATATTAGACCAAATTAAATTAAAATAAGAAAATATAAATAAAAAAGTTATAATAAAAAATATTCATTGAATTAATCAAAATCTATAAAATCTTAAAGGAATCAATATAAATAATATAAATATAAATTTTATCATAAAGAAGAAAAAGTTAAAATAAAATCATTACCATGAACACGTACCATTATAATTAAAATTGAAAGGCCTAAAACTCCCTCACATACTCTAATTGTTAAAAAAATTATTGAAAAAAAAAATTCATAATTCATTATTATCAAATATAAAAATTAATTTAAGTATAAAGAAATTACAATAAATTCAAGAGATAAAAGTATTAATAGTAAATGTTTACGATTTAAAATAAACCTAATAGTCCCAGATATAAATATAAAAATTAATAAATATATTAACATTATTGTTTTAGTAATTTAATAAAAATATTGGTCTTGTAAATCAAATTTAAGACATATTCTTCTAAAACTTCAGATATAGAAAATCTTCTATCTTTAATCTCCAAAATTAAAATTTTAAATAAAACTAATATCTGATATTACTTTAATTATACCTTTATTATTTATAAATACTCTAATTTTTATTTTTTTAAACCACCCATTAACCTGTGGGTTAATCTTACTATTCCAAACAATTTTAACTGCATTTTTATCAGGAATAATAAATTATAATTTTTGATATTCATATATTTTATTTCTAATTATAGTAGGAGGTATATTAATTTTATTTATTTATATAACTAGAATTGCATCTAATGAAAAATTCAAATTTAATAAAAATTTAATAGTAATTATAATTTTAAGATTAATTATAATTATTATATTAATATTAATTGATCAATTTTATTTAAATTATTCCTTAAATATTCAAGATATAAAAAATATAAATATAAACCCTAGAAACATAAATTCATTAAAAAAATATTTTAATTACCCTAATTTTTATTTAATAATTATAATAATTACTTATCTTTTTATTACCCTAATTGCTGTAGTTATTACTAATCAGCTGTATAGTTATTGTAAAAGTTGAGTGAAATAAATTGAGATACCAAAAACCTGCGTTACACCTTAAATAAATTAAATATTGTAAATTTAAAGTCATTTTTGCAAAATTATTGCAAGTTCAATGTAACAGATGAATCTACACTAAGAAAGATAAAGGTAAATAAAGTATGTACTTAAAAACTAACTATTGTTTTATTTAAATGACACACAAATATATAATGTAATAATTATTATTAATATTAATGTTGCATTTTCACATTGCATTTTTCGTAAATACTTTTGCATATTTTTCGCAAATCAATTGCATTAAAATGCGCATTTTTTATATCTTTTGGTGCATTTTTTCCCGTCCTTGGTAATAAAGCTTTCTCTTTTAAGACAGCAGTGGAAAAAGTACCTATCATATCAAGGAGATGAGCACTTAGCCCATGGTTTTTCAGTAGGTGGTTATTATAAAATCAAATAAAAACAACTCCAAATCAATATCCTACACAGCACAAAAATATTGCATGAATATTTAATGCATATATCAACTAGATAATCCTATATTCCATGGATATGCCTTATCCGCCATGGCATATGAGACGAATATTCTTGAATTTTACTCGAGTTTTTTCTTTGTGAAAAGAATTTGCTAATGCTCTATCATTATTTGAGGATAAAAGAGACTCTTCTACCAAGCGATTTACACTTCTCATAAAATATTTATTTTTATAATTTTAAGCACCATACTGTTACAGAAGGACCATGTATATTATAATTAATCAGACTTACCCTATACTTACCCATTAGGTGGGTATATCGTAAGAAGTACCAATAAAAAATCTCCATCGCCTCTTTCATCTATCGCAAATCTGACAATAAGTTTGGTTATCTCAGCAATTGAGTGCCAACTGAGCACGTCTTCGGGTGGTGGATAGGAGAACGGCCAAGATTTCCTGGGTTAGTGTTAGACAAAAGTAGAGTGTGAGAGCCTAAAAATCCTCAAAAGCGAAGGCTACCGCCGCGAATTAACTATCCCAATCTAAGGTGTAAGGTAACGTGCCGACGAATGAATTGTCGTAGGGGCAGATGCGGCAGCAAACGCTCCCCTAAGGGAACCTGGAGACAGTCTGTGCCGGTCGACCTTTCCTTCGCTAGCTACTCGTGGGAACCATATGGATTCAACAACACTAAAATCTGCAAAGGAGACTGGACAAAAAAGTCCAACTCAGGCGCAGGAGGCTGGAAAGCGACGATCATTCCAAAAAAGAAGGATGGACGTTAACGCTCACTTCCTGCAACGGCCTGGACAGCAAAGTTCAGCTCCGGCACAAGAGGCTAGATAGCGACGCTTACGCCTACCTTCAAAAAAGGAGGATGGACACAGTCGTCCACCTCCAACTAACAGGCTCCGGAAAGACAAGAGACTCTCTGGGTCTAAAGCAAAGAGGAGAAAGAGAGATAAGCTGCAGGCAGGCAGTGCTACGACAACCGCAACCCTCAGCAAATACCCTCATTTCAAACCAAACAAAAGCGGCTTAGTCAAGTCCTTAGGCAGCGACGCTAGTACTGCCTTTACAAGAGAAAAGAAACACGACGCAACTAGGGACAAGAAAAGGCCGCGATCTCACACCTCTTTCGAGGTAACGCCCCGGAAGGAAAAAACCAAGACAGGACCACAAAGTTATGTCTGGGATAAGCTACAAGGATGCAGCTATCAGCCACCTGAAAGTAGCTATAAAAGACAAAGATAACCCTTATGGTAACATAACTGCGCGAACAGCAAAAAGCAAAAAGACACACTGGTAAAATCATTAAAATAACGTGCGGCGATGACCTGACGTTGGAATGGCTAAAAACCAAAGTACCAAATTTAAAAACATGAGAAGGAGCAACACTCGCTGTTTTAAGGATGGACGAGCTCCCCAAGCTCACCAAAGTCTCTCTCTGGATGCCAGGGAAAGTGCAAGCTGACCCCGAGAAGGAGGTTGTGCTTAGGTGACTTTGAGGGCAAAACCCAAACTTACACGTGGCGAAATGGTGCACCTTCCACCATGAAATTAAAAAAGACCCCATCTCTTAGTCTTCGGCACCGGAGACGAAGAAATCGGAACCCTAAAGGCCAAATCAATGAGTATGAGTTAGGCGTTCACCTCATTGACTATAAGGCCGAAGGTCGAAAAAGAGGCTGAAGTGGGGCTGAGTGAAGACTCCTCGGTAAAGGACTCTTTTCCCCCCCAAGGTAAACCAACAGTGGAGGACGTTGAGCCAAAAACCATGTCAATCGATGACCTCCAGCAAGAAAACTCCGCGGAGCCACAAGAGATCTCCACTCTCCACTTTTGGAAGAAGGGATGGTCGAATAAAAAACCACCTTGCTGCACAATTTTTAACGGAGGACCGAGAAGCAATAAAAGAGGTTACGATCATACAATGTAATTTGATAAACTACAAGTTACAATAGCACTCATCCAGGAAGACTGAATAATAAAAACAAAAATTTTAGATCTTAAAAATCTAAATGGTTCACTTTCGACAAAAGTAACCTTAACCAATCTAAAATAAATATATTATCAAACATACAAGTTAAATCTCCTGATAAACCATCAGGTAATGACTGTTTTTAATCGACATAGCAAACGATAGCTAACGAAACTACCAATGACGGAATAAAAATACTCGATGAAATAATAAATAACAAAATTAATCAAATCCTAGTTTTTGGCTAAATTTATCACAAATTCACTAACACACAAGAGAATAATTACCAAAACCATAAAATTGTTAATGTCGAAATTTCCTCCGAAAATAATAAAACTCATTGCATGTATTTTCACACTGATAAGCTATACAAATGTTTTAATGAAGTATATTTAAAATACTTCCCAGAGAAAGGTCCAAAACTAGTAAAATGTACTAAATACCGTAACTGATAAAGAAGACCAAATTTTACTCATAAAAATCATAATGGAAAGCATTATTTAAAATTAATTCTGATGCCTTGATCGACCATTCACTATTGGGTTCTAATTAACAGTGCTGTTCCTAAAGTGGCGCTTGGAAACAGTAACAAAGCCTACACATAACACGAGGAGAAATAACCCTGGTAGTTGAAGCCAATGACACACACAAAAAAAAAACAAAAAAAAAACAAAAAAAAACAATTTCCGAGACTATAGAACGACTAAAGAAAAATTATTATTGGATAGAAATCAAAGATTCTGTTACAAATTTTATTAATTCATGTGATATTTGTTAAAAAACTAAATACTCTAGGAAAAATCCTTATTCGCCTTTAATGATAACAGAAACGGCATCAAAACCATTTCAAATTGTACATGTCGACTTATTCTTTTTTGATAAAGAAATATATTTGACTATTCTTGATTCCTTTACAAAATTCACACAAGCTCACGAAGTAATAGGTAAAACTGCGAATCACATAAGTAACGGTCTAGTTATATATTTTGCATCTTTTGGTGTTCCAGAAAAATTAATTATAGACAATGTAACAGAATTTAATAATGAAGTTAGTTATACAGGAAATTTTAAAATAACACAAAATTAAAATACATTTCGCAACAGTTGGTCACTATAAAAGTAACGCTATTGTGGAACGATTTCATTCATCAATAAAAGAACATATAAGAATACTTAAATCAATGTACCCACATTATATCGAAAATGTTATAAACCATGCTATGAACCATGCTATATTAGGATATAACCGTAGTATTCATAGTGCTGTAAATTTTACGCCATTTTAATTAACCTTTGGTCATACACATTCATTAAATCCAAATGAAATATTTTTGACTATCACATTTTATTCAGATTATGCCGAACATTATAAATTAAAATTGGAACATGTTTATAAAAATGGTAAAGAAAAACTAAAATTAAAAAAGGAATAGTTAGTTTCTAAACGCAATACTCAAGGAGATTCAAATTCCAAGTAGGGTTAACTGTTTACAAACAAAATTCTCAATATAAAAATAAAAAAGAATAATTTTTTAGGTCCTTATACATTAACAAAATTACTAGATAAAAATAAAGCAGAAATTGCTAATCAACATAATAATAAACCAGAAATAATTCACATTAAAGAACTTAAAAAAACTTTCGTTACAGGTTCCTCGCAACCATCAACTTCACAAACTGCAAACTGACTTAGCCAGCATTCCATAATATTACCGAGAATGATGGACTATTAACTCTTAAATTAGGAAAGACTCAAAACATACTTGACTACTGGCCATTCGTAAAAAATTTCGATATTTCCAAAGTAATAGACGAATTTAAGTCACTACAAGACAAATTTTCCGACCTAAAAACGATAACAAAAAATAAAATTATTATCCAAATAAATAATTAAACCCATCAGTTCAACAAACCCATAGAGAAAAACGTGGACTTATTAATGGCAAATACAAGTAGAATTATGCAGACGCGGCAAGTCCAAGATAAGGCCCCCCAAGATTTAGCGGCAACAAAACTAGTTCGTTACACTCGCGTATCGGGGACAACACTAATCATTTGTAGTGCGCATGCTGTACGCGTTTTATTTGTACATCGGTCTCCTTTTGACAGAGTAGGTGAGCTGTGTTCAGGCCGTTGGTGTTTATGCCAGTCGGCGTAGCCAGGTATGGATTAACATTTTCTGATGGCGGCGAAGCCGGCACCCTACGAGAAGTCGTTGTTTCGTCTTCTTGTTGTCACGGCATTATTATTATTTGTTCATGTATGTGAAATTTGCTTCTAAGGTTTATAAAATACTACTGCTAATCACGACATAAAGGAAAACAAACAAGACGCATTCACAAAAACACCTCCCACCACAGCAATTACAAATGATTAGTGTTGTTCCCGATACGCAAGTGTTCGTCACCGGCATTTTCTAGCTTTTACATTTTAATTTTTATATTGTTAAGACATAAAATAAAGTTCCGCTTTTTGTAGTTTTTGTCATTTTTTAAAACAACAATTTTTTTTAGCGAATCTAAAAGTTCTATAGATATTTACCTCATAACACTCATAACATTTCTTAAAATAATAAGGATAATTAACAATTCATTTTCTTTAAAATTATAAAAATAAACAAATTGATAATTTTATGTATAGATATTTACCTCAGATAATGTAAGTAACACGTTTATAATCGGTTGTTTTTTTGTCATTTGTTTTTATAAATAATAAAATACTATTTTAAACCTTTTACCACCAGACATATCAACATCGTCTAACAAAGCACAAAACGATGAAGAAATAGGCGAAATAATTGGATGAAAAAATTTGGGTACCTACCTACCAGGGGGGGATATCGCGCATGGTGTCATGGCGGCACTGACGTCATGCGTAGAGTTAATAGAGCTGGCGCGAAATAAATATCACATGAAAGACGGATGTTGCAGTAGTTTGTGAGTCGTTTATAGTAATTTATAAGATATTAGGCATATATTTGTATTATATTATGTTGTAAACTTTGTTCTCTGTGAGTGGTTTTAGTGAAAAACATTGAAAAATTGCGGTACGGATGTAACAGTAACAATTAAAGGAAAGAATTCAAGAAAAAAATTATGTTTTTTCGCTTTCCTCGATAGTAAGAGCTTAGTCAGAAGCAAGAAGTGGCCCAAGGGCGGCTCCAGCGGAGGCCCAGGGGAGCATGCCGTTCCCTACATTAAAATTCCCTACATTAAATAGGCAATTCTACCATCCTTCCCAAGAAAATTCGGCATGGAGCAGCCTTTGCAGTAGCTTGTGGCCCTGCAGATAAATTCACATGTATTTTAAGCATTTTCAACCTTCCAATTATAAGAGAGATCTTAAATCAGAACTTCACATAATTTGAAGTTGTGAATGAACCAATGTGAATCACATTGGTTAATTCACAACTTGGGACTTCTAAACTGGAGACTCTACCTCTAGCAAAAGTAAAATTGTAAATGTCACCAAAAAAAAAAGAAAATTTCGACTTGTACTTGATGAATGATTTAAAAAACTGTCAGAGACTAGGTCCAGGAAAATTCAGCGACATTTTATTTTATTTTTGTATTGTAACAGTTATTTGTATTTAGTACATTTTTTTATGTTTTGCATTATATTGTATGAATTTCTGCATTATAATATATAAATTTTTTTTTAAACTAATTTTTATTTAATTTGGTCAAATAATGCAGGTAAATGAGTTGCAAATCCTAATCAGGTAAAAATTTTCGACATATCTAGATGTAAAATTGTTACCAGGATCCCCATTTTCGAGTTGCGAAGATACCCTTTATTTTATTATCCTGGTTATAAAAACTATTCTTTAGAAGTCGAATTTGTATAAACAAAATAAATCATTAAAAAAAAGGAAAAAACTGTTCAAAAAAATATTTCTTTTATGTATGTATTTGCATTTATGTTCCTTCATAGTTCTTTCCTTAAATGTCCCATAATATTATATTTTATTTATTTTCTACCTTATAACAGATTGTTACAATATTACATTTATAATATATATTTAGGTAGCTTCCTCAATGGTGGAGTGACCTAGGCACTCATGCCTGTTATGTCCATTTCCACATGAAGAAGCTAACTAAGTGAATTAAAAAAAAAATTAGTATAATAGATAGAGTATTCAGTGAGAAAGTGGGAGGCACAGTCAGAGAGAAAGATAAGGCAAGGCGAACTAAATTAAAATTTAGTAATTTTGAAGTTAATTTTAATAATTTAAAAAATTTCAAATACTTGAGGATTTGTCAAGATCAAAGTTTTAATTTGTTTTTTAAATGTAGAAATTTTATTTATTTCTTTTAAGCGTGAAGGAACCAAATTGAACAGTTTAGGTCCAAAGTAGAAAAAAGATCTTTGGGTTACAGTTTTGTAGAAAAAGTCTATGTTTATATTTAGATTTATCATGAAAAAGTAAGGTATTAAAACACAGATATGGAATTTTTTGATTAGTAAATAATACTTACAAAAACTCTTTCTCAAACTGAACATGACAGTAATTGTCAATGACTGATGATGAAAAAGGTCGATAGCGAAATGGCCGCAGGCGAACTGGCTCGACGGCGAAACGGCGACAGCGAAACGGCGATGGCGAAACGACGACGGCGAAACGTCCCATCCCCCAAAATTGATACAAGCTAGATAAAAAGAAAATTTTGCTCAGTGAAATACGCTTTTCGTCGTCTGATTTACATATGGGTAAGCAACCTATGTAATTATGTATATCATTTGGTGTGAAACACTAACAGCCGTATGCATAGTCGATCGCCAGCGACTCGCCAGAGATTCATTTCGGCGCATCGCCAGCGATTCGCTGGCGATCCGCCGGCGAAAGCCCACAAAGCTGGCGACTCGCCGGAGATTGTCACCGGAATGTCATTTCACGCAAGTTTTCATGTTCTTTTATAGGGAAAAATTTGATATTCGTTCTTTATTTTTTGAGTTTTAAGAAATGAATCATGAATAAAATGCGAGAGATACTGGTGATAATCCCTATAAAAGAAAATAAAATCTTGCGTGAAATGACATTCCGGTGATAATCTCCAGCGAGACGCTACCTTTTTGGGCTTTCGCCGGCGGATCGCCAGCGAATCGCTGTTTGTACATCCACGAATGCAACAAGTTTTTTTCGATAATGATATTACGAAAATAATTCTACTTCATTCAATTAATAATTACTAAGCAATAAATGCCGTATAAAACATTAATAAATCCCCCCATAGAGTTCAAATTTTTGTCACCAGTTGGCGTTAAAGTCATGACGCACGGTCCCTTGCATTGTCTGTCCTCTTTAGTGATAAAATGATGTTACAGTTTCCAGCATGCTTTTGATTCAATAAGAGGTTAGTTTGTCGATTCTTCCTCCTTCGATGGAAGAGAACAGAGACTGAGGAAGGGCGTTGTTAAACGCACCTTCTATGTCTAAGGTGTCCAGCGCAATCTCCACGTGTTTTAGGAAATGGCCATTTTTGCCTATTAGATTGTGTATGGCAAGATCCGATTTGCCTGCTTGGTAGGCATATTTGGAGGAGTTTAGCGGGCTTGCTTGAAGGCGTTCCTCTCTAGTATGTCTACTTAGAATCATCTCTAGTGTATTTGTTGTATTTATTTTTGTAAAGCGTTTGTTGAATGTCAGTTATAGCAATTTTCGTTTTTAAACCATTACACTGTACTAAAAGGCCATTCCTCAAGTGACTTTCCACCAAAACAAAGTGAAGAAGTTTAAGTCAATTATTCTTAAGGAATAACTTTAAATATCTAAATTGTAAAGGATGAATCTTAGTTTTTTAAAAGTGAATGTAATATGTTCATCCCATTTAACATGGCAACATAGATAGGTTAATTCTATAGTGAGAGTTATAATATTAAAATTTAAATTATTTAAAAAAGGTCTGATGTCATATTATAGTGATCATTCCCATTATTTTTTAAATGCATTATAACTTCTATATAAACTCTGAAATTTTATTTCCTCTCTTAACCCAGTTCTGCCATTCAATTTTGCTCCAGTCCTTCGTATTCATATATACTCGACACTCTAATTCAACAGCGAAAGCAAGCAAGGTGAAAATGTCAAGTAAATATAGATGCTCTAAATGAAACTGCGACACATTCAGAGTATTTTATTGAGGTCCTGGAAAGAAGGATTTCCACCGGCAATTTTTTACTCTGCACAACGAAATTGGATGGCGTCGCGATGGGGTCAGGTGTGGCACCGTAGATTTTTTATAGGTGCTGAAATGGCATCGTCACTTATCTTCTGTGCTAAAATTTATAGGTAGAGCATCGTATGTTTAGTGATTTAGATATAGCATTTTTCAGAACATTAGTTTCATCTTATTCTTGATCCAAAGTCGGTTTTAGCCTTTCTATTTTCTCGAAATAACACTTTCTTTATAAACAGATCTTTTGCCCAAGCGCTGCTGCCGATTTGATAACAAAATTCTGAGAAATATTTTTAAATTAAACTACTATCAAGACTATAAATTTTGCAATAAAACGAAAACACGAAAATGGCGTATTTTACTAAAATTTTAAGGAAAATAAAACATAATGCTTCTTTTTAATAATGTAGAAACTAATAGTACGACGTTTTATTAGACTTTGTTCAGTAATATAACTAGAGTGTAGCTAGGGGCTGGTAACTCAAAAGGAAAAACATGAGGAAGGTAATTTAGTATTACTTCAATTGATGGAATGATGCTCGTATGAAAATGTCAATTATCAGCTCGTGCAAATCTTCAAACATCAAAAATTGAAAATAGCTGTTATAGTTGAAGGTGCATTACCTATTGAATTTTGATTCATCTAGGAATATTTTTCAATGCCTTTCAAATTTAAGCATCTTTTCAAAAGATTGGAACATGGATTTTAGCAACAAAAAAAAAGCACTCACAGATATTGGTAGTGATGCAATTTATAAATCATACAGCAGACATTTTAAGGATAACTAACTAAAAACTTAGAATAAAGCAGTTCTTGCACTGTTTTGCACCAATGGTATTTGGTTCAGTGAAATAATTGGTTTGTTATTTTAATTTCTTTTTGTTTTCAGTTATTAATAATTGATTTTGTAAAGAAAATGTTGGCCCTCCAAAATATTCTGTGCATTGCCATTGACAAATTAAAAAAAGTACACAAAATCTTCAAGGGTCCAAACGTCTGTAAGTTTAATTTAAGCTCGAAAGCTAAATTTAATTATCATAATGATGATTATGATTAAGAATTTAAAAAACTACAAAATTGGTGTACAAATAAATCAAGACAAAAATTATTTGACGAAAAAATGCTCTTTAACCTAAATAGTGGAATCAATAAACATATGGCAAATTTATCTACACTCAAATTTTCCCTGACAGTAAGACACCTAAAGACGACGAATTTTTTCCCAATTTATTTTTTTTTGTTTGATTGATTTTCTTTATTACATTTTTGCCCTGCTAGCGAAAAGTTAAATTTTAAAAAGCCCGTCCCTAGTGGTGATATTGAACTTAGTACCACTCAAATTTGACAAATGGCAGCAAATCGTCTTAGAATTTTGCCATTGGGTTTTCCATCTATTGACAGTCTCCTAATCAATGGTTGTAGCAACGTAAATTTGTAAATAATACAGGGTGACTCACGCTCAACGGGACGGAGCTTTATGGGAAAACGACCAAAGATATAAAAAATTCGTTTGGGAGGAATACGTAGGTTACAGACGGCTACAATTTAAAATTTGTTAGATGTATACAGGATGTCCCACATAAGAGAAAATATACAAAGTTATATTATTTTTAATGGAACACCCTGTTTTTTATTTTAGAATTAAAAACTACATCAAAAATAATGTCAGTTAACTAAAGGTTTCCTATTACTATAATTATTAGTTTTTGATTTATTTGAATTTTTAAGGAAAAAAAGTCTCCCAGAAATTAATTGTTTACTCTTGTTTGAATAATTTTTAATGAACTAATTTTTTTTCTTATGTGGGACATCCTGTATACATCTAACAAATTTTAAATTGTAGACAATATTCTTTGGCAATAAGAAATAAACTTATTCTGTATGGATTCTAATTTGTCAATGTAAATCAAGTAGCGGGGATTCCAAATGACAGAGCTATACATGAGAATACTGTTGACATAGGCCATGTACAAGGTTCTGACAGTATGTGGGTTTTTTAGATCAAAACAAAATCTCAAGATAAAACCTAATTGTCTGTGTGCCTTATTAACTAAATTATGTATAGGCTTATCAAAAATAAATTTTGAGCACAGAAATGGTCCATAAATACAATTTGGAGCCTATTGGCAACATCTATCGATGCTATTTATGGTTTGATTTGATCATCGGAGATCTCCCAGCGCTGCAAACGTGTTTGAATTGACACTTCGAGAGATCCCTAAAGTGTTTGTTTTGCTTTGGAGCGGGACCATAGAGCGAGCTCGATATTCTCAGAGCAGAAGGTTCGAGAAGAGGGAGAAATTTGTCATTGTCTCTACCTATTTCTTTTTAATTAGCCTACAAACAAATTTGAATCTCAACATTAAAGACCAGACAAGAAGTCAACAAATTACTTGTCTTTTGTCTTATATCTAAAATTATTCGTCATAAAAAAAATAAAGGTGTGTTTGGAAAATACATTTTCTCTATCCAAACGTAATTACCAGAAACCACAGTCTTGGAGTATGAAAAAGCGAAGCGGCCATTTGTGGTATGTGCTGTATTTCAGGGACATTTCCCCTTACTATTAAACATTTTTTTTACTTTTTGCTCACTATTTTGACACACAAACCAGAAACAAGAATCACAAAAAAGCGAAGTTATGTTTTTTACTCTGTTTTATTTGATTTGATTCAATGCTCCATTGTGACGTCATCACTTCTCGATCTCCTCGACGCTCGCTCGATCGAGTTTCAAATCAAACGCCCCTTTAGTGCCTGCTGCTTCCTTTCGGAAACAACAGCCCCAAATTTACCCTTTACTACTATACTTATATCGTCTGCAAATGCCTGTATGTATAGGTTTTCTCTAACTGCCATAAGAAATCATCAACCACCAAGTTCAAAATGAGTGGAGATAAAACTCCTCCCTTGTTGTGTTCAAGAGATTACTGGTGATGGTTCTGCATAGACTCAACCCACTACGTATGCGTATCTGTATCTGTAACGTGTGGAGAATGGGTATACCCCACGGCACTTAGGCCTCATTAGGCCCTAAGATGATAGGTACCTATTAGCTCGTGAGTCAACCTACAGATTTAATATAGTTAACAACGTCACCAAGAGATGCTTCTCTTATATCGGCCGGTGTTAGCCGATACTCGCCGAACACAAATCTTCTATTAAATGAGAGCGTCGAGCAATCGTTAAGGATATTCTCGATGGTCTCATCTTCTTGTTAGCACCTTCTGCAGAGTGCGGATTCTGACAGCCCCATGATATGGAGATGCTTTGGTGCTTGGCAATGACCTGTCAGAATGCTTGTGACTAGGAGCAGATTCTGTTTAGTCATAGTCAAGTATTTGTTTGCTGCAGTGTTGTCAGAATAACTTAGGAGCTCCCTGGCAACTCCGCAGTTTCTTGTTTCATCCCATCTTTCCTTGAATTTTACAAGGGGATGTTCCTTAATTAAGTCTGTCACTACTGATTTTGTCAGGCCAATAGAAGAGCCAGGTCCAAAAAGTATTTGGTTGGCTGCTTTCTTGTCTAGTGAATCAGCAAAGCGGTTACCTTTCGATGTGGCGTGACCTTTGATTCATCTTAAGGTGACCACATTGTTGATGGATACTTCGGCCAAAGCTTCGTGACATTCTAGTACTAACCCTAAGTAAATTCGTGGTCTGTTACGGATATTAGTGCTTGTCTGCTATCTGTATAGATGAGCATGTTCCTTCCAGTGATATTGTTTCTGCCACTTCTGGCATTTGTTCTATTATAACTTTATATGGCTTATGGAAGATATATCTCGGTGTAGTCCATGTTTGCTTAAAGCAGTTTGAGCGTATCGAGCGCCTTCTGCCAAAAGCGACGTCTCGCCTCATCAGATTTTACATCGGGTTCTATTCCAACCATGCTGAGGCATGCCATTGTCATTAGAACAACCTCTTTGATGTAAATATCAAGGGCAGTGAGACTAAAAATGACTTTCATGGCTCTGGTCGGTATTGTTTTCATGGCTCCTATTAAGTTGAGACATGCTGTTCTTTAAATTTGTTCTAGTTTATCGCTAGCTGTTAATTTTTGGGTTTTCGGTACCAAGACAACTGTACCGTATGTTAGCATAGATCTTATGATAGTCGTATAAGTCCATGCGACGACTCTAGGCGAGAAACCCCAGGTGCGCCTCACGATTCGGCGGCATTGTTCATAAGCAATGTATGTTCTTTTAACTCTGTTTTCTAAATGCGAGTTTTATGTTAACTTGCTGTCAAAGGTGAGACCTAGGTACTTCATCTCTGTTGCAAAGTTTAGTTTTGTGTTTAGGAGTTCTGGAGGTCTTAATTCAACTTTCATCCCTTTCCTTGTAAAAAGGACCATTTTTGTGTATGCAAAGATCTCTGTATTGAATTTTACGAGACCGAATCAAAGGCTTCTTCTATGTCTTCGACAACTCCTTGTGGTATTTCTTTGCTTTGCAATGCTTGTTTTGCCTTTTGAGCTAGCTATTTAGCATATACAGGAGATAAACAATGTAGTAACGTCGTTGCCATTTAGCAGTCGATATCCTCTTGCAAATTGGAACATTGCATACTATGTCTGTTCTGTTTTTGCATGTACGAACGCCATTTAGTATATACTTTATCGCAGTTAAAGCAGGACCGAAGGTTTTATCTTATCAGCACTGTATAGGTGATGAATTCGGTACATTTTCACTAATCTAGTTCAAAGTACTTATAGAGTAAGTAATTAATAGTGGAATTTTGTAAATTTTTAATTTATCCCATCCCAACTCTAGGAAAAAAAAAACGATTGCACCTATGTAAAAAATAGTTTCACAGTTCACTTAACGTATACTTGTTTTTCCTGTCTGCTAGAACTTTAAAGAGTGTGAAATTACATTCAGTACATTTTCTTTCTTCTATATAGAACATGCCTTTTAGTGCGTGGTAACGCTATCTACAACATATCATCGCCATCCGAGATTTGATTAGTTTTGTCAGATTAGAGATTGTGTAATCTAGAGTCTAAATTATAACCTGCTTTAAAATATACATGCATTTTTACAACTGTCTGCATAATTGGGAAAAGAGCACTGAATTAGGACATACTTAATGATCAATTTCTAACATGTTTATCCAAAATGATTTCTTTGGATAAAAAAGATCTGATTGATATAGCATTTATTAGAAGACTCTAAAAGATTAAGAGAACACTCTGTAAATAAAAATCCTAAATACGTACCTGTATAAAAAGCAAGGGAATTTTCTACCAAAATTCAGATGAAAAGTTTCATTGTTAAAAACTAATTTTTTTATGTTGACCTTTTCTACTTCACTGAAATCACCTGCTTGAAGTAACATCTAAAACCAAATGAAGTGTGAAAACATTAGAATTTTATGAGAAGGATCAAAAGTTAAAAAAGTTTCCATAAAAGATTTATATCGTGGAGAGTGCTCGACTTTCGAGATGGAAAATTATCCAAGTTAAGTGGAACAGCATGATTGGAATTTTTCGATTTGAAAGTCAAACGGAAGGAACTTCTGAGTTAATTTCATCGAAAGTTACCATACCATAATAAGGAATATTTTACTTTAGATTGACTGTTTAAAAGTCATGTTTTGTTACCATCAACTGTATGAATAGTTAAACTAATATTTTTTTTTTGAAGACACTAACAAAGAAATACTGCCCCTTCCTGGCATTTTAAAATTAATCTGACTTGATAAAAATGAAATGAAGTTTATAAAATAAATAACAATTATTAAAATAACCAAAAAAGGTTGACAGCTGTGTGCAAGTAGTTTAGATTCAAAAGTAAAGACTTGTATTTCGTGCAAAACTTTTTAATTAATAAATGCAAAGCGCTTTCGGCTTATTAGCCATCATCAGTGCTTATTGTCCACAATGTATCCAACAAGTTCCTGGTCATTCTCACTCCCAAAATTAGATATTTCGGGATATTTACAACTTTGCTAAATCATATTATTAGTATTATTAATATTTTTAAATTTAAATTTCTTTATCTATTCATTTTTATTTTTGTGAGGATGACCAGGAACTTGTTGGATACATTGTGGACAATAAGCACTGATGATGGCTAATAAGCCGAAAGCGCTTTGCATTTATTAATTAAAAAGTTTTGCACGAAATACAAGTCTTTCCTTTTGAAAATAACAATAACACGTTTTTAAACAACCTATTAAAATAGACTCAAAAATGAAACAAGATATATCAACTTTCAAAGTTATGCCATGAGACGTAGCTTACGGTGTTTTATATTATTTATAAAATAAATTTATAGCTTCTATACAATTTTATTTAGAATTTATATGGTAATGCTTTTGTTTGTTTGAAAAATATTGTTTAAACTTATCATGCGTGAACAGACTATCCTTAGCCTGGGTACCAGGCCTCAGAGGACATAATGGCAGTGAAGAGGCTGACTAAAAGTCCGAGAAGGAAAGTTTCTTACAGTCGAGAATCCTTTTGTTGTGTCAAATGAGAAGATGCCCAAGATAGTGGATGTCAAACAAATCTCAGGAATGGTGGAACAATTCACTAGAACAGGAACACGTAAAAGAGTTCTAAAAATAACCATCGGTAAACTCACAGAGCATCTACTATCTAGAATATAAAAAGTACTAGAGTAGGCCTATTAACATGCCATTCTAGGTTTACCAAACATGTAAAACATCGGCCAGGCAGAAGAGATCTTATACCGATTCTGCTAGGAAGATGAGATAACTGCAGTACGTGTAATGTGCTACTGCAAAGATCTATCAGACAAAGATTCCTGACACTTAAAGAATAAAAATTAAGTGCAACTAGCTACACCGGAGAAATCGTTTTCAAATTTTCAGCCTAAACGCGGTCTGGAGAGAACTAACACATCACACTTCTGTCTGGGAATCTCGACAGTCAATGTCGTAGATGATCTAGAGGAAAGGGCACATGTATAGCAAACATGGATGTCTGGGTTCGATCACCGGCTGCGACAGGTTTTCTTTAGATCTGCAAGAATTTGTTTTCACCTTTGGAGTTCGGGGATGGTCTTAATAATTCGTAGGGATATTTTTGAGATTTTTTCGAATTTTAAAATTGTTCAGCTATTTCAGATATTTCTTTGACTTTTCGGATTTCGATTTGGGATTTCATGATAAAATAAATTCACAACTTTTAGTTGCAAAGTAGTTTTATAAACTAAGCCCTTCATTGTTGTGTATGAAATATTTTGTTGCTAACCACATATTCATAAATTTAGATATAAATTGTTATCTGTAGAATTTTAGAAATGACTGGTAATAAACTGGTTGGTTGCAACTATCTAACAACCGGGATGCTGGGTGCTGTGAAGGGTATTCAAAAACTCGATTCCAAGTCCCCTGTAGTTTTTTTTTTTGGAGTGGTAAAAATGGTAGTGTCGGATTTCTACTGACTATTGCACAGACTATTCTTAATGCTGCCTTTCTTTGAGTCCCCTCTAGCGTTCTTCTATATTTGGCCATATTTACCCAGTCCTATCCATACCGACGCTCGGTATAGTAAGACCCCTCCTTTTTCCTATTTTGGGACCTCCTAAATTTGGCATTATTCTTCTTAGTACCACTGTGGTCTTCAGCTTATTTGGCTGCTTCTTTGAAGTAAATCGACATGTTCATATTGTGGCTGATTCCTATTCCTAGGCATTTTAGGCTGATGCTTATCTATACCTGGGTGTCGTCGATTGTGATAGTGGCATTTCTAATTGTTCTTCTACCGGCTAGAGGACTATTGCTTCAGTTTTGTACAGGACTAGCTGTTCCTCATCATTTGATCTTTTCTTCTATAATTTCCCTTTTCTCCGCGTGCTATTAGAGCCAGGTCGTCAGCATAACCTATGGTGGCTACATCATCTGGCATTTTTTCCTAAGAATAACATTATAGAACACATTCCATAGGGTGGCCTGCGCACGTCATATCCATCTCTTTGTTTTCTCCGACTAGGATTCTTTGGTCTTTTATGGCGGTTTTCCATCAAACGAAGAAAACAAAAACCAAAGAGAAACTCGTGTCAAAAAAAACAAACCTGCAACTTTTCGCAAACTTTTTGAAGACTGGCGTGTTTTGCGACAGTTGGAGTTTTGTTTCTCGAGTCCCGCTCTGAAGCGGTAACAATAAAAAGTTTCGACGTGTTTAGAAACTCGAGTCTGTTTACTAGAAACGGTCGTATTGTGCTGTTATGTAATCTAAATTTTGGAGAAAACTGGTGTAGGTAAGTGAATAAGTTTATAGATAAATATTAGGTTTGTTTTCAAACGCTGGATAAATTTATATAAGTATATTAGTAGAAGTCCAAATGTTGTACTTTTTATGTTTTTATAATTTCATATAAATCTTTTAAACTATTTTAATAAATATTTTTAGTTTGGACATCTTAAAAGATGTGTGTGTGTGTGTGTGTGTGTGTGTGTGTGTGTGTGTGTGTGTGTGTGTGTGTGTGTGTGTGTGTGTGTGTGTGTGTGTGTGTGTGTGTGTGAGAGAGAGAGAATGGCATTAGACTAAGTCTGTTTGCCACAAAATAAGGAATATATATACAAAAACTTTATTAAAACTATTTTGAAAACCAACTTATATTAGTAGGTTAATTGATGATAGGAACTTAGTGAGTTATGTATAAATTGATTTATTTTCAAGAGCAAGTAGGTACGTACTATTAAAGGGCGGGAATATATTTACATTAATGAGCATTTTATACAATTGGATAATTGAATTATAATTATTTGAACAATTGAAACAAATATGATTAAGATCTGCAGTGGAGGAACTATTACATGTACATATAGGGGAATCCAGTAGGCCAATTTTAAAAAGATGGGCAGGGAAGCGCCCATCTTAAAAGATAAAGACACTGGTTTGTTTTAAAATAGTCAATAGCAAAGTATACAAATTTAACTTTAGATGTGGCTGGTTTCTTAAAAAGTAGATATGTGTTCGGTGGCCTTAACAAAGGGAAAACTAAAGAAAAATGATTTCTGGAACATTCAACAAGAGTTATCCGTTCAATAAGTTATCGAATAGATTTCCTAAAAAATTATATTTTTATCATTAATAAATTACAGTTACAAAAAAATATATATAGTTAGTGTTTACTTGGCTATTTTATAAAATATATAGATAATATACCAATTAACTAACCAAGTAAACACTGTATATTATATATTATAACTGTATATATAATATACACTTACTTTTTTCCAAAGACCTTAGTATAAACCAGCCACAACTAAGAATAAAAAAATCTTCACTAAACATATCGGTTGGTTATTGAAAAAAAATCATGTGTTCTGACTTTCTCGTGACAACCAGTGGAAAATAATTGAAAACAAAAACAAAACTGGAACAAAATGTAGTCCGCTTGATGGAAATAAGAGTTTTGGGTTTGTTTCAGTTTTGTTTTTGTTTTTCAAGTTCCAGAAAACACAAACAAAACATAAACTCAACTGTCCTTTTAGTGGAAAACCGTCATAAGGTAGCTGAAAATCAGTCTTAAGTATGGCTGTATTAGTATTTTCTTTAATGCCTTGATTATGTGTAGCCATGGGGCCGAATTAAATGCGGTTTTCACGTCAACCGTAGACATGACTGCGAATTTACTTAGTGTTGGCTTCTGCTATGATTTTCTTGACCTTTTCTATAACATCCATAGTAGATAAACCGTTTCTAAAGCCGTACTAAAGCTTTGCCACCTTCCATTCACTTGGAAAACTTCCGCTTTTAACTATTTTATTTGAAATTACTTCCAGTAACCCCGATTTTAAGTCGCAAATTGTCTTTATTACTTTGGGTGTAATCTCATCAGGGCCCCCTGTTTTGCCTACCTTTAAGTGAAAGCAGGCTGGACCCAAAGCCTGATTAAGGGAAGCCCGGGACCTAAACCTATTTGAAAAGGGAACTGCCAGATCCCCTCAGGGGGAATCAGACCGATTCCTGAAACGGTGAAAAAAAATTTTTTTGATACAATTAGGTTCTAAGATCTTTGAAATAGCACACACTATATATTAATGCCAAAATTTAATAAATTTTCCAAATAAACTAAAAAAGAATGACCCAAGCATTGTAAGGAAATTTTTCGTTTTCAAAAAATAATTTCTGCTTTTAACCACCATTTAGGTGCTTCGAATCTCTACTTTAAAGATTAGAATTCCTTCCCTATCGGGAATTCTACGATTATTCGTATCCATGAATACATTATCGGGTATACGTATCCGCATATCTAGATTGCACTCGGTATGTGTTTGTTTCTTGCGAATAATAGAGAAGAGAGGTGGGGAGGAGTTCTCATTATTGTTTTCATTAAGGCGATAATGATCATCGCAAAGGCTGCGGCTTCTCCAAACTATTCGAATTCGCCATGCATGAATTTATGGCATGTGCATATGGCAAATAGTTTAATAAGATATGCATGTTTTGTTTGTAGTCGTGGTACTGGTAACAGTGGTTAAATTGCATAGGACAGATACAATAATTTATGAAAATAATGGTAAACAAAGTTTTAGTCATAACATGGATATATATGAATTCATACGGCTAGAAAAAGCAGTGTTGACATTATGCTTGTTCACTAGTAGTTAACTAGCACCACTTGACAAGTGCTTCTGAATCTGTTTAGTTATTAATACTGACAAATTAATACAAGATAATAATATTTGAGGTTTGGAAGTAGTTGAAAATAAATGAAGTTGCCGAAGAAATTCAAATAGCTGCAATTCATCAAGAAGAATTAAAGCGCATATCTCTGACGACAAAATATCGCACTCCAAGAATGTTGGATTCGAGAACTGATCAAACAATTTTCAAACTTTGTACTCAAATACATTATACCAGCTATACCAGTGGCGTAGTTTAATTTTGCTTTCTGCATATACATTTTTTTTAATGAGGTAAGTGCAGATCGAGAAAACTGAATTTATGTTTCAAGAATAAAGAATTCGGTAATTTAGTGTGCGTTAATTGTCTGAACGTTTATCATCGCTCATGTTTAGAATGAATAAAATCTTACAGCCAACAT
Source organism: Psylliodes chrysocephalus (assembly GCA_927349885.1). Taxonomy (NCBI): domain Eukaryota; kingdom Metazoa; phylum Arthropoda; class Insecta; order Coleoptera; family Chrysomelidae; genus Psylliodes; species Psylliodes chrysocephalus. The sequence goes on along the minus strand of OV651824.1, from coordinate 4,077,045 downwards.
CATGGTCCTAAAGTACTTTAAATAAGAAGACTGGGAGTAGTTTACACACTACTAGTGAAATGTATATTATTAAATATTAGGCAAAGCGCTATCGGCTTACAAAGCCATCATCAAAGTCGCCCTAAAAGGCGTTACAAATTAATTTTTTTTTTAATAATAACAGACGAAAAAACGTATGTCTAGGATACCTTCCACATTGGATCAATCGAAAAATACAACAACAACAGATACATTAAAAGCATTTGGGGACGGTAAAGGCACTGAACCTACTAGAAAGAGGTAAATTATAATAAAATAAAAATATTAAACATCATCTATAGTGGTTCAACAGGTGATAAGCATACCTCATTTTAACATTTGACAGCAGACGTATGACATAGACAGACTGACACAGGACAGAAGTAGAATGAGCGCTCGAAGTAGTTCTGTGGGCAACCAGGGTTAGACCAAACATCAAGAAACTAAAAATATATAACAACGAAAAAAGAGGGGAAGGGATATACTAGGCTTCTAAGGATATGAACCATACAGAGGTTCTAGGAAACCTACATTTGGTTTTAGGAAAGTGTTTTGCATCGGAATTTGGAGAGTAGAACAAAGAGCAATGTCTCTAGATCATACTAGGCCAGTGAACTTAAAGGTAAATAGACGTGACTAGCCCCATGACCCGTACATGGCATCTAATTAAAGAGAGAAGGGTAAATTAGAAAGGATGGAGACAAGAAAAAGTTTAGGAAAAGTGAAAAAGTTACAGTAAAGATCCATACTAGGTAGCAATAAAGTGAAGTAAATACACTTATTTCGCCTTTTTAACTGTGTGCTGGATTGTCTATTCTACGACCGGGTAGTGAATATGATAATAAATATGGTCGACGAGGGGTGTGCTCCAAAATCATTAACGAGGCTGCAGTGACAAACAAGTAGAATGAAAAAACAAAATTAAAATTATTTTGAAAATTAAATTCCAAAATGTAATAAAATGATTGAAGACGCGGTGCTAAGGTTTGGTATGTTTAAAGGGTTGCGAAATACGATGTAGTATATTTACATTACGCGAATTCATATATTATGGAATAAATTTAATACATTTTCTATAAATTGGAGGGCTTGGCGACTACTACTTTAAGTAAAAATAGCGTCGAAGATGGAAGGCTATGTCGCAATCCCTTAAATTTACGAGCCATTCCAGCTGCCAGCTATCATTTAACAGGTTGGAATGCCTAATTAAAATTAAAATTTATCAGGTTCAATAAAAGATCGATTCCATTTATATTTTTTAATAATGCTATTTAATATTCAATCTGTTTTAAATAAGGTTAAGTTCTTATGGTGAATCTGAAATTTTACTTTTAACTGAATACTGGTTAAATTATCAGGAACCAGTTTTCTTACAGAAAACAATTTTCGTGAAGTGGTGCCCTAATCTTAGTTTGAAATGATTTTCAAAATTTGTTTTCTTTTATTAATATTTGTTAATGGTCTGCTGACATAGTATCGAGAGCCTCAAGCATCCGCGACTCTTTTCTGGAATGGAAGCGTATCTGCTAAAACCCTCCCTCTTTCTTTTTTTTATTCCGTTTTTGCTCTCTGGAACCGCCGCCTTCTGGGGAATATATTCAGAATGCAGGGAAGTCTTTTATTTTTAGGCTGGCTTATTGTTGGTGCACTGTTCGTTCGTCCCGTTCTTTTATTTTTATAATTTGTATTATGGTGTTAGGCACAATATTTCCTGATGACTTGCTTCTTGTTATGGCATGCAGCATGTTAGTGATGGTTAGTATCTCCCCTTTTACATGCATCTCTTGTCGAAGTATTTGATGCTTTATACAGCAGAAAAACTTGTGCTATAGTGTTTATTCTTGTCCGCAGTAAATACAGAGGTAATCGACAGTATTTCCTATCCTTTTGGTAAAGAATTTGAATGAACCAATTATCATAGATGTCATATAAAGCTAGATGTTTTTACATTATCATTTGTACCACATTTAACATAGGGTATAATCATTTCTGTTTACTTTGCCCTGCCCTGTTTTCCCATTCCCTTTGCCATCTGTCTAGATTATTTTTCAATTTCTTCCTCTTAGTAATTTAATTAATTTTGTTCTCTATTCTTTTGACAGAATATGGGTAGGAATAATTTTTGCTAGGACCTGTACTGCTTGAAGCGATACGATTCTATAACATCCAGCTATCTGAAGGACCATTCGTATCTGCTCTTTTTCCGTCTTTGCTCTATGTACATTTGCATTGCTTCCAGCTACCATATAGCAAAACCGAGTGCACTACTTCACACAGGATTTCTCTTTTTTAGCTTTATGCTTCTTCAACATGTTTTTGTTGCTTCCTCATTGTGTCTGTCGAAGTTTAATCTGTTGTCAATCCATATGCCCAAATATTTAAGCGTTATTTAACTGGTAATATTAAACAAGCATAATCTCAATGTGGCTTGATGAATATTTGATTTCTATATGTACGAGTATAAATAGGGATGGTATTTTTTCTAATGACTCTCGTATATCTGAAGTGCTACATTTCCCTACATTCAAGTCTATGTCGTTGCTACATGGAATAGAGAATGGCCGTAATTATTACCCATTTGGTTATGTAGTCGCAATAGGTCTTGAATAGATGATTACCCTAATTCACATCGTACATCCCTTCGTGGCCGCCCCAAAACGATGAATACCAAGATTCTCGAACTGTTTCAGAATTTCCACAATTTCCAGATTCCGGCGCGATGCGACGACGAACGTTCAAAATCACCTCCTTCCAGGATAACCGATTACACTGGCGTAACAGAAATTGTTCGAAATTGGTGATCAATCGGAATGAGATCAGGCGAAGAATGGTACAATCTTTTTATTTCGATTTGATAAGATTGAATAACAAGATGAATGCATTTTTGTTTATGTTTATATTTATTGCATGGTATAAAGATTGTTGTTTCACCCAGAAAGCGTATTTAGGTTCCGTGCCGTTCCGGGATTTTTAAATTTGACTGTCCCCATGTCACACAATCTTTCTTATAAAAAGCGTTTTTTACAAAAAGCATTTTTCTTTTTTTAACGAAAACAAAATACCGTACCACAAAATTGATTTATTTTTTAAAAAATAATGGAGCACTTTACAGAAAGAAACTTAGTGATACAAAGATTATTGTCAAAGAAAATCAAATAAATATAAACTTTAGGATCAAATAGTTACATACTATTAAATTAGGCTCAGCTATAAAATAGTAACAATTAAACTATTAAATAGGAATTTAAACTATTGTTATAGTCAGTGAATTATGAAACAGCCGCCACTGGGGTCGACGGTACCACATCGCGCCCGATGCAGTATCAAAGAGAGAACGGACACTTGAATTTTGAAGACAAGCAAGTAGGCTTTAGTGCCTGCTAAAAACATTTTGTTCCCTTATTAATTTGACTTTAAACATTGTTTGGGAGATATTTATTAAAACATTATAAAACCATGTTAACACGAGTTCTGTGAAATAGCTATACTGGGTGTTATAGTATACAGGATGATAAATCATATTTAAAAGCAATAATTTTAAAGCTAACATTTAAAGTGAGATCCTGTTCACGGTTTCAATTTTAAAACGAAGTGCCTAAAAATGTATCATAGATGATTTAATCGCATATATGTTGCCAGTTCTATAAACAGCAGAATAACTTAAAAACAAGTTGATTTGCTCTTATTTTGGTCTAATATCGACGACTCTTAGGTTTGGATACAATAGGTCAAAAAGATAAAGAGTAATTTGAGTGGCAAGACCTACAAGCAGACACTGGTAAAATTATAATGCTTTTTATTAGGTGATGCTAAAATATGGTTTGCCAATTGGTCTCCAACAATATAAGGTTGGTCAAATTTTTAACTTTCAAGCGTTATTTTTATACAGAAAATTGTAGCCTCTTATTTTAACAGCTCACTCTGTAATTCTTATAAAGCTTATGTTAATAATAAAAAGGTTGCTATATCGAAAACACCAAAAAAAAACCAAAAAACCAAAAAACAGACAAACCAAAAAATAAAAAAAAAAACAAAAAAACAAAAAAACAAAAAAGCAAAAGAATAAAAAAACAAAAACAGAATAAAACAGAAACTAAAACAGAAAAAACCAGAAAAAAAAAAATAAAAAACAAAAATAAGTAAAAAAACAAAAAAAAAATATTTAATTTTTGTTTTAAGTAACTGAAAATATCTGATGTGTTCAACACATGACTTTCCTATCTAGTTATTATAGGCTTTCTCCGGTTATTTTGTACAACCTATTGCAGTACCTCTATAAATGTTTGGAGGTTAAACTAAATATATTCATTTTCTACATACATCTAACTCGAAACATTTTTTTACAGATATTTATTGAAAACGAAAATACTGAAAAATTTAAATTTAGCACTTTTCCTTCAATTTTTCCATTACGGTCCATTTATACCTAAAAATTATAGAGATCGATATCGCAAACAACTTGTAATTTAACAACAATTTTCTTAAAAATCAGAATTTTGCACATTTTTTCAAATTTCTCGAATACGGACCATTTCAGAAAAATTTGACATAAACCAAAAATTATAGATAATTAGAAGTAACTTTTAATTGAACAATTTTCTTCTCCACACATAAATAACAGATATATTCCATAAAATATAAAAACGGCCTGCCATAAAGTACCCCCCCCCCCAGATGTTCCGACTTTATCCAAAATCTAATCATTTCACGTCAGGTCGAAATAAAACTTAACTTTTTGTTTTTGTTTTTTTTTTTGAGTTTTCTTCAAAATTCGAAATTTACACATTTTCTCAAATATCTCAAATACGGTCCATTTTAGAGAAATTATGTATAGAATAAAAATTATAGAGAATTATATTGCAAACAACTTTTATTTGAACAATTTTTATAAAAAAAATATTTTTTTTACATTTTGTCAAATTTCTCGAATACGGACCATTTTAGAAAAATTTTGTATGAAACATAAAATATTATAATATAATCTCGGTTAATTTTACAGAAAATCTCTATTATGCGCATAACTTAAGACCGTTTTATTTAAAAAAATTAATTTGGATCAGATGTTAAAATTACATTGGTTAATATTTATTTTACACATATTTATGGTACACGTATTATAAAGCGACAGTTACCAGGTGTTTAAGAATTTCCGTTAAGTTTGGAAATAATTTAAATCAATTGAAAGTACCTAAACAATATCGAGATCAATTGTGTCAAATTATTAAAAAAGTACTGCAATTTGTTGTGTACTACAGTTTTTCTGTTTCTGTAGTAAACAACTGTGCTATGGAAATTAATTTAATTGATAATTTTATTGTCAACCGACGCCCAAATCGACTTTTAGCAAAACTGTTTTACAGGGTTTGATTTATTTAGAGCAATTTTTAAAAACCTTAAAAACAGCCTTAGAACAAACTTAAGAAAAATAAAGGCGTTAACATAAATTTCTTCTCCGAAAAATGTTAAACAAGGCAGACTTTGGCCTAGCGAGTGATCATAAGTGACTGATTTGAAAGATTTTTTGAAACTGAAAGTAAAGTAGAAGTTTTGTTCTGTCTGTTTTGATTTTTATTGTTGCAGGGTTGAAACATGAAGCCTTAAAATATGGAGTGAACATACTTCCGTGATTATTATTATTTTTTATATCTCAAGGATAAAATAATATGCCTTGGACATACTTTCATATTTAATGTTGTTTGATTTCTCAAGGATGAAGTAATAAGCCTTGAAAAATAGAGTCAGTATACGTCCATATTAAGTGTTATTTTTTATGTCTCAAGGGCAAATATAGGTGTTAAAAGATGGATTAAGCATACATCCATGTTTAGTATTATATTTTATATCTCAAGGACGAATAATAAGCCTTAAAAGATGGGGTCAGTGTTCTCCATAAAATATTTTATTTATGAAATGCAAATTGGAAAACCGCCGCCACTGGGGTCGACGGTACCATATCAGGTACATTGCAATATCCAAGAGAGAACGGGAACTCTTGAATTTCAATCAAGAGAAGACAAGCAAGTAGCCGTAGTGCCCGTTAAAGACAATCTTTATTTTGTTTTTTAATTAGTTTTATTTTAAATATTGTTTAAGAGATATTTAATAAAACATAAAACCATTTTACAATGTGTTTTGTGAAGTGGCTATATAGGGTGTTATAGTATAAAGAGTGATAAATCATTAAAAAATATTAATTTTGAAGTTAATTTCTAATACTATAATGTATTTATTATAAAATTAAAAGCAGGTACTAACTATAATTATTATGAATTGGATAAAAGGGGAACACTAGTCTCCAAATGTTGGGACTCTTCAAAGAAAGAAAAAAAAATAGGAAGGAGAGAGAAGTAAGACTTGTTCAAAGTGTTTTTAGTGAACTTTACATGTGGCGTATAGTTACTAGCTAACGCCTTAGCATCATCTAAAGCGAATCCATAGGTATTATTTCAACCGGAACGAATGGAAAGAATACCTATGGTTAAATATTAATTTCTAATCATTAAATTTAAGGTATAAGTACGTTCTCCTAAACTTTAACTAAAATTAAACAAAAAAAAAAATGTTTTTTTACTTGTAATGTTTTTTATTGAATTTACGGATACCCCTACGCATTCTGGACACCCTGTATAAACTTGTACTAAATGGGTCGGTAATAAGTATGTTTAGCTGAAGTAAAATGGTTTACAACCATACACACCTTGATTGCACTTATTCTAGTAATACAGGGTGACACATCGAAAACTTCGCACCCTGAATATCTTTCTTCCAGAAAATTGTATGAAAAATTGCAGAAGCCCATCAATTTTATTTTTAAGGGAGAGACTTAAAATGAGTACTTTTAACACTCTTGGCTCAACCTTCTAGGAAGGGTAGATGTTACCCTTAAAATCTCAAATGGGAAAGGAGGTCAAGTGGCACATCATTTTAAAGGGCGTTTGATTATCTTTCTAATGATACCCTCATTTATATTATCTTCTGACCAACAGGTTCCAAAAAATTTCATTTTAAAGTTACAGAAATTGGAACGTGCTTGCACTGAGATTCTCAGTTTTCATGTTAGTATTTAAACAATACTTATTGTATGAGGTATCATTTTAGCAGAAATGGATAGAAGATTAGATGTCACCAAACTTTTAGTTATAAAAGTAATAGTAAAATTTCGATGGCAATCAGACTGCATTTATCAAATAATGTTTTTTAATTATTATCATTGAAATTCCACAGATATCCTGTCTTTTTTACTATTTATATTTTTTTAAATATAATAGCGGCTTCTTGTAAAGTAAAATAGTTGTTTAGCAAATTTTGACCACTCAGTATTAGTATTGTTAATTCAGTTTTACTTGTTGGGCAGTTCAGAGATGCCGTTAATTAAGTGAATAAACTGCAACAATTTTTTACTCTCTACAGGAAAGAATCGAAATGTTTTTTTTTTATTTATGGAGAGATTGGAAAATGCGCATGAAGGGCAGCATTTCTTTTTAAAAAAAGAAATCCTAATTGCAATATTAGTCACAAGTATATTTTCGATTTGGTAGCAAAGCTTTTGGAAACTGGTTCGGTGAAAAATAGGAAAATAAATAACCGATAAGTACTATATAAAGAAGCTGAAACTAAAGTTTTGGGAACATTTGTTGAGGTGCCAACTAGCTCCATACGAACAGTAGCAGAATAGAGAAAAATATAACAAAAAAGTATCACACCCATCAGACGAATTATTTATAGAATCTGCAGTCCTAGATATAAGACAACTATTTACACTTGCTATGATGATAAATTTACATAAAAATAAGCAATTACTAACATTCATACCAGACAAGAAATCGATCACAACTATTTATTACAACAAACATTGCAAAAAAAACCGTAGGCCAACGAAACTTCCAATATCTACAATTAAAAATTTATAATACACTTCCTGATATATACAAAATATACATAAATACCATCAATTCTCATGCAATGATAAAATCCTTTCTTAAAACATATTTAATATTAAATAATAGGCACATGCTTAACAACTTTTTGATTGATTCAAGGAAAGCATATATATGTATAATTCACACCCTTATTACGCATCACTATTTCTGCTAACTATATTTTTTTACCAATTTAAATTTTTATTATTTAGTTATATAAGCTATAAATATCTTATTATTATTATTTTTGTTATTATCTATACCTTAATTATAATTTCTTTTATCTACTGCGTTTTGGCAATTTCAATTTTTAATAAAAATTGGCATTTCCCATGCTCGACTTAACAGTTTTAATGGGGTCAATGATTTATTTACATTGAAGTTACAATACATATGTTTGTGTATTATTGTAAAACTTTTATATTATTATTATGTGTGAATAAATATTATTATTATTATTATTATTATTATTATTATTATTATTATTAATTATTATTATTATTATTAATTATTATTATTATTATTAATTATTATTATTATTATTATTATTATTATTATTATTATTATTATTATTATTATTATTATTATTATTATTATTATTATTATTATTATTATTATTATTATTATTATTATTATTATTATTATTATTATTATTATTATTATTATTATTATTATTATTATTATTATTATTATTATTATTATTATTATTATTATTATTATTATTATTATTATTATTATTATTATTATTATTATTATTATTATTATTATTATTATTATTATTATTATTATTATTATTATTATTATTATTATTATTATTATTATTATTATTATTATTATTATTATTATTATTATTATTATTATTATTATTATTATTATTATTATTATTATTATTATTATTATTATTATTATTATTATTATTATTATTATTATTATTATTATTATTATTATTATTATTATTATTATTATTATTATTATTATTATTATTATTATTATTATTATTATTATTATTATTATTATTATTATTATTATTATTATTATTATTATTATTATTATTATTATTATTATTATTATTATTATTATTATTATTATTATTATTATTATTATTATTATTATTATTATTATTATTATTATTATTATTATTATTATTATTATTATTATTATTATTATTATTATTATTATCACGCGAGTCTGTAAGAAGAGCACTGAAAATGCATAAATTTTATGTCTATAAAATGCAGATACTTTATGAGCTCTACAAAGAAGAAGAAGAAGAGGGAATAATAAAGGTTTGTGAATCCATGTCTGATCAAGTCAACGTCAAACCTAATACTCTGATGAAAATCTGTTTCAGCGATAAATCTTTTTTTCTTAATGGCATATTAATAAACGAAATTGTCGGAAGGACATACACAATGTCCGCAAAAAGTTAATCTTTAAAGTGATATTCTTGGAAATGCAATTATTGGTCCTTTATTTATTGAAGGGAACTTGCCAGGCGATCTGTACCTTAATATGTTTGAAGAGACTATTGGCTCTCTTATAACTTACGAGCTAGAAACTCAAACTGATGTAGAAGGTAATTTAGTTTAACAATAGGATCTGTTATATTTTCAGCAGGACGGTGCTATACAATATTTTTTCTTCCCATATGACAGTATTTAAACGAGAGATTCCTAGACAGTTGGATTTAATGGCCTCAAGATCACCTGATTAAACTCTCTTAGACTTTTTCCTTGGGGACACCTAAAATCCGTTGTTTATGAAACACAACCTGCTGATATTCATGACATTAAAAGACGAATTACAGCAGCATGCCGGTCAATTATCGGTAAAGTTTTTCGAAATGTTGTATAGGAGTTCGGAAACAGACTTTATTATGGTTTACAATACAATGGACAACAGTTTGATTAGTTTTTAAAATAGTGTGCAAGTAGATCCTATGTTTTATTTATAAAATTTTTGGAGTAAATTAAAAGTAATTTTTGTAAAAGTCGCGTAACCAAAAAAAAAATCGAACGTGTAGACTCGATAAAATAATTTATGTTTAAATACTAAACTGATAAACCAAGAATCTCAGTGCAGGGACGTTTCAACTTCTGGTACTTTTAAAGGCAATATTTCGGAACCTGCTGGTCAGAGGATAATATAAATTAAGTTACTATTGGAAGAATAAATAAACGCGCCCTTTAAAATGATGTGCCACTCGACCCCCTTCCTCAATTAAGATTTGAAAAGTATTATCTACCCCTCCTTGGAGGTTGAGCCATGAGTGTTAAAAGAATTCATCGTAGGTGTCTTCTTTGAAAGTAAAATTGATCATTTTTTTTTATTTTTCATATTATTTATTGGAAGGAAGATGCTCACCGTGAAAAGTTTTCGGTGTGTCACCCTGTATGTTACATTTTGTTGCCGATACGAAAAAGTCAATTTAAGTACAATATAAAACATTAAAATATAATACTTAAAAGGATAATACATTATCATAAAACTGATAATATTTGACAACGTTGTAACCATTTGGAATTATTTTATTTTAAACCGGACCCCGCACACCGCTTATGGAAAAGTGGCGACCTGTTAAATGTCATGAATTTTTAATATGTTGAAGTTCTCGACCTCCTTATCAAAAGTGTCCATGGGACCATTCAAATCCTATGACTGGTTTTTAAGATACAGGGTGTTAAACTTAAGAAATACCACTTATTTGATAACGGTTATTTCAAAAGAAAGCTAATCGATTATAATTTTTCGTACAAAATCTTACTGTAACATCTTTTGGCATTCTACGAATATAAAAAGAGATCAAAAATTATTTTCCCGTACAGGGTGGGCCACAAATAAGTAAGGACATGTTTTTGATAAATACTTTTATTGTTCTAGAAGATGAAAATAAATTATTGCTATATTTATCATGTCTGATGATAATACAAAAAATATTAGGTACCATTTATACAGGGTAATTCGTAAATATCGACATAGGTTAATATTTTTTTTTATAAGTATTAATGTGAAACGCAGTATTTTTACGGGACTTTTGTTTATTTACCATATGTACAATTATCCAAATAATTGACTACAGGGTGATTTAATAAATATATTGATAGTTATATTACCAAAACAATTTTTAAAGCACCCTATACTTTTGGATTAGTCCTGTAAAAGTATACACATTTTTTCACTGGCGTATCATCCATCCTGTAGCAGATATTTTCCAAAATTAAAGCTTTTTCCTTTAATTGGTTTTTGGGATACAGGGTGTTAAACTTAAGAAATACCACTTATTTGATAACGGTTATTTCAGGAGAAAGCTAATCAAATATAATTTTTTGTTCCAAATCTTATTGTAACATCTTTTCGCATTCTACGAATATACAAAAGAGTCAAAAATTATTTTTCTTTACAGGGTGAGCTACAAATAAGTAAGGAGGTGTTTTTGATATTTTTTTTTTATTGTTTTTGAAGGTAAAAATATTTACTAAAAAATAAATTATTGCTATATTTATCATGTCTGATGATAATACAAAAGATATTAGGTGCCATTTATACAAGGTAATTTGTAAATATTGACATAGGCCAATATATTTTTTTTATAAGTATTAATATGAAACACAGTATGTTTACGGGACTTTGGTATATTTACCATATATACAGTATGGTTCAAATGAAAGGAATAAATTCATTATAATGGAAGTAATATTAATAAAAAATTTAATGACAATTTCACAAATTCTTTTTTATTATTATTATTATTATTATTATTATTATTATTATTATTATTATTATTATTATTATTATTATTATTATTATTATTATTATTATTATTATTATTATTATTATTATTATTATTATTATTATTATTATTATTATTATTATTATTATTATTATTATTATTATTATTATTATTATTATTATTATTATTATTATTATTATTATTATTATTATTATTATTATTATTATTATTATTATTATTATTATTATTATTATTATTATTATTATTATTATTATTATTATTATTATTATTATTATTATTAATATTATTATTATTATTATTATTATTATTATTATTATTATTATTATTATTATTATTATTATTATTATTATTATTATTATTATTATTATTATTATTATTATTATTATTATTATTATTATTATTATTATTATTATTATTATTATTATTATTATTATTATTATTATTATTATTATTATTATTATTATTATTATTATTATTATTATTATTATTATTATTATTATTATTATTATTATTATTATTATTATTATTATTATTATTATTATTATTATTATTATTATTATTATTATTATTATTATTATTATTATTATTATTATTATTATTATTATTATTATTATTATTATTATTATTATTATTATTATTAATTATTATTATTATTATTATTATTATTATTATTATTATTATTATTATTATTATTATTATTATTATTATTATTACTATTAATTTTGTTAGATTAAGCACTTAATTACAAATAATTATCTTTTATTCAATTATAGTGTTCTCAAAATAAAATAAAATTTATGTGTCTAATCTTTAAATGGCTTTTATTAAAAAAAAATTGTTATGTAAGATATTTCAAATATTATGTTTTCGAGTAGGAAATTGCAAGATCTATCAAAATCAAGAAAAAAAAAATGGGGTTACTATTAAAAAAAATTGTCAATGACGTCACTGCCTAAAAATGGGAAGTGGGGGAAAATTTAATTATATTTAAAAAATTGCGCTTTAAGTACACAAAATTGACCTGTCCCAGCATTTTTTCGAAAAACCAACTACTTCCATTATAATGAATTTATTCCTTTTATTTGAACTATACTGTATACTTATCCAATTCATTGACATCTGATAAATACATTGATAGGTAATTTATCGAATGTGTCAATAAACAATTTTTAAGCACCCTATATTTTTTGATTAGTCCTGTAAAAGTAGACAAGTTTTTTCGCTGGCATATCAAGTATCCAGCAGCAGATGTTTTTGGAAATTGTAGCTTTTTTCTGATTGGTTTTTGAGATACAGGGTGTTAAACGTAGAAAATCACCCTTTTTTATTACCAGTTACTACAGGAAAAAGTTAATCAATTATAATTTTGTGTGTCTACTATTATTTTACCATAATCTGATACTCCAGGAATATACACAGGAGTCCAAAAATATTTGTCTCCACAGGGTGAATCGTAACTAAGTAAGGACATGTTTTTTGATAATTACTTTCATTGTTTTAGAAGTTGAAAATATGTACAAATAATTAATTATTGCTATATTTATTATTGTTAATAATAATAAAAATAAATGTAGGTGCCATTTATACAGAGTGATTTGATTTTTTTAATGAATGTGAAACTCCGTTTGTTTAGTATACTTTTGTGTATTTTTTATAATATTAGCATATGTAGAACTATCCAATTTATTGATTACATGATGATTTAATGGATAGATTAATAGTGTGTCAACAAAATTTGATAAATTACCCTGTACTTTTAGTCCTATAAAGGTGTTTCTTTACTGGTTTATTAACCATTTTGTAGAAAATAAATTCCCAAAAATTACAGCTTTTTAATCCAAAAGATTTTTGAAATACAGGATTTCACTTAAGAAATACCCACTTTTTGTTACCTGTTACTCCAGGAAAAGGATAATCAATTGCAATTTTTTGTGGCTAATTTTATTGTAACATTTTTTGGCATTCAATGAATATACACAGGGGTTAAAAAAATATATTTATTTATAAAATTAGTCGTAAATAAGAAAAGATATATGTTTTTTGATAATTTCTTTTATTGGTCTGTCTATGGGATGAAAATATTTCCCGAAAAATAAATTATTGGTAGATTATTCGTAACATATTATAGAGGTTGACTAGTAAAGATCAATGTAGACCAAAATGTTCTAATGTGATACCCAATATTTTTAAGTAACTGGTATGTGTATGTATCTACAATAGTTATATTATAGTACAAGTAAGTATTGAATTATTAACCCATTTATAACTATCACTTTCATTACCTACAGTGTAATTTATTAAATATATCAATAAATTTTCTATCGAATGACATGTTTCGTATATTGTCTTTTATTGTTTATGTGGTGAAAATATAGGTATATTTATGTAAGAAAATGAATTATTACTAGATTAATTGCTCAAATGAGAAAAAACACGTGATATACATATAATATACACCAGATGAAAATGCTGATGAGGGACCATATTTCCTTTCAACAGCGGCAATGGAATTAGATTCTATTTTAATTAATATAATTTTGATTAATATAGCTATTTATGTTACAAGTTTTAAGTGCAGCTTCATATTGTGAGAATAACTATCAATATATTTATCAAATCACCCTGTAGCCAATAAAGTGGATAATTATACATATGGTAAATTGGTAAATACGCAAATTCCCGTAAAAATACTGCCTTACACATTAATACTTATAAAAAAATATATTGGCCTATACCAATATTTACGAATCACTCTGTATAAATGGTACCTAATATTTTTGTATTAATTATCATTAGACACAATAAATATAGCAATAATTTATTTTTTAGTAAATATTTTCACCTTCTAGAACAATAAAAGTAATTATCAAAAACACGTCCTTATTTATTTGTGGCTCACCCTGTGAACGAAAATAATTTCGGTTTTTTTTTATATTCGTAGAATGCCGAAGAATGTTACAATAGGATTTGGCACCAAAAATTATAATCGATTAGCTTTCTCCTGAAATAACAGTTATCAAATAAGTGGTATTTTTCAAGTTTATCTCAAAAACCAATCATAGAAAAAAGCTATAATTTTGAAAAATATTTACTACAGGATGGATGATACGCCAGTGAAAAAATATGCATACTTTTACAGGACTAATCAAAAAGTATAGGGTGCTAAAAAAAATTGTTTTTTTGACACATTCGATAAATTAACTATCAATTGTAATGATAATTATAATGATAATTAATATTAGAGCTGCCCTTTCTCTTTATCTCAGGGGTGGATTCAATATAACTATTAGACTTTGTTTAATTTTACTTTAATTTGATTGCATCTTTCCTGATTAGAAAAATTCTGAAACAACTGCCAAAGATCAAGAAATAAATACCTGTGTACTTACTACTTACTTTTCGTAAAATCCTGTATGTTCTAAATTAAATAAGCAAATTTTTCAACATAACTGTATTGTTTATTTGTAACACATTATTTTCGAAACCAAAAATTGAAAGTGGTCACAAATTAGGTTCAAAAATCTTAAAACTAGAGAGTTATTGCAAGTTCACTTAAGGCCAGTCACTATTAGTGCCGCTCTTATTTTGACATCTGAGCATGCGTAGATCACTAACTTTAATAAAGATTATGCCTGTCCATAATAAGAGAGTTATTGCAAGTTCACTTAAGGTCAGTCACTATTAGTGCCGCTCTTATTTTGACATCTAAGCATGCGCAGATGTTCATGTTCTTAAACTAACTTTATTAGGGATTGTGCCTGTCCTTAATTGTGGATGTTTAAGGGCAGCAGGTAGTGGCGCCTTTATAACTTTCGGATGCGCTCGTCATTTAAACCTTCTAAAATTATAATTTCTAATGCCTCTTTAATATTAGGTAGTATTATAGAATTTATTTGACTCTAATTACGATGTCACTATTAATGGCTGGCTTTATAGAAATTTACAATATCTCCCTATTAAGGACAGGCACAATCTTTATTAAAGTTAGTGATCTGCGCATGCTCAGATGTCAAAATAAGAGCGGCACTAATAGTGACTGACCATAAGTGAACTTGCAATAACTCTCTAATACCTACCTATGAAGAACTATAATCATTCATACCAACTAAATTTAAAAATAACGGATTCAAGAAAAATAATGATGGTGATTCGTTGATATAAAAGTAAATATTATTGCAAATGGAAACACAACTTTATTTCTATGACTATTATCAAACTATTATACCCAAATTCTAATGTCACTTTGTAATGTCAAAGAAATAAAAATGTTCTATCATGGGATTTTAATTTATTTATACTAGTTACTTTAACGTTTTTATGTTACTGGTTAACGATAAAAATCAGTCTTTCCTCCCATAAAACTCAATAACTGATATAAAAAAAAGTCAGTGCACATAAAAGTACTCACTCAGTTCGTATTTATTTTTGCTTGCACTAGCTACTACAAACGGATTCGCGTTTGCATGATCCACGTTGAATTGATGCTTCTTCAGCGGTCGTATTTTGCTGTAACAGTCAGTCCTGGACAATATTTCTAAAATTTTCTTGTCGCACCTACACTTGACGTTTCTTATAACAATTATCTTTACACATACCATAAATAAATTTGCTTATTTAATCAGCCTTATTTTATTAATTTTTATACTAATTTTTCAAATTTTACCATTTAAAAAAGCATTATTTAATTCTCTTCAAAAATTGTATTTCACTTTTACATCTCTCCTCTTTATCTCTTTTTTTCATGTACAGGGTGATGTATTCTAGTTATGCATTTAGTTCATTCTTATTATTTTAATGTTATTATTATTATTATCATTTTTATTATTTTGGTATTGATATTATTATAAAATCCCCAAATTTTAATTTTTTTCTTTGATACAAACATTCATGTTTGTTTAGAGAAAAAAATTACAATTTTAAATCTTTACTTATAATCCTGCATTAAAATATCAACCCTTTGATTATGTAATACAACTATAAAATCTCAAACTAAAATACCTTACTATTAATTCTAATTTGATTCTAATCATTTTTATTTGTTAGAATTCTGAAAAATGTATTTGTTTTAATTAAAAAAAAAATGATTTTTTACAATTTAAATATTCATAGAAAAATCTTATACAGAGTGATCTCCTTTTCATTTGCTAAACATTATCAAATTTCAAATTTAGTTATCTTTAAAAGTTTTATTTTTTTAAACACAAACTTCAATTGCCTTAACTTTTTATATCATTACCTTTTCTTATGCCATAGTCTGTTCTTTCTAATTTTATTTATTTATCCTACTATAATATTTTATTGTTAATAACATTATATCATATAAACTCATTTTATAATTCATATTTATTTATTATTATTCCATTTACTATTTCATAATATCTTTTCAGCTTTCTTTTACAATTATTATCTGTTATGTTTTTCAAAATAAGATTTCTCTTAATTCAACCTTCTATAAAATTTGATATCCAACTTGTTATGACCAACTTTCTTAAAAAAAAAAAAAACACTGTATTAGATGATATTATTTGCTCAAATAATTGAAGAAATTCTTATTTCATATTCTTATTTCATTCTTTTTCCAAATTCAGACATTAATAAAATCTTATTTTTCAAAATTCTCAACTTCCTATTTTATTAATAACTAGATAACTTAAAAAAAATTATCATAAATAAGAATGTTGTCTATCCATTTGGACGCGCTTTATACAAAATCCTGTTCCCTACTCGTTCCAGGAGAACTGGCATTTTCTAGTAATGGATCTAATCGAATATGATTTAACCCCCTTGAATTCTGATTTTCATGATTTTCCTCATGATCATCATTTGCTTGTCTCCTATTTTCGTCATAATCTACATAATTATTGTTCCTATAAATCGGGCGATTATTATAATTAAAGTTATTCCCATTATAGTTTCTATTTCCTTGTCCTGATCTAAAATTCCTATCATTTCCCCTATTTAAATTTCCCCTATTTTGATAATTTGGTCCAAAATTATTATTAATATTTCTCCCTAAATACCCTTGTGCAAAATTTTCGTTACCTCTATTTTGATTGCCCTGTCCATGGTTTCTATCATTTCTAAATTTATTATAATTCCCATTATTACTATTATCCCTGTTCTGATTAAATTGATTATAGTTTCCATTATTTCTGTTATCATAATTTTCCTTATTATTATATCCATAATTCCCTCGATTTTGTCCATTTTCAATAAAATTATTTCCCTTAAAATTGGTAGTTATTCTTTCAACTCTCTGTAAGTAGCTTGACAGACCTTCCAAAGTTTTAATATTATGTAAGGATATGGTTTCAGACACATCCTGTCTAAAATGTCTAGAAATGTAAAGAATTATTTCATCTTGTCGCATTTTGGGATCCAAATGTTGAGCTATGTTATATAGTTGCATTGCATAAGCGTTTAAATTGTTATTCAAATTGTAATTAAACCTTCCAAAATATAATTTCTCTCTAAAAATCGATTGTTGCAATTCCCCCCAGAAATATTGTATAAAATGTTGTTCAAACTCTCTAGTATTATGAATATCCACTTCTTTATTGCAAAACCATAGTAAAGGATGCCCTAGCAACATATTTCTTATTATTATTTTTGCGTCTTCAAAATCTATTATATTTTTAATTCTGTTTTAAATTATATTAACAAATACTTTCGGGTGAAGTTTTCTAATATCCCCGTCAAATTTAATTCCCCCTTCTTGACTTCCCAATTGAACTACATAGCTCCCGTTGATAATCCCCCCTTGGCAAATATTTCCCTCAATTCTTCTAATATCTTCAACATTTTTCTGACACACATTCATGATTTCCCTTTTTTTGTCTCAATTTTTCCTGAAAGTTCTAATAATTTATGTTCATGCATCACTAACTTCTCCCTATTATGTCCCTCATTATTCTTTATTTGCCTTTTTACCTGTTCAAATTCATCCCCAAACTAATTTTAATGTTTTCAATACAATCCCCTTGATCCCTAACTATTGTCCCTAAATTTCCCAAACTATTCTGATATTCCATAATATTCCCATCTAATTGACTTTTAATTTCCCCCTGTATACTTCCCATGATTTGTTTTTCTACTTCATCAATTTTTGAGTCAATTCTGGTTTCTAATTTCTTCTCTGTGATTTTAATTTTGGTTTCTACTTCTTGTACAGACTTCTTTTTAATCTCTTCTATTCTCTTTTCCTGTTCTGCAAATTTACGTTCAACTACCACCTTATTTTCTTCTATCTCTCTTCTTGTTTCATAAATTTCCTTTCTTAAACTTTCTTCCAACTTTTTGTTGCTTTCTTCCATTAGCTTTTTAATTTTATTTTCCATTGTGTCAATTTTATTTTCCATTTTATTTTCCATTGTGTCCAGCTTCTTACTATGTTCATCAAATTTTTTGACCAACATGTCATAGAACATGTTTATGTCAAATCCTTGATCCATTCGTGTAACTACATCTCCTTGTTCTATATTCATATCAGGTTCGCTATAACTTCTTTGTCTCATACTATTTCTTTGTCCATCTTCAGTTCCTCCTGTTTCTTCAATATTATTGTTTCCCATTTCAAAGTTATTTTCCCCATAATTTGGCTGTTCTCTCCCTAAATTGTCAGAAGTATGTCTTACTTCTAGCCCTGCTTCCCCTTGTGATCCCTGTTCTAATTGTTTTTCCATCTTTTTCTTAGTTTTAGATCTAGTTTCCATAAAAACAGATTACCCTACTTTAAATTATTTTACCCAAATTCAAATCTAGTACCCACGTTTTAAAAAACTCGCTCCACGTTCAGGGTGCCATTTTGCAATGATAATTATAATAATAATTATTATTTGAGCTGCCCTTTCTCTTTATCCCAGGGGTACACTAAATTTAAAAATAACCGATTCAAAAAAAATAATGATAGTGATTAGTTGATATAAAAGTAGATATTATTGCAAATGGAAACACAACTTTATTTCTATGACTATTATCAAATTATTATACCCAAATTTTAATGTCACTTTGTAATGTCAAAGAAATAAAAATGTTCTATCATGGGATTTTAATTTATTTATACTAGTTACTTTAACGTTTTTATGTTACTGGTTAACGATAAAAATCGGTCTTTCCTCGCATAAAATATATTTATAAAATCCATTCACAATTGTTTCAATTTAGTAATTATTTAATAACATTTTCGCAATGGGTACAGTAGTTTTACATAAAGCAATAAAAAATACGTAAATCAATATCACTATCATTAAATATACCGAATTGGTACCATATATCATCAAAAAATGCTACCTACCATAATTATAAAATGTCTTACAAAGCTATAATTAACTAAGGTTTGATAATAAGCGTTACGCCATTTATATTTAGGCAAAAATAAATGGTCCAAACCAAAATGGATATAAAAAAAATTGAATTACTGATCAGACATTTTACCAAAGAAGACCTTGGCTAGCAGAGACGACATGTGAAGGTATCTGCCTGTTTAAAAAGTTAAAATAAAGTGGTCAAAATATCAGATCACAACAAAAACAGTGGCGCATCCATTTTTTCATAGAAGTCATTAACGTATGTGCCAACTATACAAAATTTTGGGGTCTAAAAGTAGGATATAACAATAAAATATTAAAATGACTGTAAAGGAAAAATTGTTTATTCTCTTAACATTAGTTAGACAAGTCGTTTTATTATGTCAGTTACATTAAAACGTTTTTAAAGCATAGTGTAAGAATATAGGTGAAGCGGTGCGCAGGTTTTATGACGTCAACATCGGTATTATCACGGCCGCCTATAGACTGCAATGCAGTGTTGCCAGATATATCATTTTTATGGTACTTATACCATTTGTCTTACTACGATACCTACAAGTTTTTGAAGATACCATTTTCCATTTTTTACCATTTTTTGGCTACTGATACCATTTTACTACCACATTTTTAACTTTTAGATTTTTATATTATTTATTATAATAATACGAGTAAAACATAGCACTCTGCACATCTCTACTCTACTAACAAGTAACTAGAATGGTCTCACATCCCTACTAAAACACGCCCAATAATAGACGATTACAAAAATGTATTCTGGAGAATTTAAAAATGAAAAGAAAAATATGTGGTCTATTTAAAAAAAAATCGATGACGTTGTAGCGAAAGATGTGCAGTTAAAAATAATAATTGACCAGTGAAAGAATTTTGTTAAAATACTGTTAGACAGAAAAATATCGAATTTATTCCAATCTATACGTCCTCATTGTATATGTTCCTATAGTTTATAGTTATAGGTTATAGTTATAAATTACTAAAAGATTTATTATAAATACAATTTTATTAATACAAAGGGTACCGTGTAACTGGCAAATTTGGTCAGTTCAGCAAGATCATAATGATTCTACCCACAAAGCAAGTATCCTCTAGAGACACCACGCCAATGTTAGACTTTTAAACCAAATTAACGCCACCTTGTGCTTGGAACAAGAACTAAAATGACAATTGGCAGATGGCAGTAAATTCAAATTATAATTTTTAGTAGTAGGTAGTAGTTCTAAATTAAGTTATAAATGATTTCCACATAAATTATTTTATAAAATAAAGTATTGAACTAGTAAGTTCAAAACTTTTGTTTTACAAAATAATTTAGGTCGATATGCCAAATTTAAGGAATTAATTTGTTATAATGGGTCTAATTTGGAGAGTTGGTTTTGCATATTATTATTAAACAATTATAAAATATCAATAAATAATAAATAAAACATTCTTAAAATATGTTTATTAATAACTGAAATAAATATTATTGGAACAAATGTGAAATAAAGACTAGGATATAACATTTTATTTACACTAAAGTTATATTTTATAAATGTCTTTTTAGCTGGAGAAAAATGTAATATAGGTATTGGATTAAAAGGAACATCCTTTTAACTATTCATTGACTGATAAATATTTTCCTTCCAAATACAGATAGTATACTCTCTTATGTGAAAAATGATTTCAAAATCTAGTCCAGTGATAAATTGATTATCAATTAGTTGTACCCGTTTGTCTTTTTATGATGCATGGTAAATCAATGAAGTTCTTCTCGAAGTTTTCAATGTAGTATCAAAATTATTGCAAAACACAGTAAGAAATAGAAAAACAAAACATCACAATTTTGCAAATAACTAAGAAGAAACTGTAAACAGAAAGCAAAAGCCAAAGCAAACAAAAAATCACTAAAATCAGACGGAAAAATGAGAAAACCAAAAACATAAATACACGTCACATCTTTGGATTCTGTAAAACTTTATTATTTGTTGTAATCAAGATTATTCAAGATACCATTTTTGTCAGTAAAATAACATTTTTTTAAGTGTCGGATACCATATATTTTTTTCATCTGGCAACACTGCTGCCATGGTTTTGTTTACATTTTGTAATAATTGTCAAGATGTTACTCTTTTATTTCCTAGTTCTATAATCATTATTAAAATGAAAATATATATTTAAATGAAAATAACTGATAAATCACCCATAAGTTATACTCAATACAAGAAAATTATAAGAAAACTCACTATAGGCGGATAAATTGGACCCTTGTGGAAAATAATAATTGCCAAATAAAAATATATTTTGTGCTCTTTTATGTACAAAACTAGATAATTTATTTCCAATTTAGCGTAATATATTTAAATTACATCAGTTGGTATGCATTTTATCTTGAGGATTAACAAGATAGTGTTAATCTAAAACTAAATTCTTTTACCACATAACGTGAAGAGGATATTACGTCTAGGATAGTTCTTGTAGCCAAACACTGCACAACCTGGCGTTTTGCTAGTAACTACACTTCCTAAAATAGTAGATTTAAATGTACCAATATTAAATATATTAATAAAATAATTGGAAACTATTTTTTTATCTTTAAAATACAGCAAAAATGTAACATAACCTAACTTTATAACAATTATACTATCAATTTAATTATAAATTAATTGAATAATACGTACCAATAATTACTAAAAAGACCTCTTGGTGTATAGAAATAATATTAAATTTTAAAATAAATATATCTATAAAGTTCTAAGCACTATCAGGAAGATATTAAAATAACTTAAAAAGTCGCTTTTTAATATTCAAGACATAGGCATAATAAAAATTTGCTTCGAAAGTGACGTCATGCGCAAGACTGACCGAATTTCGTACCGATAACCGCTTCACCTGTATTTTTCCACCATGCTTGTAAGTTAAAAGGATGCATTTTTAAGGTGCTTGGACGGATCTCTAAGCCTGAAATAGATCGCTTTTTTAAAAACCATAATAATTCGCGAAGTATTTATTGTTCTATATCTTGTTTGAATCTTCCAAAATGTAAAGAATCAAGAATTTTTACCCGAAAAAGAAATAAAAGATTGGTAAGAGAAACAAAAGCCAGAGTAAGGGTTTCCGTAAAATAATTAGCGACTGAATTTTTTTCGCCTCAAAGTCCAATCCGGAAATCGATGTATATTTTATGCCCCGAAATCCCGAAATCGTTGATTGAAATCCCGCAATCATCATCGAAATCTCGAAATCATTACCCAAATCTTGCAATCGCAAATTAATAACGAAATCCCGCAATCATGGATGGGCAATATCGATTTCGCAATGCACACTGTATTGCTGAGAGAGTGGGCTTGTGCCAACACCTGAGATCATGTAATAGTTTTGAGGTTATATCATAAACATAATAATAATTATGTGGGTGTTGCTCGTATAAAAAATCTAATAGCTAATATTACTTTCAGTTTTAATTAATTTTATTTTCTAAAAGAGATTTAAATTTTCCAAAAAGAAAATTAATGCTAAGGTACCCGACTACTACCCCTTTGTGCTGTAACAAATATACTATATTAAGCTAAATAAAAATGTTTTATTTTCCAATTTTAACAACTAGTTTCGGCCATCCTGGCCATAATCAGATCTAAAATATAATAATAAATGAAAAAAGGAAATATTTTAGATTTAACAAAATACATATACAGGGTGTTAGTAAATAAGTGCGACAAACTTCAGGGGGTGATTCAGCATGAAAAACTAATGACAGTTTGCTATGTAAACGTATGTCTGAAAATGCTTCGTTTTCCGAATACGGGGTGTTAAAGTTTTTCTTAAAAACTGACGATTTGTTTATTGCTCTGAAACCGGTCAAGATATGCAAATGAAATTTGGTGGATTTTAAGAGGTAGTTATTCCGCATTTTTTGACATGCACTTAAGAATTTTATGTTCATCATTGGCGTGCATACGGGTAATAAAGAAAAAAATGGTACGCCACTGAGATATTTCAAATTAAAAATCATTTTTGAATTCCTCATTTTTGTCACAAAAAATATTTCTGGCCTTTTCTTCGTGTGGGGCGCCGTTTTTATGCAAAAAATTAAAATATCTTAACGCGTATTTTTCATTTCTTTAACAGATTATCAAGAACTATCTAATACAATAACATTAAACTAGAACAATAACAGAAAATAACACTAATAAAATTTTAAATAGGCACAAAAGCTACAACAAATGTTGAAAATGACCTCCCTCAGACGTGATACAAGATTCAACTCTTCGGCGCATTGATTGTCGTATTCGCGCAAATTGTCCTGGTGTATTTCTTATTGTCTCACAGCGGGCTATAATTCGGTTCCTCAGGTCTCCGACATTTTCGACGGGAGTGGAATAAACTAATGACTTAAGAAAACCCCAAATCAAAAAATCCAGAGGATTTAAATCCGGCGATCGAGCAGGCCAATGTTCCGTACCTCCCCTACCTATCCAACGATTTGCATATACTGCATCTAAGTGATTTCGTATATCAATGCTAAAATGGGCTGGTGCACCATCATGCATGAACCATAAGTGTTGTCTCAGCTGTAGAGGAATTTATTCAAGAAGAACAGGTAACTCTGCCTGTAGGAAATTAAGGTAAAAGTCGCCTGTTAGTCGTTGTGGGAGGAAATATGGACCGATTAAATGATCATCAATTACCCCAATCCATACATTTACCGAGAACTGATGCTGAAAATGAGCTTCAAAGATTCCATGTGGATTTTCCTCGCACATAAGTGACTGTTGTGGAAATTTCGTATAGACTCTCGACCAAAATTAGCTTCGTCAGTAAGCAAAACTCTATTTAAAAAATTAGGAATTTGAGCAATTTGATGAATAATCCATTTGGCAAAAAAATAGGCGCGGAAGAAAGTCTCTAGGTAGTAGAGCTTGCACACGTTGAATATGAAACGGATACAACTGCTGTTCTTTAAGAATTCTAAATACATTTAATATGTTGGCAATTTTTCGAGTACTTGTTTCCGGTGACTCCGCAATTAACTCGAGAACTGCTTCTTCTAGTTGCACAGTTCGTACTTCTCGAGGGCGCCCGCAGTCAACCGTTTGTTTCTTAAATGTACCATTTTCGCGCAAACGTTGGTGAAGGCGAGCAAACATTGTATGATGGGGTACCCTACGTCCTGGATACAACTCAGCATACAATCGTCGAGCTTGCCGACCATTTCCATTACTTCGACCATAGACAAAATGCATGTCTGACAATTCCACGTTTGTATAATTTTCCATTGTTTTCGATAAAAGAAAAGTTAATTACTTATTAACATCAATGTTATACCAAACTAAAAGCTTAATAATGAAGAAACGCTAATTTGACATTTCGTTAAACTATTCGTATTTAACAGAATGTTGACAATAGCCTACTAGTACTAGCGTCGCTATTAGATAATAATGTATTAAAGAAATGGAAAATACGCGTTGAGATATTTTATTTTTTGCATAAAAACGGCGCCCCACACGAAAAAAAGGCCAAAAATATTTTTTGTGAAAAATTTAATGAGGAATTTAAAAATGATTTTGATTTTGAAATATCTCAGTGGCGTACCATTTTTTTCTTTAAATGAATTGAGATCATTACCCGTATGCACGCCAATGATGAACATAAAATTCTTAATTGCATGTCAAAAAATACAGAATAACTACCTCTTAAAATCCACCAAATTTCATTTGCATATCTTGACCGGTTTCAGAGCAATAAACAAATCGTCAGTTTTTAAGAAAAACTTTTACGGAAAACGAAGCATTTTCAGACATACGTTTACATAGCAAACTGTCATTATTTTTTCATGCTGAATCACCCCCTGAAGTTTGTCGCACTTATTTACTAACACCCTGTATACAGGGTGTCACTATATTCGACAGACAACAGTCTCTGTAATTGATTAATTTTATATAGAAACATGAATTCTTAAAGAGTTTAGTTAGCAAAATATAGGGTGTTGAAAGTTAGGAATTTGTATTAGTTATACTGACAACTTTAAATAGCAGCGATGGTATAATGAAGACGTCTGGCCATATCTATGAAAAAGAAAATACCTACAAATATTTTTGCTGTTATATCGCGCGATATATCATTTAACAATTAAATGTGTTTTTCATGAAACAATCTATATTATTTTAAACTTAGCTTTCAAGAACACTAATCATTATTTTGAAGTACGTGAGCGATGTATTTCATGATTTTCCTATGTCAATTATTACTGAAAGATTCCACGTGGTTTAAATACCGAAAGTCCAGTTTTAAAGACTTATCCACACCCTGTAGGCATCTCTGTATCTGTAATGTGTGAAGGCGCGGGTTACCCCGCGGCACTTAGGCCTTATTAGGCCCATTGTGCAACCTCCTGAGATGATAGGCACCTCCTAGCTCGTGAGCCAGCCTACAGATTTAATGTAGTTGACAACGTCGCTAAGAGGTGCTTTCCTGTAGGCATACTTCATGAACTAATTCCAATATTAAAATTAATGCGAAGTTTATTTTCCCTGAAAGCTACGTTGAACAGGATTCTGACGTCTTCGTCCGTTGTTATTACATATTATAAAGAACTTTTTCTAATTTCTACATATAAAGTGACATTTTTTGTAATCACAGCAAGTCTTAAAATGATCTACCTTATAATTTATAAAAATAGTTACAAAAAATTCATTATTTTATCAGTTGCGAAAAGAAAATAAATAAAAATAAACCTTTTTTGGTTTTAAAATCAATATTATACCTACAGTAATTTAAAAATGGAAGTTGGTAAAAATTACGTCTTAGTAATATTGGTGTTTTGGACCTTATATTCCATTCTAAATCAGCCCAAAATAATTAAAACACAATACATGACAAAATAATCTACGTAATTGAAAACTAAATAACTAACAAGCAATATAAACATATAAACACATTACAAGTCGTTGAGAAATAAATAAAATAAAAATTATGCGTATGCAACTGACAATACAAGAAAGTAGTAATATTGGTTGCTTAGATGTCAGTAATTTTTTACCAAAACACAATTTTATAAATATCAGTGGTCTGCAATGAAGTCCTCCTTTAAAAAATACCCTGATAAATATAAAAATTTTAATGCTCTGAATTTGTTTCTGTTGGTCGATTTTTCCTATCACGTCTAGATTGTGTGTTATGATTTTTTTTTAATATCATAAATTTAGGTATTTTTGAATTCTCTATATGGATAAACATTATAAACAGTATATACCTATACATACAAAATAGGATTAAGCGAGCCGTAAAAAAAGTTTTTAGAAATTGTTTTCTAAAGAATGGTGAAAAGTCTATAGTTTGTGGTACTTTTAATGCATAATATTTAACATACACTCTTTTATTTTTACTGAATTATTTCAGGAAATTTGTGTTAAGATTTAAAAATGTACTGCCAATGAGGTGGCGCCATCTAAGGTGATGATGACCAGACATTTGCAACCGTGCTAATTCGAGACATACATACATATTATTAAAGTCATCGTATTAGCGTTGTATGAAGAAATATAGTAGTGTAACCTTATGGACTTATCATTGGAGGACGATGGACATAGAATGTAGATGGCGATACTGTACTTATGTCCAAGTCAGGTCTTTAGGTCATGTCTGTGCTTGAGTATGAATTATAATTTAAAATCTTCTTTTTCATTTCTACTTGTCTTCGGTAATGTATTTTTATAGTTACAATTTACTATTTCAAATTATTACAAAAGCACAGAATACAGGGTATTTGAAGGTCACATAAAATGCGAAAATAATCGATATAATAAAATAAACCAGTTTTTGTTTGAAAAAGATTGAATTAGTTGAGATTGGGTGGAATTTTACTATAATAGGGAACATTTTTTTTCTATATTGTGGTTGGATTTTGGATATATCGCTGATGGTTAATTAAACTTGAGTTGTACGCTGTTAATTTATATCTGTTTATATTCACTTTTATTTAATGGTATCATCAAATTAAAAATAGGACATGAACAACTGAATATTATTGTTCAAAATGAGACGAATAGACGAACATAAAAATTGTTTGGATAAAATGTTCTGAAATACAGGATGTTAAGTTGAAAATTAAAAAAGTAATAATGGGTAAATATATAGGTAGTTATAATTTTATTCAATATAATTTTACTAAAATCGGCACTGACAAAATTTAACTAACAGATTTTTTTGCTGTTAGGTAAACTTATAACGTAATACCAAACACATTTAGTGAAATTATACTAAGTAATAAAAACATGTAAGCCACTAATTTTCAGTTTTCAACTTTTGACACCATTTGAAAACGAATCGAGTACCAATTTGTGGTAGGCACATTTAGGAGTATTATTTTCGAAAGGCAAAATTAAAATTTTTTTATTGTTTTTTTTTTTGTACATGGAAATACTTTGCTGCATGTCTGCTGCATGTCCTACAATGATGAAGCTCTCAACGAAGGCGTCTTAAAAAATAAATTATAGAAAATGCGAATGTTACATATTTGATTAGATAATTAACAATGACATAAACTTTCATTGCTCAGGACGTTAAGTGCTCAACTTTGGGTTTCGTAAAGATCAGTTACTGACTACTACTATTTTTTTCTGAACTGTTATCAAAATACTACAAAATTTAGCAGAAAGATTGCATTAATTATATTTTTCATATTTTTTCCAAAATAAGAAAGAATGTTTTTATATGTAATTGAATCTGGGTTGGGAAATCCAAACTTGAATGCTTAACGACTTAAGTCTTGAAGGCATTTATATCAAGTTAATTATCTAATCAAATATGTGACGTGGCTTTTTAAAATACTATCATTGTGCGCTCCACTGCGTGTCCATCTTCTACAAGAGAAAAAAGGAGGAAACATTTGTAAAGTTGCCTTGTACAAATGTGTACCAAAAGAGGGCAACTGGCTCTCGTAAGCCTTTTTCGTTTAATCGTCTCATTATTTTAACACTAAGCGCCAGCATGGGAAATATATGTTAAAGTTAGTTTTAAGAACTTTTAACATTCAAATAAACAAAAACAATTTATAAATCTATTATTAAAATCCGTGTTGGAACAAAACATAAAATTGTTGAATTTGAAAGATAATATTCTAAAAATGGAAAGGATTTCAGTCGAGAGCCTATTGGACTGAATATTCAGTTTAAAATCGCTTTTCCGGCCTATAAATCTTCAATTGTTTCAAAACGAATAAAATAAAGTAGTTCTGTCTAAAACTAAAATAAATTTGCTATCTCGAAGTCCCCATCGATTATTTCCAAACTTTTCTTTAACGTCTTAGTTGTAAGTTTTATATTACATTTTCTTTAATTTGCTATTTCTGTGGAATCATTAATTTTCACTTGCATTATTGTTCTTCTAAAAAAGCGAAATGTGACTCACGTTTTGCTTGATTGGCTTTAATTTTTGAGATAGTCAACCAGTCAAAATTAAAAAAATTCAAAAAATAATATTTATTTAATCAGTTTTGTCTGAGCTAACTGAAAGGCTGTATTCTATAAACAATGAAAAAGAGTGATTGTTGTTTTGAACTACTTAAAACATTTTCACTCGAACGGCGTGCGTGATTCAATTTAAAAATACTTTCCAGAATAAAACCACGTGTTACAGTTTTGACTTCATTTATTACTAAACAGCCAAGTCATATACAAAAACGTTAATCCAAAATCTAAATTAAAAGTAATAACAAATAGCCTATCTACTAGGGTCGGTAACCAAACATATAAACAGAATGGGCGGATTTTGTTCATACTTAACATTATACTCGCGCACTGACACTTAACCTGGATTAAATATAACTGTAAATACAAATATTTTACAAACAAATATACTTTTCCAAACAGTGATAAATTATATAAAAAAAATGTTTTTTTATAAGATTTTCTTTTATGTTCAAAGTTAGGACTTTATAATTATTGTGTCGTTCATAGAATTCTGTACTAAATAAGAGCACTGATTTTGGAAATAAATTTTGGCAAGTTGCTGAACCTTGTAACATTGCATAATGAAATGTAAAGACTAACTGAATATGTCTGCCACAGATAGACCACTTGTAGGTCTATTGATTTCGTCTTGAGCTATTCCTAAAGAGTGGAGCTATTGAAAACTTCCTTTCAAGGTGATTTATTTCAACACTCAGAGCCAGCCGAGAGAACATTTTTTTCTTATATTCATGATCAACAGCCAAGATACATTTGAAAGTCGCTAATATATCCCTGTGACTATTTTTTTTTAATTTGTTTTCCAGTGTTGATTGATTTTTCCCTGATTAGTGTGATTTTCTTGTTCCTTAACTCAATATCTTGCAAACTGTTGATAGCTTTGATGAAATTTTGTAGCGAAGCTTGTTCAAATTTTGAAAACTATAAAAATATTCAGCTATTTTTATGGTTATAAACTTTTCCAACACTTAGTCCAATTAGAGGTACTTAGATTACATGCAACATTTTCAGAAGCTTATTCCTTTTTTGTTTTCTACTTGGAACTTTTCAATTTATTTAAAACATTGGACATTGTTATAAGTTGTTATTAGGTATTCTTTGTTATTGTTTATATATTTTGACATAACCGCACATAACCAAAATATTGAGCAAAGTCCTTAACCACTTTTTATCACCTTAATCCAAAAATTTTATTCGTACGGTTTTGTCAACTGGAATAAATTTCATTATTATGTTAAATTTTTTATGTCTTTTATCATAAATTGTTATTTTTAAATAAATAAAGATGTTTTTAACTATAATAGGTAGGTGATAGAGGCCATGTGCCTGAACGAAAAGAAGACGTAGATGGCGTATCTGCATAGCATTAAAAATTGACTACTTCATTAAATCGTCACTAGATGCCGCTCGAGATTGCATCCAACACTTTTTACTGTTGCATTATCCTACTATATTATCTTCATACAACGGTTAGGTATTTGTTGACATAATGAGACAGAAATTTAAAGTGACGTCTTTTATTACTTCGAATAATGCGAAGCTTTCTAACCTAAAAAAATTGTGATTATATCGTGAAAAAATTTGAGTTGGGTCTTAATTTTTTACGTTCTATATTAAAGATTTTGGTAAGTTTTACACAAAGTTCATATTCTATATATTTTTATGTATAATTTATATAATTTTTTATGAACAGACCCAATAAATATATAATAGAAGTTTCAAAATTGTTCTAAAATTAATTTTAGGTTATAGAATGCCACGAACTTGTAAGAACTCAACAGATTGCTTTTACTATATTTGTGGGGAATTTACTCTAAAAATACTAAGAAATGCAATAACAAATCTTGTTAAAAAAGTTAATCAGCTTTATTTTGGATTGTCTATCCATGAGAGGGATAAAAGTTGGCTGCCTAAAATAAGCTGTAATAGTTGATCAATAACGTTGAGATGTTGGCTTGAAGGAAGTCACAAATCTATGCTGTTTACTATGATAATGCTTTGAAGTGAACCTCAGAATCATGATTGTTACTTTTGCATGACATCAACACGAGGATTCTCGAAAAAAAAAAAAAAATAAAAATAAAATTTTATAGCCGAACATCGAATCTTCAAAGAGACCAGTTCCTCGTGACGAAGGTACTTTACCTCCGGTACCTCAAAAAAAAAACGATAAGATGAAAAATAAAAATATTTCTGGTCTACAGTCACAATCTAGTTTAATTTCTACATCTACATCTTCATACACTTTATCTGGATCTAGTCCATCCAAAGAACCTTATTTTTTTAAACAATCTGATTTGAATGATCTAACTAGACTTGAGGCTATTATCAAAATCTAAGGCTCAATTATTCGAGTCAAGATAAAAACAGTGAAATTTGTTGGATAAAAGTATAAGAGTCTCATATTTTCGCACAAGCAAAGATGATTTAGTATATTGTAATGATGCTTCAAAAACTGAGTTTTTCAAAAAAATCCAATGAATGCAGACTTTTTATTTATGTCTCGAATATAAGTTTGAAAGCCGTTTTAGTCCACAATGATAATAATTACCCATTAGTGCCCATCGCACAAGCAACATGAAATAAAATTATGCAAATCTGGAGGTATCACTTGAAAAAATAAGATAATATCAATTTCTATGGAATATTTATGTTGATTAAAAAGTCGTAGTTATACTTACTGGATTGCAAAGAGGATATACCAAGTTTTGCTGTTTTCTGTGAGTGAGACAGTCACGCAAGAGATAAACGTTACAAAATAAAAACTTGGTCATAAAGAAAAAGTTGACACCTGGACTTAAAAATGTATCGCAACCTTTAGTGCCAAGTGACAAAAATTTTTTGCCACCACTTCACATAAAGTTGGGACTGTAAAAGCTATGAACAAGAATGGTGCAAGTTTTCAATATCTTAAAACAAAATTTCCCAGAAATACTTTTTTAAAATACAGACCTAAACTTTTTAGTTTTTGCGTCTTTAAGTAAGTAATATTTTACATGTCGGTTCGAAATAAAAGGGTACTCATTTTCGCTATCTTAGGCTAATTTTATTAGGCAACCATAATTCTTTATTGTCAATCAACGAATTTCATATAGCGAAGGTTAGAAAAAAACTATTTCCAATTTTTTTTATTATTAACATTAAAGCTCGTCTTTAGCTACTAAACTAAACAAAATTAAAATAAAAGAAAATTGGTTCACAAACAGAAAAGAAAATGGTACTGAACTATTTTGTCTTTGCATATTTGTAACAACCATTTAGCCTAATGACCATTTGTAACTACTGATAGGTCTTTAGCTACTGTTACTATACTATTAAGGGATAAAGGCAGCGCTTGTCACCATATCGCTCCCCATTCACAGTTACCGTTACGCCGTTTTCATTTTCTAAGAAGTAAGATCCAATGATTCCTCCTGACCAAATTGCACACCAGACTGTCACTTTTAATGAATGCAAAGGTGACTGATGAATAATTTGAGGGTTTTCCATTGCCCAGAGCCGACTATTTTGTTTATTTACATATCCATTCAAATGAAAATGTGTCTCGTCACTCATTATGATTTTTTCATGAAAATCGTGGTTGTTATGGGCGAGCTGTAACATCCTATTGGCATATGTAAGGCGGCGTAAATGGTCTTGTGGAAAAAGCTCTTGTGTCAACTAAATCTTATATGGAAACAAATGCAAATCCTTCTGCAAAATTGTGGCCAAAGTTGTTCTTTGAAGACCAAGCTCCTGAGCACGGCGTCGAATTGAGGTTGATGGATTGTTTTGAACACTTTCATGAGCAGCAGTAAAGTTTTCAGCCAATCTTGCAGTACGTTGTGGTCCATGCTTGCAGTACGTTGTGGTCCATGCTTGCAGTACGTTGTGGTCCATGCTTGGGCCTATCACCTACAGACCCTCTTTCTTTGAAATCATTCACTAAACAATAAATAGTGCGTTTTGTTGGCACGTTGTTTATCCCAAAAATTTCACGTAACTTTATCACCATCACAGTAATCGATTATTGATTTTAATAAAATGTTTTAACGAGTAAAACACGTTGGTTTATTGAATATTTTTTCATAATAAATTTGCCACGTGTCTACTTTACGACTGCTAAATATGAACTGTCAAGACTAATTTTTACCAAAATGGGCGCAAAACAAAGTAGTATACCTTCCCGGCGGACACCCTGTATAAATCCAGGAGAAGCAAAATCTTTTCCTCGTTTCACTCTACAAAAAATAAACCTTGAAAACTCGCTATAATCTGTTCGATGATGTATGGTAAAATTTCCCCGTCCAGACTGAGCACGTACTGCGCATTGCCTCCCTTTGAAGTACCGCCAAAAAAAACGGATCGAGGCAAGGCCGTACGGCGCACACAACGAGACAATTCGCCGCGCCTCGGAAGCCCGTCCACATCGACATGCTCATGCGTCCTCGGCTTGCCTCATAAAGGCGGGTACAGATCTAAGCTTATGAGGCAAGCTGAGGCCGAACCGAATGCTTTGTGCGACAATTTTTGTATACACGAATGGTGGACACACGAGATATTTTTCGCCACTGATCCAGTATATTTGCAAGCACACAACCGTATACCCAGAACATTCTTAAAATTAAAACAAAAGTGTATTATTATTATTATTATTATTATTATTATTATTATTATTATTATTATTATTATTATTATTATTATTATTATTATTATTATTATTATTATTATTATTATTATTATTATTATTATTATTATTATTATTATTATTATTATTATTATTAATATTATTATTATTATTATTATTATTATTATTATTATTATTATTATTATTATTATTATTATTATTATTATTATTATTATTATTATTATTATTATTATTATTTTTTTTTTTTTTTTTTTTTTTTTGTATTATTATTATTATTATATTATTATTATTATTATTATTGTTATGTTGTATTATTTTATCCGACATGTTGAAAAAAAATAAGAGAAATAAATCGATATCCTATTTCCTGCCAAGGATATTATTTTTTTATGGTGTTGTAATAGAACTCGCGTTTTGCTCTTTTAAGATATGACGCTGATTATTTAAATCCATAAGCGAAACGTTTTCCTGGTTCCACTCCATGCAAAATAAATCCTAAATATTCGCTATAATATGTTCGGTGCTGTATAGTACAAATTCTCCGTCCAGACTGAGCAAGTACTACTTATTGCCTCCTTTTGATGTACCATCAACAAACGGATCGGGGCAAGGCCGTACGGCGCACACAACGAGGCAATTCGCTGCGCCTCGGAAACCCATCCACATCTGCATGCTCACGCCTCCTCGACTTGCCTCATAAGCGTACGTGCTCAGATCTGACCCCGCATTAAAATTAATCTTTAGCTTTTTTGTTGTAAATTTGTCAAAAAAAAATTGTAACCATCCTCTTTTGAAATAAACTTGTAGTTGATGCTAATTTTGATGGAAAGTTAACACTACCAATCACGAAAATGAAAAAAAATGAATTTTTTTTATATGGTTAAATTGTCGAATTTTGTCGTAAATTTGTCGAGAAAAAAAAATATCACTTCTATTTTTTTCAAATAAACCCCTTTTATTGCCAATCAAGAAAAAAAACACAAATCACATTTTTCTACATGGATAATTTGTCTTTTTTGTCGCAACTTTGTAATGGTAACAAAATTAAGCGCCCATCCCCTTTTAGAAATAAACCCCAATTAATGGTAATTTTGAAGGAAAGTTAGCACTACCAATCATGTAAATGAGTATAAATTAATGTTTTTTATATGGATATTTTGTTGCTTTTCTGTCGTAAATTTTTCGAAGAACAAAATTTGTCGCTCATCCCCTTTTTAAAATATACCCCAGTTAATGCTAAAATAATCTCTAGTAGTGCTCGTAGAACAAGCAAGGAATAATTTTTTGCGACTAAGACGTTTGCAGGCAATACTAGAAACCATACTTTTTCTACAGCTCTGTTATCTTCAAATAATTAGTTATAAAGGTTAGATGCTGTAAAGTCAGTTCTACCACGTTATACATTTGAATTTTTTAATATTGGATAATTTATCACTTTTTCGTCATAAATTTGTAAAAAAAATGTAGTTTGTTACTTTTTTAAAATAACCCGTGAATGACCAATTTTATTATTGTCTTACCATTTCTTGATCATCAATACAAGGGAGAAAAGAAGAAGGATTTATTTTTTAATAACCAAGTCTAATATCTACTATTCCTTATATATGTATATGAAAATATGTATTTAAAGAATCTTTTAAAAATAAAAAAAATTTACTTATGACAAATCTGAGTCGGTGATTCCTTTGAAAATAAAGTAATACAACTGCACCGTCTGCCGATCATTTAGCTAAGAGAGGTAATTTATAACCACTAAAACTTACTTCTTTTATATGGATTTTGTTCACAAATTTTGAAATAAAAACAAAATTATATATTGTAACGAGCTCCGTGTTCAATAAAAAATAAAAGTTGATGAAAAATGTATCTCACTTTAGACTCTACCACCTTTTATCTGATTATACCCTCATTATATTATATTTTTACTTTCCCTTCAAGGTAAACTGCTAGCAGTATTAAAGAAACCATATTAGGGATTTTTTAATAAAATTTTTTTATAAAAAAAAGTTATTTAAAATCGTTAAATCCCTATACGACTTCTTTGATATTGCTGTTTATTTTACATCGTAGTAGGCCAGTAATTTGCCGAGAAGAGAAAATAACATACTCTAAATATACAATTTACTGTGGTGTATAATTGGGTAAAATAATTTTTTTAAATATATGAACAAAATTATTAATAAATTTTTAAGAAGTGAAACGAATAATTGCGGCCATTATGGCCATCCTTAGGCCAAATACATGCGTAAAAGAAAAGAAAACTTACATACTTACAAAAAAAGTTGTTATAATACAATAAATACCATGGTATATAGTGGAAAAATATTAACAGTTACAATAGACATTGTATGTTAAATACAGGGTGTCTGTAAAAGGTCTTTACAAAAACATACCACATATTCCTTAGACCAAAATAAGTCGATTTAAGTAAAATTACCTAAGTACAAAGTTGCTTCGTTTGGGCTCCAGAGGGCCTTTAAATTACAATTTTTAAATCGTTTTTCCCATATAAATTTAAAACATCATATGCGATTTTGCTGAAATTTTGTATATTGGTAGAGTTTTATGTAGCAAAAAAAATGGTATTAAAATTTTGTTCGATAATAATACATAGGCGTAGAACTTGATTTTTTAATTAATTGTACTTTTAAAAATTCTACGCCAATGGAAGAAAAGGAGTTTGATTATAAAATTTAGATTGCGCAACTCATTTACCTTAAAAAAGGTACTTTTGATAAGACTCGATTATTCTCATGGTTTTGACGAAATTTGCATTTCAGTAATTTTAGAACATAAACAATAATTATTAAAATACAAACTTTGTCAAAACCATGTGAGTAAATCGAGTGTTATCAAGGGTACTTTTTTGTAGTAAATGAGTACCCAATCCAAATTTCATACTTAACCCCCTTTTTGCAATTGGCGTAGAATTTTTAATGGTGCAATTATTTAAACAATCAAGTTCTACGCCTATGTATTATTATCGGATAAATTTTTTTTATACGATGAAAAACATAAAAATGTACTTTTTTCATATCTTCTTCAACACCTCTAATCGAGACTTTTAACAAAAATACTCGATTCTTGTTATGTACGATTTTTTGAGGAATATTAATTATTTGCCTGCAATACGTATACAAAAACATTTATTGTTGGTTTCCATAGTGTCATCTAAATAAAAATATTGTCAAGTTTTAACACCTAATCTCTTGTTAACGATTGAAAGTGTTCTATCTGACTCAATAATTAAAAAAACAAATGCGTGGATTATTAATATGGCTGTACAATATACCAATGCAGAATATACCGATATACTGACATTAGGATTTTGTGAAGGAAATGCTCGAGAGAGTGTCAGGGTGTACTCTGAAAGGTTTCCAAATCGTCGTGTACCTAGCCACCCAACTTTTGCTGCTGTTGAGAGACGTCTTCGGGAGACCGGTTCCTTGGCTTCCAACACTGTTGATAATGGAAGAGAACGTTTTGTAAGGATTCCTGAAGTTCAAGAAGACATTTTAGAACGTGTTGACGAAGATCCAGAATTAAGCAGTAAGTAAAGATGTAGTTCATAAAGTGCTTAGAGAACAATTGCTATATCCATACCATAAGAAGCCAGTAAAAGAATTATTAGTCCATGATCCTCAAATTCGTTTGGGTTTTTGTCGATTTGTTAATATGCAAAGAGAAAGAGATCCAAACTTTGTCAAGAAGGTTCTCTTTACTGATGAAGCGGGTTTTCAAGAAGAGGTATAACTAATACCCATAATGAATATGTTTATGCCGTTGAAAATCCGCATGCAATAAAGGTAAATCATTTTCAGCACGAATTCAAAATTAATGTGTAGGCTGGAATAATTGGCAATTTCATTGTTGGTCCTGTCATACTTCCACAAAGATTAACTGGAGAAAATTATTTGGATTTTCTACAAAATACGTTGTCAGAATTGTTAGAAGATTTACCGCTCCAACTTCGGAGAGATATGTGATTTATGCATTTTGCCTTAAACGTTAGAAACCCCACTTGAATGAACAATATCCACACAAATGGATAGGCAGTGGTAGTGACGCACCTGTAAACTGGCCACCACGTTCCCCAGACCTAACACCGATGTATTACTTTTTATGGGGACATTTGAAATCCACAGTTTACAGGTAACCTGTAGAAAATGAGGAACAACTCTGGCAACGTATTCAAAATGCAATAAACAATCTTAGAGGTGATGAAGAAGTTGTGGAAAGGATAAATTTTAATTTTCTTCGACGTATAAATCTTTGTATGCGTGAAAATGGTGAACATTTTGAACAATTTTTGTAAAATCTCTATTTTGATTATGTTGTAAATAAATATTTTTGTGAAACCTATACACTCTAGATTATTAAAACAGAAATTTAGCGAAAACCATGAGAGTAATCGAGTCTTATCAAAAGTACCTTTTTTAAAGTAAATGAGTTGCGAAATTTAAATTTCATACTTAAACTCCTTTTCTTCCATTGACGTAGAATTTTTAAAGGTGCAATTATTTAAAAAATCAAGTTCTACGGCTATGTATTATTATCGGACAAAATTTTAATACCATTTCTTTTGCCATATAAAACTCTACCAATATACCAAATTTCAGCAAAATCGCATATGCCGTTTTAAATTTATATGGGAAAAACGATTTAAAAATTGTAACTTCAAGGCCCTCTGGAGCCCAGACGAAGCAACTTTGTACTAGGGTAATTTTACTTAAATCGACTTATTTTGGTCTAAGGAATATGTGGTATGTTTTTGTAAAGACCTTTTACAGACATTCTGTATAAAGCTTTATTAATATGTAGCATGAAAAGTGTCAAAATAATAACATATTAAGGAAAGGAGAAATTCGCTAATAAGATTCTGGTACCATGTGCGATTTCGACTAAAGGGACATCCATCCATTATAAGGATAGAGTAAGAGGGAAAGCTTTAGATTCTGGAAAATACATTAAAAACTACCTCGCTATATTGGTTCATTTTGTACACGAACATCACGTTGGAGGCGATGTAATGTTTTGAGTTCCACTTAGCGTCCTGTCATTATTTAAGAGTAACTCAAAATTGGCTTCACCAAAGTAACATACCATTTGTATCAAAACAAGATAACCTACAAATTTTTATTGAAGATTTATAGGTACTTTGGTCAAGCAAAGTGTATAGTGAAGGGAAACCTTGACGTAAAATTTTTAGTAAAATACGCGAAATAGATATTTAAGCCGTTCAGAATCTAATAAGTAGTGTTGGC
Source organism: Psylliodes chrysocephalus (assembly GCA_927349885.1). Taxonomy (NCBI): domain Eukaryota; kingdom Metazoa; phylum Arthropoda; class Insecta; order Coleoptera; family Chrysomelidae; genus Psylliodes; species Psylliodes chrysocephalus. The sequence goes on along the minus strand of OV651824.1, from coordinate 4,037,699 downwards.
AAAAAATTGCGCCTATACTAAGTCCAACTTAACTAAGGAAGGCAAAGGTCGCCTTTAGGGGGAAGTACTATCACCCCTTCGTTGGTTGGTCTTAGTGGACTGAAATATATATATATAATGAGAGGTCCAAACAAAAATAGCTTATTGCTTAGCCAAAAAATACTTTTTAATCTCACGTCTAAAGATATGCAATGATGCGTTCTAATTTAGAAAATAAAACTGATTATACATTTTAACTGTATTATAAGTGTAAGCTCTTTCAAACTTTGCGGTGGAAGGATGAGGCATTGTAAGCATATTTTGTCTAATATTAACATTTTGAAAAGATGTTCTGAAAATTAATTTCCTAAACAAATAGGCAGGGTTTCTTGTCTTAGTCTATGCAAAAATATTTAAAGATATAGTTGCCATTTCAGCTGAGCGAAGTAAATTGAGATATGATTATAGTTCCTCAAACCAAAAATGAATCTGCAACAAGCATTTTGTATAAGCTGTAATTGGCACTGGGACAATTTGTACAGACAAAGATAATAACAATATTGCAATAACTTAATATTTATAAAACTAAACATTCACAAAGTTTTTAAAGTTCAATATATGCTTATTAATGTGAAGCAACTGCAATCTGCGTAGCATTTCTTGTTCAAGGCCTTAATATGTCTCTTAAATCTAAGAGACTGATCAATCTCTCTTAGTATCTGTAACGTCTGGAGAGTGGACTACCTCCACGTCACTTAGGTCTACAGATTTAATGTAATTGACAACGTCGCCAAGAGGTTTTCTCTTATATCGGCCGGTGTTAGCCGATACTCGCCTAACACAAATCATCTAATAAATGAGAGCGTCGAATAATCGTAAAGGATATGGTTAATGGTCTCATCTTCTTGCTCGCACCCTCTGCAGAGTGCGGATTCTGACAGCCCCATGATATGAAGATGCTTCCGTACTTGGCAATGACCAATCAGACTGCCTGTGACTAGGCACAGATTCTGTCAAGTATTTGCTGTAGTGTTGTTAGGACAACTTAAGAGCTCCCTGGCAACTCTAAAGTTTCTTGTGTTATCCTATCTTTCCTTGAATTTCACAAGGGAATGTTCTTTAATTAGGTATGTCACTACCGATTTTGTCAGGCCAATAGAAAGGCCAGGAGCAAAAAGTATTTGGTTGGCTGCTTTCTTGACCAGTGAATCAACAAGACGGTACCTTTCAATGTGGCGTGACCTTTGATCCATCTTAAGGTGACCACGTTGATACTTCGGCCAAAACTTCGTGACATTCTAGTACTAACCCTGAGACATGCTGTTCTTTGAATTTGTTCTAGTTTATGGATAGCTGTTAATTTTTGGGTTTTCGGTACCCAGACAACTGCACCGTATGTTAGCATAGGTCTTATGATAGCAGTGTAAGTCCATGCGACGACTCTGGGGGAGAAATTCCAAGTGCATCCCCTGGTTCGGCGGTATTGTTCATAAGCAATGTATGCTATTTTAACTCTGTTTTTTAAGTGCGAGTTCCATGTTAACTTGCTGTCAAAGGTGAGACCTAGGTACTTCACCACTGTTGCAAAGTTTAGTTTTGTGTTTAGGAGTTCTAGAGGTTTAACTTCTATTTTCATCCTTTTCCTTGTGAAAAGGACCATTTCTGTCTTCTTAGGATTGATAGACAGTGAATGTTCTTAAATTTTTAGCTACTTGCATTCTTTTGCAGAGTATATTCTCAAAATTTCCTGTTTGCAGAATAATTAGGTCATCTACATATGCTATTGTGTAGTAACTATCATTATTGAGGCGGCTGATGAAAGTGTCGAGGACCGTATTCCACAGTAGAGGTGATAGCACCCCTCCCTGTGACCATCCTCTTGCAACCTGATCAATAGACAGACTCAAATTTTTAGATTCGTTATTTATAGTTATACTATCATCCAACTCAAGTCTCATTGCTCTCTCAATAACAACACGTCTGGCTTCACTGCAAAACAGAACGGCATTAATTTTTAAACGATTATTAGTAAGATTGTGTTCTTTTGAAAATTTAAATAGAAACTGCAGATCTCTATTAATCAGATTATTAACACTGTGTATATCTTAGGGTTCGTAATAATTTAATAACTAGGTATCATCAACGTGAAGTTGAACTTGACTTTTCTTAAGTACTATTGGTAAGTTAAAGGCGTATACTAGGAATAATAAAGGACCCATGATGGATCCCAGGGGGACGCCTAATATAATAATTTTTGATTCCGAGAGTTTATTATTAATCACCACCTTTTGAGTACGATTCCACAAATCTACATCCATAGTATTGAAATTTTGCGCACAAAACTTCGTGATCAATTAAATTGGAAGCTTTAGAATAATCTAAGGCAATTAAAACAACAGCAAATCTTTTATCAATTGCACAAATTATATTGTCACAAAGTCTTAGTAACGAAGTAGTCATACTTTGCTGTTTGCAGAAGTCACATTGTTGTACAGGTAGGATTTTATGAGAAATTAAATATTCAAATAACTGGTTATACACAACTCTTTTAAGAACCTTGTAAATACCACGCAATAAGCTTATAAGACGTAAATCGTCTACCGAAGTAGGATTAGATATTTTAGGAATAGGACAAATGACAGACTTTCTCCAAGACCTTGGAAAATAGCCACACAGAAGGCAACAATCAATTATATGTGTTATGTGATCTAAGATAGTAGTAGGTAGGCACAGTTTAGGCATATAAAAATTTATACAATGACTTCCGGAAGCTTTAAAGTTAATTGAATTTATTGCATCTTAGAATTTATTTTGAATAACTACAGTAAAATTAAAAGTATTGTTCAGGTATTTATTATTAGCACAAAAATGAATGGTGTTAAGACAATTGTTAGATTTTTTAAAAATGCTAGTTAAATAGGATTTTGTAGGTTCACAAGTAGATCATTTTTTAAAATAAAATGAACATTCGTATTGTGTAGGCCTTTCCAAAAACATTTTTCAATTTTTTCATTATGCAAACTAGATAACTGGATAAAAATGCGGCTTTTTTTCTCCTAATTGAAGCCAGATCATAATTTTGATATGCCTTAGAATGTCTCCAGTTTTCAGGTGATCTGTTACATTTAAATTTGGATAATACCTTATCTTGTTCCATGGGAATTAACTTTAAATTATCAATAAGCCAAGGAGCTGGTAGTTTACCGACTCTGATTTTTACCAAGTGTTCATGTTCATTGAAAAGCATAGTTTTATTGTCAGTTTTAACTAGTTCACGTATTCGGTTCGTTGTATGCATTTAAAAGCTCGTCGTATATCTAATAATACTTAAGAATCCATCTATATCAATTTTGTTTACGGTTTACTTCTATTGCTCTCTTTTAGAGCTTCCACTATATACGTATAAGTAAATGTTTTGTACCTCCGCTTGCGAAAGTCTTCTCTTATGATAATAAGTAAGCGCCATATCTCCTGAAGGCGCCCTAAACGTCCTTTGTTCTAAAATAAACGAGAAACCATTTTCCTAATGAACTGAAAATGAGTTACGACTTACCGCTTTCTCTTTTAAATTTTCACGAGCTCCACCACGTTCGAGGTGAACACAAAACATAAGTTTACACTTGTGTACACACGGCGAAATTGTGTCTCGGGAAATTCATGAAATGTAGGTGAAAATGCGGAAGCATTAATAAGTATTAGGGGCAAGTTTTAAGCTAATTTGGTTTTTAGTTACATTCTCTAATAATAATAATCATAATAATAATAATAATAATAATAATAATAATAATAATAATAGTTTATTATTTATCATATAAAACAAATGTGGAATACAAAATTTTATAACAATTAATGATGATAAATAAAAGGTTATAGTTAGGTCTGCAGACCAATTCTTCCACTATAACCTACAAATTCAAAATTAAATATAATTATATTCCTATACCCATGTCCTAATGTAATTAAAGAGGAAGAGAAAAAATAAATGTAATAAATAAATAAATAAAAGTGACAAATACTAGACATTAAGTACCTACCTAGTGCATTATATTTATATACAACTGAAAGGGTAATTATATTGCAAAGATTTTTTAATATACCTAAAAAAAAAAAAAATTATATTTTAAAAATATTTGCATAAAATTATAATAACAATCAATAAAGAACAAAAAATAAAAACGTATAACATTTTCGCCAGAAAGGGATACAGCAAAAGTTAAACCAGTAAGATGAACATTTTTTATTGTTGTTTATTAAATAATCTTTTTTTATGTTTCTTTTTAAATGATTTAATAGAAAGGGCAACATCAGTTTCACCAAATAGGTGGCCGAAGTGAGATATTTGATACGAGAACGATCTTTTGTACATTTCCTTATAGTGTTTAGGTATATTAAGTGTATTTTTAGTTCTAAGTTGAAGATTGTGAACATTTGTTCTATAGGTGATTTTCTCATAAAGATATGATGGGGTTTTAAATTTTAAAATTTTATGAAATAGACAAAGTGAGTGCAGAATCCTTCGATTATACATGCTTAACCATCCTATTTTCTTTAATTTGTAAGATATAGAATGCGGCCTCTTGATACTGAAGATCATACGCATACAAGAATTTTGTACTTTTTGTATTCGACCCAAATCATTGCTGTCAATGCATGGTGAGAAGACTACATCCGCATGGTTAAAGTGCGAAAGAACTAGAGAGTCACATAGTGATATTTTAATAGAATAAGGTAAACTATGTCTATGTTGATATATCATTTTTAGGGAAGAGTATGCTCTTTTTATTTTCTCACTTACATGTTTTTTAAACCTCAATTTGGAATCGAAAACTACACCTAAATTTTTGCAGTTGTCACTAAATTGTAACGTATTTTCATCTAATTTAATTTTGAAATGAATTATAGCTTTCGCTTTCTGTTGCTCATTGCCAAAGACTATTGCGCATGATTTTTTTCCATTGATAGTAAGGAGATGATCATTAGAATATGTAACAACTGATTTTAAGTCTTGATTAATTTGATTTTGCGCTTCTAACATATTTTCTATTTTAAAATGATGATATATTTGCGTGTCATCAGCATACATGTGATATTTACAAAATTTTAATGCTGAAGGAAAATTTGACGTGTATAAAGAAAATAAAAGAGGTCCTAAAATGATTCCTTGTGGTACTCCTTGCATAATATTTATGGAATTAGAAATATTGTTGTTCAACTTAACACACTGACTACGATTGGTTAAATAAGAGCAAAGAAGAGAACGTGCTGATTCACTAAAACCAAGGTAATGCATAACTGTCATCAGAATTTGATGGTTTAGCATGTCAAACGCCCTGGAATAATCTATTAGAACCAAAACAGTCATTTCATTTTTGTCAAGACCTGACAGTATGTCATCTGATATTGACGCCAGTGCAGTCGCACAGCTATAGCCTTGACGAAAGCCAGACTGGAACTTGGGTAACAAATTGTTCCTAGACACATGATATCTAATTTGTAGTTCCATAGTCTTTTCAAATAATTTGGATAATACTGGTAGAATACTTATACCTCTTAAATGACTCAGTTCCGTAGGACGTGATATTTTTGGTATGGGCAATACAAAGGCTTTTTTCCAGCTTACCGGAAAATACCTTTTAGTTATGCATTCATTAATTATATGCCTGATATAAGGTATTATGAATGGACAGCACAGAAGAATTATATGAATGTTTAAACCATCAGATCCAAATGCCTTGGATTTAATATTTTTTAGAATCTTAAATATGTCTGATTCAGATATGGTATTAAAGGTAAGTAAGGAATTCACGGTGCTTTTTACTTTGTCGTTATAAAACTCAACAACTTTTTGATCTGGATTTAGATTACTCGATGGACCGACTAAAAAAGAGTTAATTTCATTTACGTTTCTTAATACTACTGGTAATTCTTTATTACATTTGTTTCCAATGTCAATATTTTTTAAAACTAACCATTTTTGTTTAGTTGTAGAATTATTTAATTTAAAATGTAGAAAAGCCTTTTTTTCTCTTTTTATTGCAGCAGATGTAAAATTTCTGAGTTCTTTATAATAATTCCAATGTGCTATTACTTTTGTTTTTCTATATTTTTGTAATGCTTTATCCCTTAACTTTTGCATTAGTTTAATATTATAAGTGATCCATGGAGGGTTTTTATTTTTTGCTGTATTGATGGTAGTTCTTTTTGTAGGTGCATGTTTGTTAAGGGTATTTAAAATATTGCTATTGAATAAATTTAATTTCTGATCAATATTAGTTATGTTATAAATCAAATTCCAATTTAGTGACTCTAAATCCTGTTCAAATTGATTAATATTAATAGCGTTCAGATTTCTATAAGTTATTGTTTTAATTATTTCTTCTTTAGTTGATACTTCAAAACTGCCATATACCAAAAAATGTCTAACCAAATTGGTATCAGTTACTCCCGAGTCATTTAAGTCAATATTGCTGTAGATATGATCAATTAAAGACATTGAGTTGTTAGTTATATGTGTAGGTTCAGAAATATGTTGCTTTAAACTAAATGATTCCGTGACTGCTAAAAGATTAACGCACGTGTTTGACTGTATATCCAAAAGATCTATATTAAAGTCGCCTGTACAAATTATTTTGTCACACCCAGTATAAATATCAACAAGTGTATTTTCAAATTTGTTTAGAAATAAAGAATAGTTAGATTTAGGAGGTCTGTAGATTACACCAATAGCATACCTCACCTTATTTATATTTACCTCTATCCAAAGTTGTTCAACATAATCCATACTTTCGCTTATCAGAACTTTGAATCTTAAATTGTTTTTAATATATAAAAGAATGCCTCCACCCCGCTTATGAAGTCTATCGCATCTGACTAGATTATATCCATAATGGTATTTACAATGGCGCAGTCAAGTCGGATTGAGGTGATCAGATTCTAACCGAGATATAAATAGTTTTATATTACTAGTAAAAACTAGAATGTAAACTATAGAACACTCTAAGTCCAAATGTTTAACAAAATGAATAAACCATAAAATTAAAGTTATAAACAATTACTAACAGTATCAGCGTATAACATTAAAATCAACTAACATGAATTACATATACATACATGTTCTAATATAATGAAATACCAGAAATTTTTAATGCTATAGAACATATAAAATTCCTAATTATAATGGCATATATAGTAGTTTGTACAACAAGAGTGAAAATGGACAATTTACTCAAATTGTACAGTATATTTTTTCTACGACCCACTAACGAAAATCTACAATAAAAAATTATTTTAGGTTATTAAGACATAATAACTAATTTTAAATTAATTTATGAATTTTACTAAATTATAAATAAAATAAACATGACAAAAAAGATTTAATTAGTCCTCAGCCCAAATTTGATACCAGGCTTTTCGCCTCTTTTAGAATTTTATGCTTAATACTCTTAATTAAATTAGTTTCATATAGTTTAATTAAAATTTATTTTGATTTTTCAAAATGTGGATCAAATAAAAATAAAAATGCTATTTTTTACCGATTCTACACAAAAATAATTTATTTTAATGCGTATTTAATCTCAATAACCAAAAAATATACTGACATTAGTTTGACAAAATTGTCACTTATTTAAAATTTTAATAATAATAGTAATTGTGTGTCCGAAATATGAACGGTGATTGATGGATTTAATTTTTTTGCAGTGTTCTCAGTACCTAGAATGGATATGAAATATATTCGTTTAGCTAAACGCAATAGCATACTCTTTCGTTTTGTAGTTTGTGCGTTGATTAGCTTATATCCATGCAGGTGTAGAAAAAATCAATGAAGAATGCACCATAAACACAGAACTAAATTGAAATGAACATAATGGCAATCAAAGCAAATTTTATATCATTTTTAAAATAAAATAGATTTATCTTAATAAATAATTAAGAACAATATTATATAGACCAGTGGTTCCCAACGGGGCCGCACCGCCCACTGGTATTCTATGAAGAGAGCTAAGCGGCCATTTTTGATCAAAGGGGCGTTGAGAAACAACTGTCGCTCCCTGAAAAATTCTCAAAAATACTCGATGATACGTTTTTTTTTTTAAAATAAATTGATTTAATTACAATTACATGAAAAAAAGAATTACCAATTACTTTTATAGTTACTTTCATAATTACTCTGCGGATAAAACAACAAATTATGGTAGAATTAAGAAACCATAAACCAACCGGACCGGTAAGATTTAAATTTTTAAATAGGTAATGGGGCATGTTCAAAAATTTTGAAATTTTTTTTATGAATAGTAGAGTTAAAAATAAAACTACATTTTTTTAATTTTTTTTTTATCTATTCATTTGCCGGAGTTATGATTTTTTTTAAAATTTATGACGTCACCGGGAATAGACCAATAGGAGCTAGCGCACAACGTTGCCGGCTAGAAGGTTTACGAGAAGTGATGTACGTTCGTTTGTGTACTCCTTCTTACTTTTAGACTTCTAAAACATCGTTAAACAAATATCTTTTAAATATATAATATCAAATGTTTTTTGAAAGTATTGTTTCTGTTTAAACTTTTACTATATTTAAAGTTTTATTGTTTTAAAAGTCACTTAATAATTCAGAAAATGGCAAAACGGCAGCACTGTATGTCATCTGTCATAGTGTCTCGATCAATAATTTATTTGGAATTTGAGTGTTTATTTTGTACTTTTTATAAATAAATATTATGACTACGAAAAAGTGTTTTGTTCCAGAATGTGATAATGATTCACATTCATCTTCAAAAATATTTATTAGTGTTCCTAGAAATTTGGAAAGAAGAAAATCAACCTTCTACTAGCGATGTTTCTCGTAAACTTTTTAATAAAAATACACCGGATTATCAAGATGTAGCAGCAATTTCCCTTCAGGAAATTGAAAATGAGACTACTATAAATTCTTAACTCAAAAACCCTTCTGGAAGAAAATGCAGAATCTCCTGAAAGTTTTGAAGATACCGAATTTATTCATCATTTTATGGAAGAACTAGTGATAAAGAAATAATAGAAAAATGTGGGTATTTAAACAAACTGGTTCCTGGATCCCATATAATGGCAGATAGGGGTTTCAGAATATTTAGCTACTTGAAAACATGGGATGCACTTTAGTAAAGCCACACCTAGTGTATCACAGAATGAAAAAAGTTCTCCAGAAGATGTACAATTAAGTAAAAGAATAGCATCTCTAAGAATACATGTGTAAAGAGTTATAAGAAGGGTTAGTTAATTTAACAAGTTAAAACCAAATTCGTGTGTGAATTTTAAGCAAGTACATTTACTTAGTAATATCTGCATAATTGCTTGTTAACTTACAAGAACCTATTTTGTAAGAGTAAATATTAATTTAATAATTTTTTTTTGTTTTTTTAATTTAATTTACCTAATTATCACATTTCAGGGATTATAATGAATTTTTAAACAGCCAATGTAATTTTTTATAAAATTTTAACTTTTTTGACAAAAACGCCTATGTCACAGTGATAAATATTAAAAACAACCAAGTTCAGTTGAATGTGGTAGCAAAGTCTATATATTCCAATAAATCGGGTAACTACATGTGGTATCACTGGTGATAAATTTAAAAATATCACAATTCTTGCTACCTTTTTCAAAAAACCAGAAAGTGTGCCTTCTTATCAATCCTTTATGAAAATGACAACAGTGATAAATGTAAAAAAAAAATTTAATGTTGCTATTCGTTATTACGATAGTAAAACATGTTTGCAGTTCCGTTTATTTTTTATGAAAATCTAAGTAAAAACAACCAATGTCAAAGGGTTATAATTTTTTTTCTGTTGAACCAAATATATCACAAAATTTAAAAATTGATCATAGGTCAAGCTAAAGTAATACCTTTATTGATAGTAGCTATAAAAAAGGAGAAAGAATAATATTGACTTAAATTATTATTATTATTAACATTGGTGATTTTTAATAAAAACTCTTCAATTATTGTTTACAAACAAAAATATAAAAATCTGTGAAAATTTTATTTATTAATCTTTTAATAAAAAATGAGAAAAATGAAGTAAAAAACAATTTATTTACAAATAAAAAATATATATACAAATCCTAAGAATATAAAAGTACTGATTTATTTTCCTGTAGTGGATGAAGGGGTTTCTTTAACAATCTAGCCAAGTGTACATCAATATTTACGCATTTTGATAAATTAGAGCCTTTCCAATAACACTGAATAGATGTTACAGATGGTTCCTCACTTCTTCTATGAAGCCACATATTTACAACCAACTGAAAAAAATAAAAGGGTTAGAAATGCAGTTACAAAATAACTATATAACCAGCTACAAAATGCCTTTATTTTATGTAACAAGACGAGCAGAGCTTTACTAGCTCTGAACGAATCCAGTAGAGAACCTCGGATTTTCAAAACTTAAAAAAAACAATCTCACCACATTTTCACATTTTTGAAATATTATAGAGCTTTTCGAAAAAAACTGCTATTTTTAAAAATACAATTTTTTGTTTAAACAGCTATGTCTCATTTTAGGCTATTGAGTATTATAAAATAAAAAATTACGGGATGCTCTGTTAGCTTCAAACGAATCCAGCAGAGCACCCCAGTTTTTTTTTAAACCACGCCACGTTTTTTGGCTCCTACAATATTATAAAATATTCGAAATTTGGCATTTTAAAAAAAATTCGCAATTTCTTGCTGACTTCAAAGTTTTTTTCTGAAAACAAATGTACTTACCACATTTTTAGGATTTTAAAACAGCCTAAACATGTGTCATAAGTAGTTGTTTTTATATATAAAAAAAAAAAAATTAAAAAACTGAAGTGTCCTGCTGACTTTGTTCCAACAAAGCACTCTGTATTATTTAAAAATAGCAATTTTTTTAGTAAAGTTTTACAATATTTCAAGAGTCTAAAAATATTCTAAAAATGGGGTGTGGTTTTTAGAAAAAAGCTTTAAAAAACCGAATTGCTCTGCTGGCTTCTTTCGAAGGTTAGCAAGCACCATGTATTTTTAAAAATATAATATTTCAAGTGCATAAATATATGGTGTTGCTGTTTTTACAGAAAAAACTTTATAAAATAGAGGTGCTTTGCTGACTTTGTTCGAAGCTATAGAGCATTTTAAGTTTTGCAAAAAACGAGGAGCAAAAAATTTTTGAAAAGGGTATAAAAATAGCCTAAAAATATGGCATATTTTTTAACTCAAAATTTCATAGGTGCTCTGCAGCATTCTTTGGTATCATAATTATTACTAGGTTCACTAACAAAATCTGTTTCTAGATTATTTTAACACTTGCTGCGATTACAAAAAATGTCTATATGTCAAAATTAGAAAAAAAATATTTATAGGAATAAAGGGCCTTATACACTGTTTATTATATGTAATATAAAAACAAAAAAGCATAATAAATATTACAAACCTTGACATGCAGCATATCCTAAGCATATTGTGCACTAAAAATTTCATTTTTGTTAATTACAATGCAACCACATCAGAAGGTTTTTGCCGTACTTTATGTTTAGGTGTAATTTGTCTCCTTCTCTCTTATGGGAAAAGAAATTATCCCCATATTCTTGCTTGGCAGATCTAAAAATAAAACCTGAGATAAATATGTTTTACTTGCTCCATATAAACTGTAACTACCTACTATTAAAACAAAGTCTTACCTTTGTGACTTTTGTAAACTGAGTATTGTTAAAAAATGCAGTAATCATCTCGGTAATCATATTTTCGTTTAAAATGGGTAAAACACTTGATTCAACTTTTATAAATCCAGCTGATTCATATTAATAATAAAATTAAACCAAAACAAAAAACTAAGGTTAGATGTTACTGATGTTAGGTGGTGTCAATTTTAATGTGCGTTCACTTCGACATTCTGTGTGTTGGTTTGTTCGTTGGCTTGGTTTTGTATAACAAAAAAAACTTCGACACAAGATGATTGGTCTATTCCCGATGACGTATAATTTCAAATTTTAAATTTCAATTGGGCTTAATTTAAAAACTTTTGGCTTTTTTAACGAACTGACTATTTAGAATAACTTGTATAGCGACTATTACAATATAATTTATAAAACAGCATATCTCACATGTGAACATGGCCCATTCAAAGTGTTCAATCCAAGATTATGTTATTCTCTGATTTAACTATAACAGTGACTTTCCTAATTATTTCTTAAAGTTGAAGATATCTTAAGGGCGTGTTGTATAAAGCCTTACGTAAAGTTAAATTCAGTTTAAGGTGACACATGACAAATTTTGTATGGCATGGGTACAGTCTAAACACCAATTAGCACTTAGGACTTGTTTCCTCAAACATGACTGCTTCTATAAAATCGGAAATTGGCATATATAACCTAAAGCTGAGTTTAACTTTAAGTAAGCCCTAAGCGTATTGCTTTCTATACCATTTAAGGTCTCCTTTACTTAAGAGAAGACAAAATCCATACCAAGTAACAAGGGATATAAAAAATGGAACAAAAAAGTTAATAATAAAATGTATGCTTTTAAAAGTTTATTGATTCGGACGAAAAATACAAAATTCGTGTACGGAATCGTGTACCTAGGCCATTTAATCAACCCCATAAAAACTGCTGTATACATAATTTCATACTATATTTCCTTAGTTTATAATGTTTATGTAACATAAATTATGTTTATAATAATATAAACACGAAATACGTCTTAAAAATAAGGGTATCTACATCTACACCTCTTACTGTTATTATTCAACAATTTTACTACTTCACTGAGGCTCTTTCCACGGCACAGCGCTTTCGTCAAATGTATTCAAACAAATGAGATGGAAGCGGGTCTTCGAGCTTTATAGTGACCCATTAGAACAGAAAATTGCTTGTTTTTATACCACGTGCATGTCGTAAACATGTATTTAAAAGTAATTGTAATTAGAAAATACAATAATTTAAATAACGTCGTCGTAGTTGTGAAAAGTCCTAACCCACAAAAATTCAAAAATTGAGTTAGGCCATTTTTAATATAACCATAGATTAATTTATCATTTGTGAAAGGTTCTATCAATTACATTAGTAAGAATACACATTTTTGACAAACTTGCTATTGGGCTTATCCCACAACTGGATAAAGTGAATAGTTCTATGTCAAATAGAACCATTCACTCCCAAGTATTTTACGCCAGTTCAGGAAAATGACGAATTGTGAAAAGTTCTAACCCACAATCCGTTAATTTTCACCGACCGTTGTTTACAAAATTTAAGTCAGTTAGTTGTTTCTTGAAAAGTGATACAGGTCAGTTTATTTACTTTATAATAACATGGATAATTTAACGAGAGGAAAGAAAATTGCCTTGCTGGCTGTGAAAAAAAATATATGTACCACTGTACAGGTAAGCAATATTATTATCTTAAATAATGTTTTATTATTTAATCATTGTAAAAAAGTTTGTTCTCCTTGTTAACATAACCTTACTATTTGGTTACAAAGTTATTAAAGTGTTGCCAGGCGTTGCAGAAGATATATATTTTGAAAAAAAATATCAAGGTTGTTTTTATTTGGATTTATTGTTAGATTTTAAGATTAGACCAACAGAAAAAATATTAAACATATTTTTTAAATTTGATACATGTTTTGAAGCTTAAAAGAATGCCTATGTTTTAGTAAATTATTATAATGTTATGTGGCTTGCAATTATTTTTTTTTAAACAAAGCTCTAAAATGACTTTGGTCGATATATCGCCACAGGAAAGAGGCAAAAAAAATAATTTCAGGATATTTATTTTCAAACAATTTTTTTTGTAAATGAACGCGTTTTGTTTTTCTTTTTTATTGAATTTTATTTTCAAATTAAAGTTTTTTTTACGCATAGTAGAAATAGGGGTTAATAGGAAATATCGGGGAATATTAAAAAAAATTAGATAGTTTTAATTGATTCGTTGTGTATTTTTTTATTAGAACTGAATATAATTATGATTTTTCTTTTCATAGATGAATAATGGTTTTGAAGAAAATATGCCGAAATTAAGCCCCTCTGTTAAAGCATCTACAAGTTTGGATTTAGAAGATTTCCAGTTTGCCGCTTCAACGTCCTCAGCTTCAATCTTCTCGCCAAGAGCCACACCTATGCGTAATTATTACGATTTGGCCAATAATGATTGGGAAGATGTCAGTGATGACAATGATGAAAATTATTAACCAAACGAATCAAACAGAGAATCTTCCGAAACCGAGAGTGAAGTAGATAACAAAAAACTTAACCAGAAAGAATCTATGGAAGTGGAAACACACATTAAAGTAAATAAGGAATTTTAAAGAAAAAGGTCGCAAAATCCAGAAGAATGGGCAAGAAATAAAGAAAGAAAAAAAAAGAATGGAAGGTGCAGAATATAGGACCCAATAGGGAAGAGACAAGCGAGCACGTTTTGTAGAAGATGTTGATTGCCATTGTCACTATTCCTGCAATACCAAAATATCAAACTAAGAACGAGAGGAAATATTGCGTGCTTATCTAAAACTTACTACAGAAGAACTCAGGTGGAATTTCATTAGCAAACACGTCAAACGTATTGAGAAAAAAAGAAGCTACACTACTGGTCCATCACGACGACAATTTACACAAATTTATAATTTGACCTCAAATGCTAAGACACATTAAGTATGTCAAAAGTTTTTTCTAGCCACCTTGGACATTTCTGCTAAAAAAGTAAAGACATCGATTAAAAAATTGAAAGATACTGGAATAATCGAAACTGACAGAAAGGGCAGAAAACCTCCCCAGAAAAAATCTGAAGACGTCAAGAACATTATTAGAGATCATATAAGGTCCATGCCAGTCGTTTCGTCACACTACTGCCGAAAATCTTAAAAAAAAAGTTACTTGGTTACTGGATTATCCGAATATAGACTTTATAATGATTATAAATTGTATTGTATTGAACGTGAAGTTATTCCAGAAAAATTCAGTTATTATAAACACATTTTTACTACGGAATTTAATATTGGCTTCCATAGGCCAAAAAAAGATCAATGCGATTTTTGCATAAAATTTTCTAATTATAGTGATGATGAAAAGCGAAATGTACAAGAAGAATATGACTTACATTTAAAAAGAAAACAGGAGGCAAGAGAACATAAACAATTGGACAAGGAAAGGGGAAAGAATGACAATTTGTTTCAAGTATTTACAATGGACATGGAGAAGGTTTTAATAACTCCTTCACTTAATGTCGGAAAGCTGTATTATATGCAGAAGTTAAAAACATTTAATTTTACCGTCTATAATTTAGGTAGTTTGGCAGCAAATAATTGTATGTGGCATGAGGGGGTTGGAAAAAAAGGTTCATCAGAGGTTGCTACTTGTTTGTGGCATTGTTTATCCAATCTAGAAGCTACCGTCAAGGAAGTTACGTTTTATGCAGATACTGCAGCTGGCCAAAACAGAAATGTTATAAATGCAGCAATGTTCTTAAAGGCTGTTACCGAACTACCTATAGAAATAATTAATCAAAAATTTATGGAGTCAGGACACTCGGAAATGGAATGCGATAGTGTCCATAGCGCAATCGAAAGCAGGGGCGCTAAAGTTGATATTTATACTCCAGATGGGTGGTATATGGTTGCAAAAACTGCAAACATAATTCAACCATATTATAAAGTCACTGAAATGAATTTTTGTGATTTTAAAGATTATAAAACATTATCCTCAATATTGATAAAGAATAAAAATAAATTAGAAGATGGCTCGACAGTAAACTGGTTAAAAATTAAGTGATTACAATATAGAAAAAACGACCCTTTAACTATATTTTGTAAGGAAAGGTTAAATGACCCGGAATTTAAATTTATAAAAATAAGAAAACTTGCAACAAGAGCAAATAATTTGGACTTATTGGAAGTGAAATCCTTATATTCAGCTGCATTGCCAATTGAAAATTCCAAATTAAGAAGTTTAAGAATGTGATTCAGGTACCATTCCATCAACTTATCACGCATTTTACACTGGCTTGCTTAGCCAAGAAACTGCTGATGATAATTCTTCTTCGGAGGAAAATTAATGTTTCAATGTATTTTTTTACTTAAATAAATTTCGTTAGACACACATTTTTTTTTAATTATACTACCTAAAATATAAATACTTTTGTAATATCTGGAAATTGTGAAAGGTCCTAACCCACAAAGTTCTAAAATTATGTAAATAATAATAAATATAATCACATTTATGTATTTGCTATTATATTACTAACTTCACGCTTAAATTAGAGCCAGATACTATTTGTACTTAAAACAATATGACCAAAAAACATAGTATTTAATAAACTGAAAAATTAAATTTCTTCAAACTGAATAGTTTGTGGGTTAGGACCCTTCACAACTACGACGACGATAATATAATTACAAAGTACGATTCCTCCACAAATTTTGCTGCAATTACAATTTCAAATTACTTTAAGTACTTAAATACAATTACAAGTTACATGAAAAAAAAATTGTAATTATTAATTACTTTTTAACTAGGAATTACCCAGCTCTGGGCGGTAGGCTAAAAAAGGTTGGGAACCTCATATAGACTAATGAGCTATAATGAGCTTTGCTTTTATTAACATATACATTATACATGTATGTAAGGAAAATTATTCATATTATACATATTTAATTTAAGTTGTCTTACTATTTTTTTTTAACATTATTTTTATTCTTCAAAAAACGAGATCGATACGCCGCTGGTGTCAATAGTTTCTAGAAATTTCAATCGATTCCAGAATGATCGAGATCGCGAGTTCGGATAGATCCCGCTAGGGGAGGGGAGCGCCGAGAACCGTAAGTAGGTCAGTAGGCAAGTAGGTTACGTAGGGTAAAGGTGTAAAAGACGAACGATGATAATACGACGAAATTGTAAAAAGCCGAAAAAGACGAAGGACGTGAAGTATTGTATAAACGACGATTATATACCTACCCAACGTACAAAAACCTTTTTTCTATTCTTATAAAGATCAACGTATGTACCAAGTGCGAGCACCTTGTCACAGAGATTGTGTGTATTTTCATTTAATAAAAGTGTGTCGATCTCAAAGTGTCTTTATACTGTTCACGAAGATACCCTAGACAACATCTAAAAAGCCTACATGTATATATAGGTAATTAACATTTCTAATGTTATAAGAGTGAAAACTAGACTGAGTAGAAAATAAAGGAGCTGTTCTGTGAATTTCAATACAACTAATATAGAACACTCTTAACCTTATGCTGTAGTCTGAGCCCCAAAACTATAATATCGCACCTTTAAAACAAAACTGAAACCATACAAAAAATCCGTTTATTAAATTAATATTTTATTATTTACCTTTTTGGTTAACAAATAAGTTAAAACTATAATGAATAGTTTAATTAATATCAAAAGAATTTCTGTGGGTAGGATTTTAATAGAAAACTTTGGAGGACAACATATTGTTAAAGTTAAAAGTACTCTTCTGAAAAAAAAAAAATAGTTATTTTCCTAACAAGTGCGGAAAGGGTTACTTTCCCGCACGCTACTGCAGTTGGCCCGAACGACGCGAAGCGGAGTTCGGGCAAGCGGTCAAGTGCGGGAAAGACACTTTACGCATGAGTTAGGAACATTATTTTTTCTACGACCGTATATACAAAAAAGTAGGAAAAATTATTTTTGGAAAATTATTTTATTTCAACATATACAAATCTTTAAATAAAAACAACTAATTATTATGGATATTAATGTTAAATACACCATTTGTAGCATTTTGTAAATTATGTAAAATTGCCGGTACAGAGGAATTAGTTGGTGTTAATTGGCTGTTAATAGTCGTAACGCTCGTAGATTGAAAAGATGACGTGGACGGGAGTGACATCGGTTGCAGGTCGCATGAAGGTGAAAATGACATGTGGCAGCAAAGGTTGCGAGTCATTTCTTTTTGAAAGCATTTTTTTCGAAATGTTTTTCTTCTGTGTTTCGGAGTCCTCCAAATAGCCTTCAGCGATAGTAGTGGACTTCCAGCCACCGAGACGTTTTATATTGGTTATCGCTTCACCTGAGTCTGCTAGGAATGTTGCTAAAGAACGTCTAAAACTGTGTCCTGTATATCGTTCAGGATTAGGTAGACGCAAATATGCAGCAATCTCTTTTGGCATCTTACCAAAGGTGTTTACGCCAACGCACTGAATTAAGCATTTTCCCTTCTTATAATTAATAAAAAAGCGGCGATGCGGAGTGTTAGGTGGTCGTAAACCTGCGTACTTTCTGTACAGCTTCAGAAAGTTTCCATTATTTATTTCTTCACATAAAACAAATGATCTTGAAGAATGATTTTTGGAATCGGAAATTTTCACAACTATCAGATTGCCTTTATCTTGTATATCATCGAGAATGATATATACAAGCTCCGCTCTGCGGAGAGCACCAGCTAAAGCAAAAATGGTACTCACTTTAATCATAAGGTATACCTCATCAGGGGCTAACATAAACCTGGATATATCTTCTTTGGTATAAACCTGCGCCTTCTGTGCTCGAAAACCAACATTTTTTTGTTTTAGAAATGACGTTAACTTATGGAACTGGCTTATATCCAAATTATAACAAAAAGCAAGAAAAAAAGTAAATTTTATTAAATGGAATAGTTGGAAAATACTAAATTACCTATTGTAACAATAGTTATAACATCCGAGGTAAAAAAACTATACAATAGGTAAGGCCAAATATTCATAATTTTACTTTCCCGCACTAGTGCGGGAAAGTGATTTTTTTTCGCACTAGTGCGGGAAAGTGACACTTTCAAAACTAAAATGCGTGCGGGAAAGTGGGTAAAAATACACAGTCGTAGAAAAATTTTTTTTTTAAATTGTGACTTTTGGTTTCAATGTGCTATATGGATTTACACAAGAGTGATAAGACCAATAATAACCTACGGCCCAGTAGCGTAGGTAAACAAAATTGCGAAAGCAAGTGCAATAGGCCATCTCAACGGCATTCGGCGACTCGATTTTCTGAGTTCCACAGGGATCATGCGTACTAAACCAACTGCAGCAATGGAGGTACTATTAAATCTCACACCTTTGCACAACTTTATATAAGGAGAAACCAGGTCCGTCATGTACAGTCTAATAAGGGACAAAATCCAGTAAGTCATGTACATAGCGCTGACCATACAAGGCTGAACCCTTAACAGTCGCACTGGGACCCTAACTGGGTACCCGGAGAAAATGGAACAGGGGCGTTAGCGACTGACCCCAGATTTTCTTGAATTCGGAACAGGGGGGCTAGCGCCTGACCCCAGATTTTCTTGAAGTCTAATGTAAAAAATGGCAAAAAATCAAGGATCTTGGTTAAAATAAATTTAAATAATAAAAACTCATTTTATTAAACATTTTAATGAAACAGTGTTTAAGCAGAATAAGTAGAATAAGTATATTAATTTGTTCGCTGGCCTAGGGAAAATATACTTTTCGCAATTAGAATATGCCTTCATATATTTTCTATCAGCCGACCTTATAATAAAACACCTTCCTGTTTTGGAATTTATTTGCACAGGACACCAAGTAGCTGGTCCGATTGGCTCACGATGAACAACACCTCTTTTCGTGGACTGGTCTTGTTGACATTCAAACCCAAAAATTTTCAAAGCAGCTATGTATTTATTTTGAAGTCCCCCTATAAATTGGATGACTCATGTTAATTTGGCACAACTCCTTGCCTAAACATTTAAAAAAAGTTTTCCACAAGATTGTTGTTTAGGATTCAATTTTGTCCAGTTCTCGTTGGTTTTTATGAAGAGAATGTAGGTGTTAAATAAAGACTGCCATTGGCCATCTTCTTGTGCCTCGCCCACTACTATAGGCTCTTACACATTTATCAAGCGCGTATCGACGCCAGCTTTTGTGGAGTTATAATATAAAATAATTTCTGGTTTATTATTCTGAATTTTTATATCATGATGTTGCGTAGAAAGAACAGTGACGACTTTATTCTTGTTTGGTACATAACTTACAAGTGTTTTACGGTCCCTAAAATCAAAGCGAATAGTGCCAGGCCTTGCAGCCTTCAAAGATTGAGGTATAAGTTCTGGTGGAACATCTTTTCTGTTACTCATTATCGTTCCCACGACTAAGATTTTTTTCCAACAAAGAATTTGCTGTTGGGACTGCCTTAAACTTCCTGTCCATTGTGATGTTGCGACCACTGGTCTGCGATTTTGCTAATTCTTCAAGACGTTTTACAATTTTCGGACAACTATTGTAATCTTTAGGCTGGTTTATTACTTTTCCTGCATATGGTTCTGCAGCAAAACAAACAATTCCATATTTACCAGGTTTTGTAGAAATATATAAACGAAATTTGCATCTGCCATGGAATGTCTATTACTGTCGTCTATTACAACTTTTCACCTTGATCGACCTCAGATTCTTCGTCTGAGTTTTGCAAATCTGAATCTATAATTTTCTTGAGATCCCTATGCAAAAATCTTCATCCTCATAAACAGCGTCTTCAAATTCACGATCAGTCAAATATCTTCCACTCATATCAAAAAATAAATTAAACAGAATGCAAAAAATATTTTTATCAACTCTGCACTGCACAACAACTGTAATAATACCTGTAATACGGCGCGGAGTCGGGCACATTGGTATTATTAGGGAGACGTACGCATGTCGCTCGTACTGCACGTTATAAAAACGTCCGTCAAAGGTCAAATATTTTACCAATTTCAACAAACCATATGTCAACGGGTTGAAAAAATATGTATAAAAAATGTCCTAAAAGGATTTTGAAGAGAAATTAGAAATGGGTTGGTAATGCTAAAAATAATAAGCTGGGGTCATTGGCTGACCCTCCCGTTCCTAGTGTGACTGTAAAGTAAAAAAGGATTAGATTCTAGGAATGCCTATTGATGCAACCATATTAAATACATACAAATAAAAGAAACTAAAAATTCAAATTTAAATTCAAATTCAAATTCATCCCGAGAATCTTGGAAACAGGGAAACCTCATACAAAACTGAACCAAAGAAGGAACCGGTGCTGGAATCTTTCAACCCAAGTCGAAAACAACGATTTCTCCGAGTCTAGGAGAATATGCAACAGTGTTCTAGGCTGAACTACTAGCAATACAATACTGCGCAAGAGAAATAATAAACAAGCAAGTATCAGGCAAAACTATTGTCATCTACTCATATTGGCAAGCAGCTCTAAAGCCAATTTTCTTACCAGGCATCAAATCACGACTGGTGAATGACTGCCTAGATAACCTGGTAGAGCTAAGTAGTCGAAACAAGGTGATTCTAGACTTATTCAAGGCCACGACTAATATCAGAGCAACGAAAAGACCAATGTACTAGCCCAAGAAGGAACAAATAATGCCCTGCTAGGCCCCGAACCCTTTTGTGAAGTTGCTAAGGCATTGTGTAAGGCATCCATCAAACAATGGATGTAAAAAAGAGCCTCAAGAATGGCGAAACAACTACACAAGAATGAGGCAGGCCATTAAGTAACCATCGGCCACTTTCACAAAAGAACTACTGGATCAAAAACGACAAATCATTAAGACAACAGTAAACATTCTTACTAAATACTGTCGCCTTAGAAGGAGTGGAATCATCAATGCACGTCCTGTGCCAGTGTGAAGACCTAGCTAGTTTGAGATTTTCGAACATCAGGCGATGAAAAGGCAGACGCGCGGAACTACATGCGGGAGTCACTATGAAAAAAAGACTAAGGTAGATACATACTCCAATTAATAAGGAGTATAACAATAAATCTGAAAAGATCACAGAGAACAAAAACAAATAATGTCCAACTCCTTTTAAATTTAATCTAATTCAACTTTATGCTTAACAAATAAATCTCTACAAGAGTTTCTATACCCTATATCGGCACTTTGAAATCGATTGCTAATTTAAATAGATGCAACGCATTTCCTCTAATTTTAAGTTACCGAGCTTTTCAAGAAGGATATATAAAATTTCGTTATCAAAAATTTTCAACATTAGACGTTGACCAATTTGAATGAACTAACTGAGCAGAAAAAATATTTATTTCAAAATAACGAAAAGTCTATTTTTAATAAGTTTTCAAAAATGTTGGAAAATGTTTTTAAATAGTATTGAGTACAGGATATGAAGTAAGGTCGGCCTTCGCTCATCTGCTTATCGCATGAAAGGTATTTTTTATTATATAATAAATATTCATGTAAATATAACGCAAACAGGTTGTCTAAGAAAATACTTCCAAGGCTATTTTTAATTTAGTTTTTGTATACAGATAAGGAAAGTATGGGGATCAAGATAAAAGTTGCTATAATTCTCCTTTTATGCCTAATTTTTCTAAAATGAACCGTATTCGGGACATTTAAGGGAAAGTACAAATTGAGAATGTTTAACATAACTCAAAAATGGCTAAAGACAAAAACACCAAATTTTAGACTCAAGCTTTAATCTATTCCGTCGTGAGCTGATTAGGCATAGTCGAAGTATTTGGGGGATACTTTAAAGGGTGTCGTTTTTTTTTCTTTAAGAACATAAATAGTCTTGACATCATTTTATAAACATATATTATTAATTAAAAAATAACTTTCAACCGGTAAGCAGATGGGCGAAGGTCGACATTATCAAGTCAGATTCTAATGATAATGAAAACCAACTATCAATCCTTTATCAGAATACTTGCGGCCTTAGAACAAATACAAGAGAAGATTCTAACTCTGTTGTTCACAGTAATTGTAAAATGTTTGCTTTAAATAAAAATTGGCTGGATTCGTCAATAATCAACTTGGAATTATTTAAAACAGAATTTAATGTTTTTAGATCTGACAGAAATGTTTTAGTAAGCGATAAAACAAGGGGTGGTGGAGTGCTGATTGCGATCCAGTTCTAATTGCGATCCATAAAGATCGTCTCTACCATGATAAATCTTCAGGAATATTCTTTCACCGTTTTCAACTTTATAGAGTGCCTTTTAATAAAAAATAAATTTAAGTTTACGCATATATATATTTTTGCAATTTATATATACCACCAAAAACGCCTAGTGATGAGTTCGAAAGCCTTTTTGAGTCACTGGAATCACTGAACTTTTTGTATGGTGGTAAAATTCTAATTCTTGGTGATTTTAATATCGCCGACTACGTTTTATCTCTTTCTATCCCACAAACTAGCTAAACTAATATATTTCCTGAAGAATATATAAGAATAGATTTAAATAAAAATCATTTTATTTTACTGGTAGTAATTGAGGCACGGAAAAAATGCAATTTGCATTTTTTTGCATTTTCTATATTTTTTTGTACTTTTTTAAAAAAATGCATTTTTTTCCTATGAGAGTTTTTTTTGCTTATTTCTCAAGAATTTTAAAATTTTGTTAGATACAACCAACATAAAGGACTTATTTCGGACTTTTTTTAGGTACCAGCAATAAAATAATAAAGTAATTCCCAAGATAATCCTCCTAACCATAACATTTTCTTATCAGGCAAAATTAGGGAAACCCAAAGCAGTTAAAATAAACTACTTGGGATTTTAGGTACTTGTTTGTTTGGTATTAAACCTTTGGTCTATAAAGAGAAAAATTTATAAATAAATATGGTTTTAGTTCTATTTAGAAAGTGCTACCCTTGCCTTGCGTAAATTGTGGGTTTCATTTAGTAATTTGTTAAAGTGTTAAGAATTCAGAACTTATACGTTAGAAGTGTTGGAAGTCCAATTTGTTCTCAAGTAAAATGCCTTTTAATACAGCGTGGATTAAAGGTTACCGAGAATTTACATGGGATGGAGACAAACTTTTCTGTACAGTTTGTTCAAAAATTGTAAGTATCCTGTTTTACTAAGTATATTTTTTTATTTAGAAATAAACAAGTATAAGGTATCTGAAATAGTACCAAAGTGTTTCTTTTAGAATAATATATTGTTTTGTAAAGCGAAACAGAGCTTTCTCATCTGAGCCTTATTTGATGGCTGAGCGATGCCAGCAAAGTACAAGACAAACTTATTTTTCTATATAACATTTGAGCAATATCATAATCAAATTTTTAATTATTTTTTCCTTGCTATTACAGATTCATGCTGATAAAAAATTCATTGTGGATCAGCATGCCAAATGCTCAAAGCATATTCTTAATATGCAGAAATCGGAGGGAGGTACATCACAGCAAACTCTAAAAACTTGCCTTAAACAAAGTGCAAAACACACCGTTCAACAAAAGCAGTTCAACGAGGAGTTGTGCAAAGCAATGATTACCAGCAATATACCGCTGGCAAAATTAAACAATCCCAACCTAAGGCAAGTTCTGTAATATAAATATCCCCGATGAATCAACCATACGCAAAGGAAGTGTCGATTTGATTTTCAAAGAAACTTTAACTAATATAAAAAAAAGTTGTTAGTTCAAATTATTTTTATATTATAGTAGATGAAACCACAGATTCGTGCGGTAGATACATTGCACATGCGTTAATTGGCAGATCTTATCTTTTTGCGTCAAAAAAACTTCAAAAAGCGAATAATTTAACAATTACCAGATTTGTTCAAGACTCTTTAACCAATTTCTTCTTACCTGATGCAATCCCAGGGGAAAAATGTATCTTATTTTTATCTGATGCTGCACCTTACATGGTGAAAGCAGGACAAAATTTAAAAAATTTTTATTCTGACATGTTACATGTAACCTGTTTGGCTAATGGAATTAATAGAGTAGCAGAATGTATAAGAGAGGAATTTCCTTTGGTAAATGACATGATTAACTTTGTAAAAAAAGTATTTTTAAAAGCCCCAATACCCAGATAGCACAAAGTCGTCTTAAAGACGTCTTTAAGACGTCTAGCATAAGACATTCGAGACGTCTTTAAGACGTCTGGTATTTCCTGAAAGACGTCTTTAAGACGTCTTAGAAGACGTCTGATGTTACAAAAAGCGACGTCTTTAAGACGTCTTATTAATGGTTTATATTGGTCTGTAGAGCTTAAAATAAGCCATAAATAAGACGTCTTTAAGACGACTTATTAATAGCTTGTAATGGTCTTGTGAAGCCTTAAATAAGACGTCTTTAAGACGGCTTATAAATAGCTTATAATGGTCTTATGAAGCCTTACATAAGCCATAAATAAGACGTCTTATTAATGGCTTATAATGGTCTTATAAAGCCTTAAATAAGCCATAAATAAGACGTCTTATTAATGGCTTATAATGGTCTTATGAAGCCTTAAATAAGCCATAAATAAGACGTCTTATTTATGGCTTATAATGGTCTTGTGAAGCTTTAAATAAGCCATAAATAAGACGTCTTTAAGACGTCTCACAAATGGCTTATAATAGTCTTGTAAAGCTTTAAATAAGCCATAAATAAGACGTCTTTAAGACGACTTAATAATGGCTTATTAAGGTCTGGTTAAACTTAAATAAGCGATAAACAACACGTTCATTATTTTTATTTTGCTAATTCTATAATCTGTTTATAATAATATAAAATAATTTAAAAATGGGTATCATCATGCATCTTGGTTATTAAAATTAGTAGAATATAAAGAATGCAAAAAATAGAATTAAAAATATTTATTGATAAAATATCTATTAATCACAGGTCACTAAAAATTATTTTCTTTGTAGCGCATTCGATCACTCCTCTTTAGCCATAACTGGATTGATTTTTTTCTTTCTTTTTGATTTGAAGTTGCCTTTGTATAGTCGCTCCTAAAAAAAATTTAGGTAAGAGCATTATAGTAACACTTTGTAAAAGTTAGTAAAAACCGAAAGTACAATTTTATTATGAAACAAAACAAAAAATTAATTTCCTACAATTTTAAATCAATTTTTATAACAAATCATTTAAGACAAGATGAGCTATTATGCTTAATCGCCTATTTTGACAATTTTACTTTAACTTCACTCAAAATGGCTATCTAACATGTGGCTTTTGATAACAATAGTTCTCGAAATCTCCATAAAATTAAAAAAAAAGGAAATTGACGAATAACTTAATTAAATCTTATATTAAGATGTTTACTTTTTAATTCATTTAATTATTCTTATTTAGAAGAAACAGGATATTAATGTTTATGTATATAAACAAATATTCATTTATTACCTGTAGAAAGTATTCCAGGAACGTGATACATCGGTAATAGAAGCTCCACTATTCTTCCTTCTCTGGTTTTATTCCCATATTATTTAAGTAAAAAGAGACCAAACACAAATGCACAAAGTAGCCCAAACACACTTTTGGTGGCTATAATCGCGTACGCAATAGAATAATCAATAATTCACAATAAGCTTGGGCTTGAAAGTAGTGTTAAGTCAAACGTCAAACTTCACTTCATTTGATTCTTCTTTTAAATTTGAATTATGTAAACCGTGCAAGTTTCCGTCTGACTGAAAGACGTTTCTAAGACGTCTTAAAGACGTTTTTGAGCTTTCAAATTAATATATGGATTTGGAAAGACTTCTTTAAGACGTCTCAAAAACGTCTTTGAGCTCTCACATTAATACGTCTGAATTATGGCTTTTGACAGACGTCTTATAAGACGTCTTAATAACGTCCTAGGACATTGAGACCAAACCAAGACACAAAAAAGACGTCTTTCAGACGTCGTGTGCTATCTGGGTACGTATTCAGTTGTAAAAAGAAAAATGCCCAAATATTTCTTTACTCCCACAACCAGTTGTAACACGTTGGGGTACATGGCTTGATGCAGCTATGTTTTATGCCGACAATTACGAAACAGTTAAAAGTATAATAGACGATCTGACAGACTCTTCTTCCTCCGCTCTTATGAGTTCAAAAAAACTTTTTAAAAATCCTCAAATAAAAAAGACCTAATTTTTTTAAGAACCAATTATTTTTTTGTTTCTACCACTATAACAAAATTAGAAAAATCATGTGCTTCTTTAACAGAGTCAGTTGCTCTAATAAATCAGTTTGAGTCGGATTGTAAAAAAATCTGTGGAGTTACTGGGTCACTGATTCGCAAAAAAATGGAATCTGTGATTAAAAATAATACAGACTTTCATATTTTACAAAATATTGCAAAAATGTTTGCAGGTGCAAATACTAGGTATAAATGTGCCGGATATAAAAACAAGTATAATTTATAAATATAAATATGCTCCTATTACATCAGTTGATGTTGAAAGAAGTTTTTCTGTTTTTAAACACATGTTTACGGACAAGAGACAAAGTTTCCTTTTGGAAAACTTTGAAAAACATTTAATTATTAATTGTTTTCATAATGGTAGGGCATAATCTAAGTTTAACATTATTTTTATATTTTTGTACTGTTTTTCCGTTTAGATTGTGAATAAAATACTTTTATTTACCTACTTAAAAGTTGTGTTTGATTTTTGAAAAATTCCCACGTTACCAAAACTGAAAGTGTTATTTTCGTCATAATTTCTAAGTAAAAAAATACAGGTGTAATAATTATACAAATAAGTTTAGCAAGCTTAATATTATGCTTATTTTTCTCTAAAATCTTTGCATTTTTTTGCATTTTTCTCTAAAATCTTGAGCATTTTTTTATGTTTTTTGTTTGCATTTTTTCCGTGCCCTAGTAGTAATATTTGTTATAGCTAACTGTTTTAAATATTTTCGTTGATGTCACAGATCTAACACAAAATAATTTTGTTTTCAATAAATTTAATAAACTTTTAGATTTGGTATTTAACAACGGCCGTTGTATTGAGCATACATTAAAATGTGCCCAGCCAATGAGAACGCTCCGGCATCAGCGGGGGTGTGGCCTATGTGCCGCCAAATTCAAAATTATGTACTTAGGCGGAATTCTGTATCAAGGAAATATTTTTAAGTAGGTTCTGTGATGGATTCAAATATGCCGCCTAATTCAAAATTCCAATTTATGTAGTTATGCGGAATTTTTGTATTAAGGACACATTTTTAAGTATGTATTGTGATGGATTGAAATATTTCAAATTTTATATGAAAAAAAGAGCTGCGTTGCGTACACAAAGTAAATTATTAAAGTGTGGAAACGATCCATTATCTTACGAGTTAATTATTTGTCGAGATAAAACAGGACATTTTTAAATAAGTTTTACTTCCACTACCTTACAAAATATGACCTTCGAAAACAATGAACTATTAAGATAATGCAGAGTTTCCACACTTTATGTATAATGGAATGTGATTATTAGAATAAATAATTAATATTTATTTTGATACCTCTACTGATGGTGAGTTATTTTTTTATATGTATATTTTTAAATAATAAATGAGAGGGAAAATAAAAAGGAATAGGTACAATAGCATATGTTTACTAGGTTTATTTAAAACATTTAAATACAAATGTATTAAAATTACCAATTAAAAAAATATGTATTATGTATATTTTTTGAGAAGATGCATGGTTATATTATACATGATAACCTAACGGTTAAATAAAGTTCAATACATTTTTCTGGATGTCGAGAAGTAAACCTTTGGTCTAATATGCATTAGGCATTGAAATTTCTAGGTCTGGCATCTAACAGTCATCCTCATCCTCTCCAGTATTTAAGGAACCTAAAACATAACTCGCTTCTCTCCTCAAACAAAACTACAGAATGTATATGTTTACACAGTACTGTTTTTACAGCATTCTCTGGACACTAACATTGATATCTATGTAAACATATTTTACATTTATTACAATTCCCAGTACGACATTGTATATCACATACTTCATTACAAGACACTACATAATATTTATTACTCACTGAAGATTGTGCTTTGAATTTTCCAAATTAATTCATATTTTCTGCTTTTTTATGGGCTTCTACAACAATTTTTTTAATATATTTTT
This sequence comes from Psylliodes chrysocephalus, assembly GCA_927349885.1. Classification (NCBI taxonomy): domain Eukaryota; kingdom Metazoa; phylum Arthropoda; class Insecta; order Coleoptera; family Chrysomelidae; genus Psylliodes; species Psylliodes chrysocephalus. Next base: position 4,008,949 of record OV651824.1, on the reverse strand, counting down.
ATAATATATAAAATATTTTAATTTTATTATATCAACATTTTTCATTGTACGTTTTGTCTAATTGATAAAAGAATTTTTACCTAAGATTACGTCGTCCACTCATTTTATTATATTTTAATTTGTTGAATTGTTTGATCTAACCTGTTTGAAAGTAAAAATGCCTCTGGAAATCCCATATTATTTCATCTTTAATAAGAAGTATTGTAAGATCCAAATTTCTTCGGTGTGTTCCATGCGTTCCATCAATACAAATGATCCTTTTAAAGTATCTTAATTTCTTTTCCATAACACTGCAAAATCTTAATCCTTTAATCCAGGGTAACTTTCACCTGAAAATAAAAACCCAACCTATACCTGCACCATCTAAACACTATAAAAATTTCATATTTTTAAATGTATTTTTATGTAACTACCAATTCTTTTGAATAAAAATGCATGGTTTTTTCCTTGCCTGTTCCATTCTTCAATTTTCAAAGTAGTAGCTGTCAGCGTCCCTTTTTTGTCAATATTATACTTCCTTATTAAATATGCTAAGTCTTTTCTCGTTATTAAGTTTATTCTTTCTATTGTACCTATTATTTTGGCATCTTGAATTATCCTGTTGTTTGTCACCCCTGCAGCTAATTGTCTAACTACAATATTTTCTTCAGCCTTTGACAGTCTCTTTGTTCTTAGCTCATCTGCATGTCCGACATGAGTTTCAAGAAATTTTACTTGAACTGATCCTAATAAAAAATATTAATAAAATTAACAATATTAAATTAATACTACTAATTACCATATGTTAATTCTTTCACTAGAATCCTTGAGGGGCACGTTTCTCGGATGCGGATACTTCCCCCAGATTTTATATTTCGTACTTTACATGAGCCACTAAATCCTAAAAATAAATTTATGAAATACACATGTTTAACAAGTAAAAGTTGATATAACCTTTGAAATTACTTCTATTACAATTGTAAAATATGCGTTCTTCACCATTTTTAAATTTGTTTCTTGTCTGACAAGCATAATTAACTTCCTTATTTTCCTGTACTTTCCAAGATGTAAATTCTTCAAATTTAAAACAGATTCTTTAATAGATATATGGTAAATATCAAGCAAATGTTTGTTTAAATAATTATAATAAGAAAAATTCTATTGGTACAAATTGGACACATAATGTTTATTTTGTTCCTGTCCAGTAGATTCTGGGTGAAATTTCCTTAAGTGCCTGTTTCTTGTAGATGTACTTGTGTAATAATTGGCATTATTATTTTTAAAAGTTCTAGTAAAGTTGCTAATAACATGACATATGAAAATAATACACTGGATAATGCTACTGACATACTAAATAGTTTTGCCGATCTTCTCAGCAAGTCCTACGTTCATTCTAAAGTTTCTCATGTTGGTGTGAATGAACTTCAATCACCTTGTTTAAATATTGACAGCTTTGACGGAAGCCAGGTACTTCACGCATTAAAATCTATAAAATCTAAGACGTACTACGGGACCCGACCATATACCTGCATTAATTTTGGAAGATTATGCCCAAATACTGGCTTATCCTCTGACAATCCTGATCAATATCTGCATCCGTTCTAGAACTATTCCGTCCATGTGGAAGAGCTCTAAAGTATGTCCGATTTTTAAAAATGGAAATCGAACTGACATTAGGAACTACCGACCTATTTCTATTATTTGCAATTTTTTTAAAGTATTAGAAATATTATTGGAACGCAGTATTTATCAATATATAAGTTAGTGCGTTATCCACTCAACAACATGGATTTGTGAAAGGCCGATTAACAGTAACGAATCTCTCAGTCATTACTCAGCATATAGTAAAAAATATCGATAAACGTATTCAGACTGATGTTATTTATACAGATATGACTAAAGCATTTTACAAACTTGACCATGGAATTTTAGTAAAAAAAACTGTCTGCTTTTGGACTCTCAGATAGTCTTATTACCTTACTAAAATCATATTTGTGTAACCGTTCACAATACGTTCAGCTCAATGGGTTCAAATCTGTTAAGTACCTTGCCACATCGGGTATCCCTCAAGGGTCGAATCTTGGCCCGCTCTTGTTTAATATTTTTATAAATGACATTGGTAGTGTAATTAATGTTAATTATCTACTGTATGCTGATGACTTTAAAATTTATGTTTCCCTAAATAGTATTGCTGACTGCGAGCGACTTTCTGAAAATTTAAAATAAGTTAATAAATGGTGCCACAGAAATAATTTAAAATTGAATCCAGCCAAGTGCAACATAATGTCTTATTAAATATTATTTTTTTTTTAAGAAATTTTTGCATAAAAAAGATAAAATATTTTTAATACATATTTTGTGATTAATTCTTTTTTTATTTTTATTATTATTATTAATATTAATATTATTATTATTATTATTATTATTATTATTTATATTGGATAAACATGCTAAGTACACGTTGTTATCTAAACATGTGTAGCTAATGCACAACTTCGGTTTTTATGGGATTTTCATATATTTTTTTTTGACACTGCACTTACCAATTTATCTCTTGTTTTAATTTATAGTCACTACTCTTTATATTTTATATTACGTTTTTTGTTATTTTATATTGTATTTAATTCTTATAGTGTTTAAGTTATTGTATTGTTGGAGGTAATTGTATAGTTGTATAATTGTATATTTGCACACCCTATTTATAAATTTCTTTTCGCACACAAGTTGTAATGCTACAAATTCATGTAAATTAACGTTAATTTACTTTAGTGATTATTGTATTGTAAAAAAAAATATGTTTTTTTTGAGTAAATAAATAAATAAACTTTATTATTATTATTATTATTATTATTATTATTATTATTATTATTATTATTATTATTATTATTATTATTATTATTATTATTATTATTATTATTATTATTATTATTATTATTATTATTATTATTATTATTATTATTATTATTATTATTATTATTATTATTATTATTATTATTATTATTATTATTATTATTATTATTATTATTATTATTATTATTATTATTATTATTATTATTATTATTATTATTATTATTATTATTATTATTAATATTATTCCTTAAAGTCAGATCCAACTTTTTACTAGTATATAGTTGAGGAAACTCCCTTACAGACCAAAAAAACTTTCATTTACTGACCATGTCGATAATATTGCATCTTAATCTAATTGTACATATGGATTCATTGTCAGAAACAGTCGTGATTTTAAGAAAGTAGATATCATAAAATGTCTGTATTATGCTTTTGTCCTATTCAAGCTTGAATACGCGTCACTTATATGGAGTCCATTGTATCAAGTACACATTGGTCGATTGGAAGAAATTCAGAGACGATTCCTAAAATACTTAAGTTTTAGATATGATCTAGTTTATCCACCCATTGGCACCCCACATGACCCTTTATTAAATAAACCTGGATTTTCAAGTCTCGATATAAGGCGAAAATATTTGTCTGTAGTTATGCTATATAAGGTCATAAGCAATCAAATAAACTGCGAATGTCTATTACATATGCTTAATTTAAAAGTTTCACGTCAATCCTCAAGATACACTGACTCATTTTACTTACCAACACCTCCCCAGACAACACACCAAATGCCAGAGATATCCACAGAATATCTTTTGTGGATATCCAATATATCTACAGGATATCAGAAATATTCCGTGGATCTAATATGGATATCCAAATGTCCGTCTATATCCAGAATATAGAAGATATCCTAATGGATATTCAACAAAATATCTAATGGGTATCTTCCAGAAAATACAAGAAATCCCAGAGATATCCACAGAATATATTTTGTGGATATTCAATATATCCAATATGGATATCCAACCAAATGTCCGTCTATATCCCAGGATATAGAAGATATTCTTCGGATATTCAACAAAATATTTTATGGGTATCTTTAGTAGAGGTTCATAAGTAACCAACGATTATTGAATAACGTCGAAAGAAAATAGCAGAGATAAAAAATATTTTAAACGCTCAAAATATTTTCAACACTCTGCCTTTGATTTTGCCCACTAAGGAGAAAGCCATCCTTATTAGGACTCTTCAGCAATAAATGGAAATTCTCGACTCCAGTCTCTAATGGAGTCTGTAGGACAAAAATTTCGATCGAACTCTATTACGGCGGGTCGAGCATGAGTAGATGCGATATTGGTATCGCCATCTATACTTAGTAAGCAGAATCAACTAACATCTAGTGGATATCCACGATGGTTTGCGTTCGCGCCTAGACTTTGATATATTTAGTGGATGTTCATGGGACATTGAATACACCTTAAAAAAATTAATTTTAAATATCTGAACGGTACTATTAGCCGCAATGGCGAGCACAATGGCGTAATTTTTTAATAATTTGCTATATAATTACTATTATTTATGGACATTTGCATGTCTATAAATTACATCTCATGGATATAATATATATATATATATATATCTACCATGGACTGGACATTCAGTGGATATTGGGATGTTTAGTAGATATCCAAAGGATTTGGTGTGCTGTCTGGGTCGTACTTATATTTTAAAGAACTCACCGTTGTATAATATGTGTAATAATTATAATCAGATAAGTCAGGAATTAGATATATTCCACATTAGTATTCAAGATATCAAAAGGCATTATGTAGGATAACCATCATTGTACTTAATTTCCTGCATTATTTTCCATTTTTGTATGTTTCGTCTAAATATGTTTGTCATATTTTCCTATTCTCTAATTGGGTATTACCTACAGAATAGTGTATTTATTAAATAAATAAATAAATTACTTCTTATCTTAGACTAGTGGAGGAACGAATTTTGGAAATTTAAACATATCTGGGAAACTACCAGAGAGAAAAATGTATTGAATAAATTTTTTTAATGTAATTTTAAAAGTTTATTTTTTAAGATTGAGGTTAATCTCATGAATATATAGACATGTTTAATTATTAAAAGTTCTTGTAACAAAAAAAATAAAACATGATAATGGGTAGTTGGAATATTTTAAATATTAATAAATCATTAATTGGCAAAACCGGTAAAGACTTCTCCGCCATATAAGTCTTTTAGGGTAAGAAACAGTCTTTCTGTTCTGATTTCCTTCTCACAAAGTTTGCCAAATGTTAACTTGCTTTTTTAATATACATTAATGTTATGTATATACATGTTTTAGGGGGCGTCCATTAATTACGTGAGGTATTTTTGAAGATTTTTTGACTCCCCCTCCCCCCTTGGCGAGATTTGGTAAGATTTTCCTTAACTCCCTCCCCCCCGTCCCTAATCTCACGTGAGATTTTTTAAAATTCGTGTTTTGGGTATAAATGTGTTGGATTATTAAAAAAAAACAAAATCACAATATGTTCCATTACTTTTATTTAAGACTAGCAAAGACTAGTGTTTAAGAGTGTTGCAATTATTTAAAATCACATTAATAAAATTAAATGATAAATACTTAAATGGAAATGTCGTGAGATTAGTTAGATCACCGAGACGCGAAGCGTCGAGGTTAGCTATGATCTCGAGACAGGAATAAACAAATGTCAGATAAAGCCGGATATTAAATTCGCGAATAATAAACATTAATAAGTAGTTTGTTGTATTTTTAGTTCATTGTTGTTTTTTATTGTTTGCCATTAAATAGGTATTATAAAATTTGTCAAAAAATGTGTTATTTTTTTAAATATAAAAAATATTCATCTGGAATAGATGAAATGAGGGCGGGAAGAGAGGGCGGGAAGTAGAGGTGTGTAATGTGACACTTCCCAACCTTCAATGACGTTAGTAATGACAACATTACATATATGGTTGTAAATAAACATAATTATAAGATTTTTCCATATTTTATTCTAGAGATACTTTTACTATAATTTAACTTTACTTTCACGCAATTTTACACCGTTTTCTACTAGAAAAAAATTACGTAAGATTTACGAAAACCCCCCCTCCCCCCCCAAGTGAGATTTAGAAAGATTTAGTTTTACCCCCCCCCCCCCCCCCCCCCTTGAACACCTCACGTAATTAATGGACGCCCCCTTAGTTTAATATTATAGTTTTTATTAAAGTTTTTAAAGTCAATAACAACTGGGTCTTAAGTAACATAAATAACAGTTTTGACAAAAAATCCTTTCTTGGGCGAACCAACAAGCAGACTGCACCTTAAAAACACCACTGCTTTTCTGAATTTGGGACCCTTTGTGATTGAAATCATTCACGCTTTCTATTTCGGTTATTATTCAAAACAATAAATGGTCTTGTTTTAAACCATTCTAACAATCCCCTTTTTAAATTAACTTTAATAATCTACTGATCGATTTAATTTCTATACGTTTTAGTCCCCGCGACCTTCTTTTGTTCAATTGCAGAGAAATCTAGGGGGAAACCAGAACAGGCGGTAGATTCTACAATTTCAAACTTCAAGTGAATACACTCACAAAGTGTGCTGCGAGTAGACAAAACAATCTTGGAAGTTGTGCTATTAACAGGAAACAAATTAGAGCGAGGGTGACAATAACGGAGCTCGCGTTTTCATTTCAATGGGTTATGGGTTTGTTTAGTGTTACTTATATTGGTTATTAGAGATAAAAAAAATCCAGCGATAAGATTTTATTCGGGTCTGAACCCTTTTTTATGGCGTTATGTTAAAATTAATATCCTATCTGACTGCGCCAGTTAGTGTGCTGAATATTAATGGCCGAGATTTGACATTTTATGTATCCTAAACGTTGAATGTGCCGTGCATTTTATAAAAGACAGGGTTGTTTGTTAAACATCTCACTCAGTTGGAATATTTTCATTTTTATGATGTTTATTTTGAATTGAAGTTTAGACTTGTGATTGAGATATATTGGATTCAATAAAAATCTAATCATATCGGTGAAATCGATGACAGGCATTGGTACCACACACATATACCATTTAAATTAAAGAAAATATATTTGACCACTGAACGAATAAATTTGAATGTATAGATTTTTATTTTAAAGATTGCGTATTAACAATTTAATTTTTGTATATCACAGTGATTAATGTGCCGTAGGTAGGTTTTAAAGGAATAATTTTAGTGAATTTCTCTCAATTTAAGTACTTACTGTCAAGCTTCCCATAAAGAAAAGAAAGTAAGTTTTGTATCATTTTGTGTTCATTGACGAAATTTGAATTTTCCAAACTGGTGCGCTAAACCAATCTTGGCTAGATAGCAATAAAAGAAGTATGAATAAAATTTTATGATAAAAGGCTGTTAAATATATAATAATTTTAACTTTAAAATATGTTTTTTATAGATACACATATGTATGTGAGTGGTTAGGATTGAGTAATTAACTCTGTGAAATAGAAAGGACTTTTTTTTTCAACCTTCGTACTCAGATATATAATTATTTATTATGGAAATGAATATGAATTTATTGATGGTGATGCGTCTATATTTTGACCATGCGTACTTTACTTTGACGTTATTAGAGCACTACGTAGGCGTTAGTATAACTTTAACTTTAAATGGCACACTCTATTATTAATAACATTTATATGACAAAAAGACTGAATAACTTCTTAGGCACAGCTTATCGTCGGTGGAAAGTATTAACCTCCTAACTCCATTTCAGGCTATTTTACATGAGGACAAAAAAACGTAATAACAGAATTTTAATTTTTTTTTATACATCTTACCTTTTGGCAGTATTGACGTTTTATTGACATCATATAATAATAATAATAATAATAATAATAATAACGATTTTATTGATACAGGCCTTTACAAAACATTAAAATACATAACTTAAAATATGATAAATACAAGGTGTCCTGTAGAGCAACAGGCAAAGTTCGCTTTCTTCAATCTGAAAAAAAAAATCAGAATGAAGAAGAGCGTTCTTCCACTTAACCTACAAAAAAGTATACATTAACTAGATACATAATTTTTTTTTTTACCAATAAACTAATTAAGCAACATAAAATATTATATAATATAAAATATTATATAATATAAAATATTATATTATATAAAAAATTTAAGCAATAATTAAAAATTAGTCATAAACAAGAAACTGAAACAAGTAACTGACAAATTCACAACTCCATGTACGATATCAAATTCATCATGTTTAGATAGGCAAACTGTTACTCAGAATTAGATGTTTTAACCTATTTTTAAAATGAACCAATGATAATGATTTAAGAAAATTAGGTAGAGAGTTATAATACTGGGATATGCAATAGGGGAAGGAGGATTTAAAAAGAGCAGTTCTGTGTTTGGGAATGGACAATGATTTAGTAAATCTGAGGTTTAGTGAGTGTGCTTGATATCGAAATTGGACTTTTTTATAAAGATATGTTGGAATTTTAGTAACAATTAATTTGTGATAACAAACGCAGCAGTGGAGGAAACGCCTTTGTTTTAAATTAAGCCAGCCGATCTGTTTTAAACTAGGTGAGATTCTATTTCGTCTACAAATAAGCCTAACGCACAAGTTTTGAACCAGCTGAAGATGCCTGCATTCATTTTTATTTATGGCTGGGCCATACACAATATCGGAGTGATTGAATCTTGATAAGACTAAAGAGTCGCAAAGAGTAATTTTTGAGCTATAGGTTAGTAGCTTTTGATGAGAATAAATCATTTTTAAACAGCAAAAAGATATTTTTATTAAGAGAGAAATATGTTGTTTAAATTTGAGTTCAGTGTCAAGATAAAGACCTAGATTTTTTTCACATGAAGTGAAATTCAATTCAATATTATTTATTTTTAAGTGAATATCCTTAACGATTTTTTTACGAAGATATTTACTGCCGAATACTAATGCTTTAGATTTGACTGAATTGATGGTTAAGTTAAATTTTTCGGATATTTTGACAAGGTTTTCTAGATCATTATTCATATTCATGCAAGCTGCTAGGATATTATCAGTGTTGAAGCTTATGTAAAGCTGCGTGTCATCTGCATAAAAATGAGCTGTAAAATGTTTAATGGAAAGATGAATTTGAGAGAGAAAAGAAGGGGACCAAGAATGGAACCTTGAGGAACCCCGTTAACTAATAGTTTTTTAGAGGAAAATAAATTACCTACTAATACTCTGTGCGACTGATGGCTTAAATAACTTTTTATAAATGAGGAAGCTTTTAAACAAAAACCAATGTGGTGCAAGAGAGATACAAGTAGAAGATGATGCACCCTATTAAAAGCTTTACTATAGTCTATTAAAACTAATTCACATAACTTCTTATCATCTATGGCTTGATAAATATCATCAGTTATGTTAGCCAGAGCGGTGGAGCAACTGTAACCTTGACGAAACCCGGATTGATTTGCTGGGATAATGTTATTTAGATTGGTAAACTTTCGAGTTTGTTTATCTGTAATTTTTTTCAACCCTTTAGAAAGTGTGCACAAAATACTAATAGGTCGAAGATCTGTAAACTCAACAGGATTATCTTTTTTCGGTAACGGAATTACAATGGCTTCTTTCCAGATGTTTGGAAATGAGCTATGCTCTAGACAAAAATTATAAATATGTGTAATCACTGGCACAATGAGTGGACAACAATGTAATATCATTTTGATATTTATTAGATCTACTCCAGTAGCATTAGATTTGATGGACAAAAGTAATTTGTACACCTCTAATTCGTTTACCAACTCGAATGAGAATGGGGAGATGGAGTTATTTAGGTTATTTTTAAAAAAGAATTCACAAACATCACTATTGTTTACATTACTATCAGAGGTTGAAGCTGAAATAAAGTAATCATTGATAGTGTCAGGTGAACATAAGTGACTAGGTAATTCAGTAGTTTCTTTTATATTAAAACTTACATTTTTTAACTCGTGCCACATGTTGCGTTTATTATTTAATTGAAACTCAAGATAAGCCCTTTTTTCCCGTTTAATAGCATGATTAACTTCGTTTCTAAGATCTTGATAGTATTTCCAATCACCGTTGGTTTTAGAGATTTTAGATTTTTTATGAGCATTGTCTCGTAACCTCATCATCATTTTAAGGGTATCTGTTAGCCAAGGAGCTTTCTTACGAGTGACTCTTATTGTTCTGATGGGAGCATGTAAATTAAATAAAGAAAGAATAATTTTATTGAAAAAATTGACTTTTTCATGTATGTCCTGATTTAAATAAACGGCTGAAAAATCTAAATTTAAAAGGTCAAATTCAAATAGGTTACGGTTCAGTTTACTAAAATCGCGTAAAGTCATAAATTTGGGAGAGATTTTAGTTTGAAATTTCGGAAAAGTGCATTTTGCAAAACAATGATCAGAAATATGACAATCAATTGCATGTATATCATTTGATTTTAGATTTTGAGAAGTCGTGATAATATCAAGCAATTTAGATTTTCTAGTGGGTTCATTCATTATTTGTTTAAGAGAGTAAGATTCTAGAATATCATAACATGTATTAACTGATGTTAATTGAAAGTTTAAGAAGTCGATATTTATATCGCCTCCACATATTGCATAATCAAACCTAGGCACAATTTCGCTCAAAGTGTTATCAAATTGTTCGATGAAGTATGTTTCAAGGCAAGTTTGAGGCCTATAAAAAGAGCAAACCGCAATGGTAAATTTACCTACAGTTATAGCAACCCATATCTGTTCCAAATCCTTACCAGCAACATGGTTAATAATTTTATATTTAAATTGGCTTCTAAAATATATAGCTACACCTCCCCCTCTGCCACATAATCTATCTTTACGTATAAGTTTATATTTTGGAAGTTTCTGAGACAGTTATTATATCAAATTTTTCACAGAAAATATCATTGAAGCTGTTAAAATCAGAAGTTAAAGATCGAGCATTAATATGACAAAATTTTAGTGACATTGCGTACTAATTTATTAGAATAATTTTTATTGAATGATAAAAGTAAAATTTAAAATTAAAATTATAAAACATAGAAAGCGGTTAAATTTAAAATACATGGAATAAGGAATAAATACAACTAAGTCTCTTTTTTTTGCCTTAATAGTTAGAATTTCACGGAACTCTCTTGGAAGGCACTTCTAAGGTCCCATCTGACACTGATTCCTTTCTTTTTTGTCCCGTAGATAAGTTTCGGTGAACAGATTGTATTCTATTTAATTTCAAGATCCTTTCTAGAAAAGTTGGATGTTCTGTATCTTCCTTTCAATAACTCGTGCCATTTATAACCAGTTTATTACTTCGTATTTTTCCAATTACCTTATTTTCTCTTAATTTCTTTAAACAATTGTATAATACTTTTCTATTTTTATAATCTTCTTGACTATAATCTCTTGATATAATCACCCAAGATCCTTTCAATGCAGAGGAAGTTTCAAAAATTGCAGACAGTTTTTTTTTATAAATAAATTCGATAAGTAGTGGCCTAGGTTATAATATTAAACAGAAATATACATTTAGATATGCTTAGAAAGTTTTCTGACAGGATGAGATTTTCTTTCTCTTTCTGTTGATACCAAAACCGTTTTTTCGATAAAATGTTAGAAGGTTAACAATTTTCCCCAACGCTATGTTTTTTAGATCAACAATTTCAAATATGTAATAAAAAATATATTTTAATGAGGCTATTCCACTATTAGTTTTTCACTATTTTTTTTTTATTTTATTAAATGCTTACCCATGTGATAACATCCTCTGTGCACTAATTATTGCAAAAAATAATTCCCATACCTGTACACATTTTCCAGGTCAACAACATACCAAAAAACCCAATGATGCATGGATTCTAGGACAGCCTTTTTAAATATAATTCAGCGAAATAATTTTATTTCCTGGTTGTGTACAAAATCTATGAGGCAGTAGCGTCCACACGAAAGCGAAAAATTACAGATTTTTAAAGATGTATTTGCTAAAAATTGATTTTTAATCATTTATAACAAAATATTGGAGTAAAGAGCCTTGACTACTACATAATAGTTATGTTAAGTTCAACTCATGGATAGCCCAATCGAATTAGTATTTTAGATTCTGAAAAATTCGAAGCAGCAATTTTCCTTCGGAATTCGTTGGAGGGGGTCTCTGGTAGTCTAAATTCAAAAAGTTGGGATTCTAAAGTTGTCGTAACCTCCGCCATCTTGATTTAAAGGGTTATTTTTTGTATCTTGAATAACTCATTTATTTTCAATTTTACACGGAAAATAGTTTTTACAAAAGTTATTTAAAATTAAATTTCCTACAATTCTGCTTTTTTTTGTACGATCGATTTTTTTCGATTTATACCCGAAAAGAGGGGGTGAATTTTTGGTTATAGAATAACTCGTTTATTTTCAATTTTACGAGAAAAATTGTTATAAACAAGGTTGTTTAAAATTAAATTTCCTACAATTCTGTTTTTTTTGTACGATCGATTTTTTTGTATTTATCCCTGAGAAGAGTGGGGGTGAACCTAAGTATTGTATTGTCACGTTTATTATTGATGTTGTACCATTATTTTTTCTGTTTGTTTTTTTTTGCTGATTTTCAAAAATGTTATTTGGTACAATTATGATTCCGATTTTTTCTAAGAGTTTACCCCCACTCTTCTCAGGGATAAATACAAAAAAATCAAGCGTACAAAAAAAAAACAGAATTGTAGGAAATTTAATTTTAAACAACTTTGTTTATAACAATTTTTCTCGTAAAATTGAAAATAAACGAGTTATTCTATAACCAAAAATTCACCCCCTCTTTTCGGGTATAAATCGAAAAAAATCGATCGTACAAAAAAAAAGCAGAATTGTAGGAAATTTAATTTTAAACAACTTTGTTTATAACAATTTTTCTCGTAAAATTGAAAATAAACGAGTTATTCTATAACCAAAAATTCACCCCCTCTTTTCGGGTATAAATCGAAAAAAATCGATCGTACAAAAAAAAGCAGAATTGTAGGAAATTTTATTTTAAATAACTTTTGTAAAAACTATTTTTCGTGTAAAATTGAAAATAAATGAGTTATTCAAGATACAAAAAATAACCCTTTAAATCAAGATGGCGGAGGTAACGACAACTTTGGAATCCCAACTTTTTCAATTTAGACTACCAGAGACCCCCTCCAACGAATTCCAAAGTAAAATTGCTGCTTCGAATTTTTCAGAATCTCAAGCCTGTTCTTCACCTAATCCGATTGGGCTAGGAGGTAAAAGGTAGGGAAACGTAGTCCAAAACGGGTTCACTTCCGCCATATTGTATTTTTATGTCGTTTGCAAACTAAATATATTTTACATATTAAAATTTAAACAATGGTTGCTTGTTCTCAACGTATTTTTGTAACAATGTAATAGATATTCATGTAAAGAAATTATCTGAAATAACATTCTACACCTAAATATATAGCTTAAAACTTTACTTGAAGCTAGTTCAGCACACGACTACTCGGGCGATGGATGCGAATCTTCTCTAATAGCTAGACCGTTGAATGAAGATATTATAGTAGGATAATGCAACAGTAAAAAGTGTTGGATGCAGTCTCAAGTGCCATCTACTGACGATTTAATGAAGTAGTCAATTTTAAATGCTATGCAGATGCGCCCTCTACGTCTTCTTTACGATAAGGCACGTGGCCTCTACTATGTATCACCTACCTATTAAAGTTAAAAACATATCTTTATTCATTTTAAAATAACAATTCATGATAAAAGACATAAAAAATTAAACATAATGAAAATTATTCCAGTTGACAAAACCGTACGAATACAATTTTTGGATGAAGGTGATAAAAAGTGGTTAAGGACTATTTAAGGACTTAGGTCAATATTTTGGTTATGTGCGGTTATGTCAATGTATATAAACAATAACAACTAATAACAATGTCCAATGTTTTAAATAAATTGAAAAGTTCCGAGTGGAAGACAAAAAAGGAATAGGCTTCTGACAATGTTGCATGTAATCTAGTACCTCTAATTGGACGCAATAAGCATCTTTTACCAATAACTATGTCTGCTGGACTAAGTGTTGGAAAAGTTTATAACCATAAAAATAGCTGAATATTTTTATAAAATTACAAAATTTCATTAAAGCTATCAACAGTTTGCAAGAAATTGAGTTAAGGAACAAGAAAATCACTAATCAGGGAAAAATCAAGCCCTAACACGGTAAAAAAAATTTAAAAAAATAGCAGTCACAGGGATATATTAGTGACTTCCAAATGTATCTTGGCTATTGTTCATGAATATAAGAAAAAAATGTTGTCTCGGCTGGCTCTGAGTGTTGAAATAAATCACCTTGAAAGGAAGTTTTCAATAGCTCTGTTCTTTAGGAACAGCTCAAGACGAAATAGATAGACCTACAAGTGGTCTATCTGTGGCAGACATATTCAGTTACTCTTGATATTTCATTGTGCAATGTTACAAGGTTCAACGACTTGTTAAAATGGTTAAAATTTATTTTCAAAAACTGTGCTCTTATTTAGTCAGAATTCTACGAACGACATAATAATTATAAAGTCCTAACTTTAAACATAAAAGAAAATCTTATAAAAAACATTTTTTTTATAATTTATCACTGTTTGGAAAAGTATATTTGTTTTAAATATTTGTATTTATAGTTATATTTAATCCAGGTTAAGTGTCAGTGCGCGAGTGTAATGTTAAGTATGAACAAAATCTGCCCATTTTGTTTATACGTTTGGTTACCGACCCTAGTAGATAGGCAATTTGTTATTGCTTTTAGGTTTTACCCTTAAGTAGGGAGAGAGAGAATCAATATTAGGTTAAATGTTCCAGCCCCTTCCTGGCTACATACCTTAAGTACGCTCTCTTTCGTTTTAATCGTTTCAGTAGTAAGGTTGCTCTCTCTCCCCATTTAAATTTATTAATAAGTACTCTAGTTTTTGGTTAAGTAATTAATTGTAACATAGTGATTTTTTTGTGATAGTACCTGATTTAGATTGTGGATTAACGTTTCTGTATATAACTTCGCTGTTTAGTAATAAACAAAGTCAAAACCGGAACACGAGGTTTTATTCTGGAAAGTATTTTTAAATTGAATCACGCACGCCGTTCGAGTGAAAATGTTTTAAGTAGTTCAAAACAACAATCACTATTTTTCATTGTTTATAGAATACAGCTTTTTAGCTAGCTCAGACAAAACTGATTAAATAAATAAATTAATGTCTTATTATTTGCATTTTTTTTTTATTTCGACTGGTTGACTATCTCAAAAACTAAAGCCAATCAAGCAAAACGTGAGTCACATTTCGCTTTTTCAGAAGAACAATGACGCAAGTGAAAATGAATGATTCCACAGAAATAGCAAATTTAAAAAAATGTAATATGAAACTTACAACTACGACGTTAAAGAAAAGTTTGAAAATAATTGATGGGGACTACGAGATAGCAAATTTATTTTAGTTTTAGACAGAACTACTTTATTTTATTCTTTTTGAAACAATTGAAGATTTATAGGCCGGAGAAGCGATTTGAAATCGGTAAAACGATCGCTCAAAAACGCTCTTAAACCCTTGTCCACAAAATCATTGTTGACCAGTGTAATTTATAAATATATTTACACATAAATTTACAAGCAAATTAAATAAAATATTTAAGAATAGTAATATTTATAATTGTCATTGATTGAACTGAATATTCAGTCCAATAGGCTCTCGACCAAAGTCCTTTCCATTTTTAGAATATTATCTTTCAAATTCAACAATTTTATGTTTTGTTCCAACACAGATTTTAATAATAGATTTATAAATTGTTTTTGTTTATTTGAATGTTAAAAGTTCTTAAAACTAACTTTAACATATATTTCCCATGCTGGCGCTTAGTGTTCAAATAATGAGACGATTAAACGAAAAAGGCTTACGAGAGCCAGTTGCCCTCTTTTGGTAAACATTTGTGCAAGGCAACTTTACAAATGTTTCCTTCTTTTTTCTCTTGTAAAAGATGGACACACCAGCAGTGGAGCGCACAATGATGGTATTTTAAAAAGCCCATCACATATTTGATTAGATAATTAACTTGATATAAGTGCCTTTAAGACTTAAGTCGTTAAGCATTCAAGTTTGGATTTCCCAACCCAGATTCAATTACAGATAAAAACATTCTTTCTTATTTTGGAAAAAATATGAAAAATATAATTAATGCAATTCTGCTAAATTTGGTAGTATTTTAATAACAGTTCAGAAAAAAAGAGTAGTAGTCGGTAACTGAACTTCTTGAAATCCAAAGTTGAGCACTTAACGTCCTGCGCAATGAAGGTTTATGTCAATGTTAATTATCTAATCAAATAGATAACATTCGCATTTTCTATAATTTATTTTTTAAGACACCTTCGTTGAGCGCTTCATCATTATAGGGCATGCAGCAAAGTATTTCCATGTACAAAAATAATACTCCTAAATGTGCTACTGATTCCGCTACCATAAATTGGTACTCGATTCGTTTTCAAATGGTGTTAAAAGTTGAAAACTGAAAATTAGTGACTTACATGTTTTTATTACTTAGTATAATTTCACTAAACGTGTTTTGTATTATGTTATAAATTTTCCTAACAGCAAAAAAATCTGTTAGTTAAATTTTGTCAGTGCCGATTTTAGTAAAATTATATTGAATAATTAAATTATAACTACCTATGTATTTACTCATTATTTCCTTTTTTAATTTTCAACTTAACATCCTGTATTTCAGAAAATTTTATCCAAGCATTTTTTATTTTCGTCTATTCGTCTCATTTTGAACAATAATCTTCAGTTGTTAATGTCCTATTCTTTGATATTATATAAAAGTGAAAAAAAAATTAACAGTGGAAAACTCAAGTTTTAATTAACCATCAGCGATCAATCCAACATCCAACCACAATATAGAAAAAAATGTTCCCTATAATAGTAAAATTCCACCCAATCTCAACTCATTCAATCTTTTCCAAACAAAAACTGGTTTATTTTATTCTCGATTTTATTATATTGATTATTTTGGCATTTTATGTGACCTTCAAATACCCTTTTGTAATAATTTGCAATACAAAATTGTCACTATAAAAATACATTACCGAAGACCAGTAGAAATGAAAAAGAAGATTTTAAATTATAATTCATACTTAAGCACAGACATGACCTAAAGACCTGACTTAGACCACAAATACAGTATCGCCATCCACATGCTATGTCCATCATCCTCCAATGATATGTCCATAAGGTTACCCTACTATATTATCTTCATACAACGGCTAGACGTTAAGTGGCAGACACATTACTGGGCGCCACTGCATCGATTAAAGAAAATAGGGAATACAGAAACCTATATAAAAGTATATCTGCTTAGGAGAAATATAAACACTTGTATCTAAAGAGATCTCTTAACTATAAACAACTAAATCAGTGACAAGAGTGGAGAAAAATCAAACTATTATTCAATAAACCCAATTTATTAATGAAGAAATCTATGGAGGATATCTATATACAAAATTAGATTTTTAAATATACATAAAAATTTAATGATAGAATTGCATCAATTGTGCATTAGAATTCAATGACTGAAGGACATTGATAAATCAGAAATAAATATGCTTGTTAATTACAAAAAGAAAGTCAAGTTTTAATACCTAATACTACAGGAGCATATCTTTCTCCTAGGTTATAGAAAATTCTTATAAGTTAATATTAATAAACAAATTAAGTTAAATATTCTGGTAATGTAGACTGTACAAAGTACCTAATTAAATATAAATAAATGGGATACTCAAAGTATGGTTAAGTTGTTTACCTAGGATATAGATATATACCTGTCATGTACAAAAAGACATTTGTTTTAAAGGGAATATAAATATCTTTTATACCATATAAAAAAGAAAATATTTATGAAATAAAAAATACATATGCTACGTTCTAGACTTTAAAAGTGTAGCAGAAAAATCATATCAAGGTTAAAATAAAATAAGCCTGACTGCATTACATATTATTAAAAGAAAATTAAAAGTTCTTACGGACCACACTGAAGGTTGCCTTGATTTACCTATGCCTGGATAGGGCATAAGAACTTGTCCACCATATTAAACAGTACAGGGGACTGTTCACCAACAAAGGATGGTCACGATCTGTAGACTCGATGTTTCTAGCTATTTCACAGCTCAGGACATCACTCATTTGTCCTTGCCTCAGTAAGCCGGTGCGGTAATTCAACAAATTTTTTTTTAAACCTCTAGGAACCACAATAAAACTTAAATTCCGCAGGGCATTACTCCTGGAATATTAAAGGGAACCATAATCTGGAACCAAACAGCTTTCAAAGCAGTTGTTGTGGCCAAAGACGAAAAACTACTAGACTAATTAATTCATTCATAACTAAGCTCTATTTATTGCAATCATTCAAATTTTGTTTTACATAACGCAGACAGAACTGTCGCATCGACTGCCGCATCGACTGCCTCATTAGAAAGAAGGAAACGACTGCTAATATGAGTGGGGATGGTTTTTCTGAGTTTGTTTATCAATAAATCAGTATTTACGTATACGGCGCTTGCTTTTCACTGATATCACACTTTATTGCGTACTTTCCTGAAAAATGCCTTCAATATGATAGTTGAAATGGGAGAAATACATTAAACTGATAATAACTGGGATTAAGAATGCAAATGTACTTCTCTACTGTAATTTTACTTTTCTTGCTTTAATTTAGGGCCACATCTGTACAAACTACACTACTGAAATATAAATAGGATGGTGCCTTGTAGATCAGCTACTATCGAAACTTTGGACGAAGTTTCATACTTCTTTTAAATCAAACTTTACAAAGTTGTAAATAAATTCGGTTACTTAATGACCTCTACTTGATTGAATACTAATTGAAATTCTTTATAATTTCTAATTTTAAATGTTTAGGAAAAATTCGTTGGCATCCCTTTTAAAATGGTTTATTTTAATAGGCGTTTTTTAATACTCAACAAAATGAGGTATTGATGAAAGATCATGTGACCAATAATAATAAAAGATGACAAAATATGTTTTAAGTCACGAACATCTAATACTTGCTCAAGAAAATGGAGAGGAAAAACTGTATTGTGCCTAATAAATAATGGCTTAAAAGAGACACCAGCATCAAAGTTGTACATTTGTCTTATGACCCTCTTCTGTAATACAAAAACTCTATCATATCGCAGATAAGATTCTACCAATGAAAAGTATACACGCCTTGCTACTGAAATATCTAAGATGTATGCAACAGTTTTTACTGCAATACAATCAGAGGACAGCTTCTTATACAAACTATTAACATGGATTTAAAATTTTAATTTCTGGTCAATGAATAAGCCTAAGAATTTATTTTCGAATTTTTGCAAATTTGCTGCTGTCCAACTGAAATTGTTAAATCTTAATATTGTTATTGTTGTTGTTGTTAATCATATTAGACAACTCTTAAGTATTCTCACTCTCCCAGAGTATCGTAACATCTGCAAATATGACGAAATATCCAATAATATTGACATTAATAATATCATTAATGTAATTTAAAAATAGAACATGGAATGGATCCTTGAGAAACTACACATTGAATCGTAGCAAGCGTTGACGTTTGCTTATTGAAAGAAATATTTGTACTGTATTCTCCAAATAAGCTTGAAACAACTTTAGACCTATTCCTTAAAATCCATATCTTTCTAGCTTGCTTAGCAATATTTTGTGATTTTTCACAGATAAAAGCTTTAAATAAATCACAAGACTGTGAAAAATCAGAAGACATTGCAACAGCTACCCTCTTATCATTTGAATCAAGGTGTAATTTCTCTAGAACAGAAAATTTATCATCGGCAGCATTTTTACCCGATTAAAATCCAAACTTGGATGTAGATAGCACTCCATGTTTTATAATAATTTTTGCCAAAGTGGGTAATAATGAAATGGGTCGATAGAAGTATAATTATGATCACCACGCTTGTGCACATGTATGTATGAATCACTGAAAGAACCTGTCCAAAATGAATGATTGATTGATTCTCTTAAAACATTTAATGCATCTTCTGGAAGAAAAATATTAAATGAAATTTTATCCCAACCTGAGGAATTTCTTCTTGTGATAGAAGAGGGAATATCCTTAATTTCTATAACATCAATTGTTATAATTTTTGATCCCCAACAACCTCTTTCGACATGGTTCATCTTAATATTAGAAAAAGCTATGGTGCTACAACTGTGTAACAATGAACAAGGATATTTTTTCTTGTAGAAACAGTCTGTAGCTAAGACAGGTTGAGATGAAATTGTCAGCTACCTTAAAAAATATTTCAGACAACTGTTGCGGACAAAATAAAAATTGGACAATAGTCGGATTTTAGCTAAGACTTCTGTCTGCTGGAAGATTAAAAAAATATTACTGTATAATACATACTTTGCTATCAAGCGATATGAATTTTGTGCTTGTAGAAAAGTTCGCAGAAACTAAGACTGCTCTATATTCACCTTCAAAATGAGAGTAAGTGCTTAAAGGTGCAAAAGAGAAAAATCTTTTTACTAAAAAAGAAAGATTTAAAAGATAAATTATTTTCATCGAGTTTTGGTATACGTAATGCTGTCAAACTAGAATATAATATTGTCCATAAAGCTTATGTTTCTTATTCAGGCCTTCGAAAAAACCGTTAATTTGTAGAGAAAACAAGCAACACCCAGTGGCTCAATGGAAGATGACTTTACTGGAAAATTATCTTTTTAAACACGAAGATGCCTAGAAGAATTAAAATTGGCTCACGTCGTGTTATGTCTACAGTGAATTCCGCCAATTTATTATTTTTTTTATAAAAACTATGAAAAACCTGTTAGGTGACATTTTTTCTTACCTGTTCTCTTCTTAGTGCAGTGCTCAAACAAAAATAAATGCAATATTCTTCATACCTCGTGCTTTATGATTTATAAATTTAGGATGAGTCTTAAAAATAATGTTTTTATAACTTAAATCCTAGGGCAAAAATGTCCAACCTCGTCCTCATGTCAATTATCTTTTTAAGATCCTTATCGACTTTAAGCTCTTTTGAAGCTCATTTATTTATTTATGAAATTTTCCGTTAAATATTAAAAGCCCCTTCTAATGGAAGTTTTAGTTTCGTCGCTGACTATGACTTTTATTATTTAGTGAACTTTTTTAACGCCCGTGTCATAACGGCCAATGTAAATTAATAAATAATGTTTTTCTAGTTAGCCCCAGTGAAGTGTGAAAAATTTTATGAAATATTTGAATAATTATGACATTTATATTTATTAGTCTCTATAGTGTGCTGTTGTAATGTTGAAAATTCTACATGATATCGATCAACAACGCTGTGGTGGTTCGGATACATTTTTATACCCCCAGCGGCTTTTAATTTTAATTTTTGCGCAAATTATTTTTAATATTTATGATTTTGCTATTGATTGCTAGTCATGCATGAGTTTAACATCGTTTGCGTTATGAGTTGTGGCTGACATAACATTTTTCCGTTATAGTTTCGCGTGTATTTCATACAAAATAATAACAATGTTGAGAAGTGAAATAACCTTTTTTTCTTTATTTATAGTTCATGTCATGTAACTTGATGAAAAAGCACCTGATGTAAAATTACTTTTTACGATCCCCATTAAAATTGCCAGAACGTTTATCTACATTTTTGCGATACATCGGTAAAATCTCTTTCCCTCTATTAACCAAAAAGGCGATTTTTAAAAAAGGACAAATTAACAATTTACGTAAGAACAGTTGATAGGCTATCCGTCATTAAAAAAAAAATAATAACAACAACTCTGTCTGCAAATACAGGGTGCTTCGGAATGTAATGTACTTACGTTAACTGTAGATGTGGGACACTTGAATGTTTCGAAATCATTCATTATTAATGGGTCTATCACATATGTTTTTTGGCCAAAACTCAACAAACACTCGGTATAAAAAATTAATATTTGACAAAACTAATGCCATAAAAATAATAATTCCACAATTTGACCATTTCTTTCTGCTTCAAAAACAACACCCTGTATAACCAAATTTAGCACCTCTGATTAAATATTTCAGAAGAGCAGAAAAAAATCAATTTTGTGTAGGTGTCTTTTAGAATTTTGCGTATGTCGTTTTAGAGGCAATAATTTTTTTAAGTAAGTACTTTTCAAATATCTGAATTTTACACTTTTAGCCTTGGATATAATGTTAAAAATAAATTACAGGACCGCAGTTAGCTAAACCAATAATTTTTTTAATTTATTTTTAAATACCATCTCAGGCGACACACTTTGGTATAAATTACGTATTTTTTTAGCTATTATGCCATACGTATGAATACGGTTGATGTACTACTAGACCAGGGTCGATAATTTTTGAAACCCGTTAAAAAAGGACGAGAATATAACAAAAATGAAAGGAAAATAAATTACGGGTGATCTGAGGTCGGAAAGTGGAAGGGGGTGAGTTTTTAAGGGTAAAAATCGGTGTATCTCGATTTCCGGCAAAACTACAAGTCCTATGGAAAAAACTTAAATGACAAAGTTGTAGGTAATAAAGAGACCTACAACTTTTGTAATTATACTTTTTTCACATAACCTCAAAATTTATGTGAAAAATTTAAATAATCAAGTTTTTGGTTTTTAATTTTTATCTTATGCAAAAAAAAATATTTTTTCTCGAAATTTGGTGAAAACTTACCTTCTTATGTCCTAAAGACACTGTAATTTTTTTGATTTGAAATATTTATTTTTTCACCTTATTTTGACTTAATATCGAAAAAAACACCCTAATTTTCAATCGAAAATTCTCGCGTCAAAATATCAGCTTTTTAAAAAAAGTCGAGGAGTTTTTTGTTCATTGAAATCTCTTCTTTCTGATAATGTAAAAAAATATATACATAACTATGGTAAATGTTCTCAGAAAATGCAAAGAAAAGAAAAAACTCGAATCCGAAATTATTTTTTTTAATCACTATGTACAATTTTCAGCTATTTAGTAAAATTGACACTTTAATTACTTAAAAAACGTCAGATTCTATGTTACATTATCATAAAGAAAATATTTCAACGAACAAAAAAACTCCTCGACTTTTTTTAAAAAGCTGATATTTTGACGCGAGAATTTTCGATTGGAAATTAGGGTGTTTTTTCGATATTAGGTCAAAATAAGGTGAAAAAATAAATATTTAAAATCAAAAAAATTACAGTGTCTTAAGGACATAAGAAGGTAAGTTTTCACCAAATTACGGGAATAAAAAAAAAATTTTTGCATAAGATAAAAATAAAAAACCAAAAACTTGATTATTTGAATTTTTCACATACATTTTAAGGTTATGTGAAAACAGTGTAATTACAAAAGTTGTAGGTCTCTTTATTACCTATAACTTTTTCATTTAATTTTGTTCCATAAGATTTGTAGTTTTCCGGAAATCGAGATACACCCTTTTTTACCTTTAAAAACTCACCCCCTTCCACTTCCCGACCTCAGATCGCCCGTAATTTATTGTTCCTTTCATTTTTGTTATATTCTCGTCCTTTTTTAATGGGTTTCATCCTACTATAATTTTTTTTCACTTTTTGCCATTTTCAAAATTATCGACCCTAGTCTATACCTAATACTCGTATATTCGTGAAAATGTCCGCCCAATAAACGTTTATTATTTGTCACATGTAAACGTCGATTACAACTAATTTATTCACCTATAATTAACCGTGTATACTATACGTCTATATTAGATTTATAGTTGTAGTATATTTATACACTTTAGCACAAAAGTCGTATGACTACCGTTGATATGCTACCCAAAATATACGTGAAAATGTCCGCGCTAAAAACGTATAATTATCGTGTTTCTAGTTTGGCCGAAAATCACGTTATGTATAGAAAAATATTTTATTTCAAAAACTAAACAATAAAATTCTAAAATCTGTAACAAACAAACAAACAAACAAACAAGCACCATATATCAAACTAAAAATCTTAATTCGTCACTTTGATGTGTTGTTCCAGACGTGCCATAGCAATGTTTGAGCCAGTCTTGTATGTCACATTTAATCAGGGGCTGGTAACTCAAATGGAAAAACATGAGGTTGGTAATTTAGTACCACTCCAATTAACGGGATGGCGCTCGTATCGAAATATGATGTCAGTTGTCAGCTCGTCAAAACTTCAAACTTTGAGAAATTTAAATGGCTATTGTATTTGAAGGTGTATTGAATTTTGATTCATCTAGATTTATTTTTCAACACTTTCCAATTTTAAGTATGTTTTCAAACGACGGGAAGATGGATTTCAGCAACAAACAATAAAGCACACCCATATATTGGTAGTGATGCAATTTATACCACATTAAATATACAGTCGTCATATTAAGAATAACTAAATAATTTGTAATAAGCGTCTTAAGAAAAATCCACAATCACTGTTTGGCACGGTAAGTAATATTTACAAACTTGTTTATGATTCAGTGTTAAAATAATTGGTTTGTTATTTAAATTTCTTTTTGTTTTCAGTTTTTGAATGATCATTGTAAAGAAAATGTTGTCCTTCCAAAATTCCCTGTCGATCGATGAAATATTTGAGCCTCAGCGATCAATATTAAAAATTGGTTCAATGCCATTGACATCAAACAAGAAAACACCCTAAAATCTTCAAGGTCCAAAGGTGTGTAAGTTTAATTTATGCTCAAAAGTTAATTTCATTTATCACAGTGCCCACATAATGAATAAAAATTTGATAAATACAAGTGCTGTATAAATGAATCAAGAAAACAGTTATCGGATGAAGAAATGCTCCTCAACCTAACTAGTCGACTCGATAATCGTATGGCAAATTTTATCCACACTCAAATTTGCCTCGATAGTAAAAAAGGATGATGCTTCAACTTCAATTTTTTCAAACTTATTTGCCACTCCAAGTCAAATATGTTTCCAATTTCTTTTGCTTTATTTGATTTTCTTCATTACATTTTTGCTACAACGTTCAATTCCGCTCGTGGCGGCCATATTGAATTTTAGTACCACTCCAATTTGATAGATGGCAGCACATCGACTCAGAATTTTACCATTGAGTTTCCCATCTATTCACATTAGTAATGTATGCATTTATTGGTTCGGTCTGTCAAATCGCTTGGTAGATACACCATCGTTTCTATAGGTATGCCTTATGGCTTCTACAATAGAACCGTTTTTATTATAAAAGTCATATCACTGTTAAAAGAAACTTACCGTAAACCATTTTACTGAATACATATTGTTACCCTCTAAATAATTTTTTGGATTATTTCAGGTTTAATTCATATTTCTTCGCACGCATTGTTAATTTTTTGAAGAAGTTCATCAGGTGTAATAACTTTGTCACTATAAACTAATTTTAAATGTCCCAAGGTAATAATCGACAGGATTAAAATTTGTTGATTTGGCCGGCTAGTGATAAGGTCCGACCTATCCACCTATTAGGAAAATTATCATTTAGAAAGTCTCTTACGAGTATTCTAAAATGTGGCGCAGCACCATCATGCTGGAAATACAAGCCCCCAATATTTTCCATTTCCAGCAGTTCTGGCAAATGATTTTGAATAAAATCTGTGTATACTTCACCTTTTAGTCGATTAGGAAACACATGTGGCCTAATCAGATAGTTGTTTAGCAAACCACACCAAAAATTTACAGAATATTTATTTTGCGACTGAATCTGTCTTATAACGTGTGGATTTTCTTGTACCCAAAAATGAGAATTCCTTAAGTTGTATACACCATTCCTAGTAAATTACAGAGTTGAATCGGATACAGGAAAAAAGTATCCGAGTACCGGATACGGAAACTTACAATATATCCGGATACTTTTAGGATACTTTCACCTAAAAAGTACTCGGATACAAGTATCCGGATACTTTTTAGGATAGTTTCACCTAAAAAGTACTCGGATACAAGTATCCGGATACTTTTTTCGGATACTTTAAAGAATACTTTTACGGATACTTTTGAAGTGAGTTTTCATACCAATAGTTATAATTATGCAATAAGATTAATTACGAGTAACAATAAACAATACTAGGTATAAATAAATTATCGAAAAATAAATTGTTTATTATTTTTATTCTGTGAATATAAAACATTAAAACAAAAAGAACAATAAAACATAAAAGTGCGTATAAATAAAACGAGTCGCGCCTGAAATGCGCCAAAAACCAGCCAGTGTCGTGTCCATATAAATCTAACGAAATAGGCTCGTTGTTGGCGCGACTTGCCATGTTTATACATATTCTCGTCAGTGTCAGATGTATTCGACAATCCATTTTTTGTGGATCCTCCAACGGTACTTTGTAGTCGAGAGCGTCGAAAGGAGGAGTGAGAGATTGCTGAATGTTTCGTTCTGGCATAGGCAAAGCAGGCTCGTATGTTTGATCTTGTCAAATCTGTATACTTTATTAATGTTAATAACGACATAAATAACACATGATCAGTAACATTATGAGCAACAACGTCATACATATGTTCTCTCGACTACATTTTAAGAACTAATAATGTAATTAGACATTTTACAAAACAAAAAATTCGAGGTACCTATACCTACTTACCTTTGCGTATAGTGAGGAACTAAAACTGATAAAGATAGTTTAGTTATATTGCACTATATAAAAACACAGGAACAACCATCTCTTGTCTTTGCCAACTGACACATAACTGGGCTAATGGAACATGGAACCTCCAAGTTCGTGACGCTAACACCGGACAAGGGTTTGCAGGATTTTTCCAGTAAAAACGTGCCGCAAGATGCTGAATCCCGACCGTCTGTATACTGGGTGAATCTTCGAATTCTTCCTTGGCAATAAGAATTTTTTTTTGCTTTATTTTAAATATTACAGGGTGCACCAAAAAAACTACAAATCATAATAAAATAATTATTTTTTATTTAAGTAGGTACCTATTGCAATTGTGTCTTAAATATTGTAATATTGATAAATACGTATTTTACTTCTAATTAAACAGGGTAGCTCAAAGTATTTCGATTATATATTTTAAAAGAGATAATATGGATTGGATCAGTTACGATTGTGGTAAATAATTTAAAAGTATCCGAATGCCGAAAAAAGTTTCCGATATCCGGATACTTACAAATTTTGTCACGGATACGGATACCGGATACAAAATTTGAAAAGTATCCGGATACAGGTTTCGGATCCACATAAGTATTCGGATACTGTATCAGGATACAGAACCGGAACTCTGGTGAATTGTGATAAATCGGAAAATGAACATTTTCTAAAAATTCTTCTATTTTGTATAATCTAGTAAGAAAAATGTATCCTATGTATTTCATCTCCAATCTCTATACATGTTAAAAGTAGAAAAGATGTAATAATGTATTTTTATATAAATTCCTATTTTTCTCGTAATAAATCAAAATTAATTAATTAATAAATTAATACCCTGTTTATAAAACCTTGTTTGTCTAAAATTTGTTTTATGTTGTTAAGGTTAATTATTTAATAATAATTTTTTTATTAATATTTTAATAACAATAAGCTATGCAGAAGTTATAAAGGTAATCTCAAGGGGACACACTGTGCTTTTTTCACAAGGCAGAATCCTCTCCATAGGAAGCCTTCCTTGTGAATAGTCTCAGTAGCGGCCCCAGATCACTGAGGTTCTGACCAAAGGCTCTGGATCTCCATAGTAGAAAAAGGAAACATCTATTAGAAAAAAAAATTCTAAACTTCTTCTTTTGTATCACCAATAATGAACTTTTAAGTAATAGAATATTGATATACCTAAAACTCATGTAGGTAAGTAAAATGTATAATTGATTTTAGATAAAGAGAAAGACGAATTCAATGTTTCATTTGGTTTAGGTGAGCTCATAAGGCCTGTAAAAATGTCAAGAAACATATAGACATAATATATTATGTGATTATTGTTCATCGGATAGAAATGTATATTTAGCGTTAATTTTTTACCACTTTGTCCGATTTCTATGATTCTGTTTTTGTTAGAAAGGAGTACCTCGGTGACTGTACCATATACATTTGGTCAAGACTGGTTATGAAATTTATAAGAAAATCAGCAATCATCGGAACGATTTTAGAGTCACTTTTTTAAAATTACTTTTATAACTTGTTAAAATAAAATAATGTAATAAAATAAAAAATAAAAATACTTTTGACAAAAAAAAACATCTTGTTTTCTGATAATACATGATGTACTTTACCCTAAAATAGAATTTGGAATTTTATATTTAGTTTTAGTACTTATGTTTTGATAGATGATTTTTTATATCTTTAACATATGTAACAAACGACGGTTCACAATTATAGTTGATGCTTTGTATTAAATATTTAAAAGTACACGGTTGTTCATTATTCGTTATTGTTAAAACAGAACATTAACTGATATTAAAATATAATCTGGTCTGGTAATTACAATCACATACTTTATTAATGACCTTTTGTGAGCGGATACAATCTCTAATTGTCTTTATATTTCGGAACATTTTTTGATGTATGAAAATAGTAAGCCATCTGAATACTCTAGTAATTAATAATAAATTACACAAACAGTAGCGGTTTAAGATTGGAAATTTGTGATACACCAAATTTGCTTTTAAATTTGAGAATTTGGATAATCTTTTGTACTTAAGAGTCATCTTCCAACCGATCCCTTACATAATATTATCAGGGAGGTGCGGGGCGTTGCAAATTTCACACTTGACGAAGGTGGGTCATTAGATTGTTTATCTATTAGTTTTGTTGTTAATAGACTTCAGTGCAAAGGGCGCCACATTACGGTAAGAAAAATGTTACTTGCATAGGGTCAGACCGTGCGCGATTAATAACTTATTTTTTGACTTTTTAGAAGAAAGAACATTTTAGGACAGAGTTAAAGATCAGCAGCAGGGATATATAGCATTAGATTTTCCAAATTATTTCTTATAACGACAAGATTAGCACCTTGAAATACGTAATATTGTCACCTTTTTCTATCTTGAATAATAGCAATGTTTAAAAAAAATTAATCATTTTGTTCTTATACATTCCTAGAAATAAGTTTTCTTTCATCACCTGCACAAGCAGTTTTAAGAATTTTAAAAAATAAAGTTGTAATTGTGCACGAGCTTAACCGTTGTTTTTAGCTTAAACATTCAGGCGGAGGATGGCCCTTAAAAACACTGTGCAGTCTACAAAATATATTTAATATAAATTATAATTGTTTATATTACTATTGGAATGTACTGTATAATATAAGTCGTTACAAGTGCTTTATAGAACTCAAATTACTTAAGCAGAGGGTGAATCATATAAGTGTATTATTTGTTAGTTTTCACTTTACTTGCTGGAGAAAATTTGAGATTTGTATCGTATCTCGTTTTGGGTCTGGCGCCAAGTAAAGTTCATTTGTTTGTGAGTACACACGTATAAATTAGGGTTGAAAATTTAAATTTTTTGTGAAATTAAATAAAATATTTCTGTTGGTGCTACCAGAATGAAAAAGTTGTGTTTGTTATGTACTTTCATAATATCAAATAAGTTTTGTGGTTTTAAATTAGAAATAGTGATTTAATTGAAATATTAGGGACCTGCCCTTTGTCGGGTATTTCCGTATTCACGAACGAATTAATTCACGTGCAATTTATGTTAAGTTAGGAATGAGGTATTAATACACTGCGACCTAAAAGATCTATTGTGTTCCCTTCTGTCGCTAATGCAACAAGGAAATGTCTCAATGCCTACAACGATCCTTCTTATCCTATCTTCTCAAGGAAGTGTAGGATTTGGAGAGGCGTCAAGTTAGGTAAATGTCCCTCTTCCATTTGATATGCTGCTAGGTATAGTGCCCTTGGACTCTGAAGTGCTACACATTTAGTCAGACTGTGAATGGAGGTTTCGTCCTCCTCACAAAATTTGCACTCACTAGCTTCTACTACTCTCAATTTGCTAAGGTATGCTTTGAGTCGGCAATGCCCAGTAAGTATCCCTGCTACAATACGTAGCCTGTTCTTGCACAGGCAGATACAGGCTCTCGGTTTTTTCGGGTTATATTCACATAGAAGTATCTTAGTCTGTCTTAACCCCAATATATTTTGATACTTCTTTTTTTATTTTCATATCTGTTTCTTCATTTATCTTTGTTTCATCGTAGTTAAACGATTTTTATTTAAATCAAATGAAATAAATGATAAATACAGTGTGAATTAGTACATTTATTTCAGTGTTTTGTTATATAGAAATGCCTTCAAAAAAACAAAAGCCAATAAATAAAGTTGTTTCCTACACTGATGTTCAAAAAAAATTTTTGACGTTTTCAAAATTACCTGATGAGATCTCTGACACAGTTTATAGCTAAAGAATTAGTTGTGACAATCCTAATCCTGAGCAAAGTGGTTAAAAATAGTCATTATATACCTAAGGTGAGAAGTGAGCTATTATTTACCGAGCACTTTTATATATTATATATATATATATATATATATATATATATATATATATATATATATATATATATATATATATATATATATATATATAATGTGCGAGGTAAATAATAGCTTTCTCAGCCGAGGTATATATAGATTTCTTTTTACTACTAACATTAATATATTAGCAATTTTAATTTTGACATAAGTAATTTCCTAACAATTTGTTAAATATTTCGAAATATCAAGTGGAGCGTGTTTCTAAATTCGATCATGTATTAGGATAGATACGCCTTACCTGTGGAAGTAATGGGTTTAATGATTATCTAGACGGGGAGAGAGGAAAGGTATACAAACGGAGAACTTAGCAGTGCCGTAACGTATGGAAGGGGTTATATATTGTTAATTACTATAAAATGCTAGATGAAAGCGGATGGACATGATTTTAAAAATATTGTTTTATAGCGTATATTTTTACCTTTCAATGTAAGAATAGTTTTTCACAGTATTGTGATACTACATAGACCATGTACAGGTTTGTCATATTGTATATTATTTACTCAATTTTATAGGATTATTAATTTTGTACTTTAAACAATTTGTATACATTTTAAGTAAATATACCTACTATTAAGCTTGACTGATGAAGGAGAAAAGAAAATAGAAAAATATTGTCACGAACCCGTTTTATATGTGAAGCAAGAATATTATACATATTTCTGACTAGATACCTTCCTTTATTATTATTAAAGCATTTCATTTATCAACCAAAAATAGTTATACACAAATAATAATAATAATAATACTCTCCCTAATTACGGAGATTAATGAACTTTATTATTTACAAAGTACTGTAGCAAAATTTTGCCGTACACAAGTTAGAGGGAACAGAAGAAATAATGGCATTGTGTTTGTTCTCTATTTTAACAATTCTGACAATGCATGAAGTAGTGTGACTAATTTAAAATGGGTAGCGTCGATTAACATTTTGAAATCATAATGATGCCCCTTAAGCCTAGGCTTAAGGGTGTACACAAACCAAACTCCGTCTACCCCATTTGTACTGGGGATAGGGGGAGCAACGGTAATTTTCGAAAAGTTACATTTTTCACATGGTGCCTTAAGCACACATGTGGAACTTCAAATTTGAGATTATCTTTTATAACCACCTTCATTAGATGGAGGCAGGCGAGGTTCAAGATTAAACAATATCCAACCTCGAATGAGGGAGGCAGTACGTGCCAATTTGTATAATTTTTATTTTTACAATTTAAAAATTTTAATTCAACATTTAATTTTTTCTGTGGACACATAGTGGTAAGACACCTAGCATTTCTATAAAAAAACGTTTTGTTATCCTAAATTATTATTGCAGATTGTACCTACCTACCTACTCACTTTCAAAAAATTTTTTGCCTGATGATGACCTTTTAGGTCGAAAGCGCTTGCAACCTAACCGAATAAATTTATGTGGTCGACAGACTTTGAGCCTTTTAATTCCCTTTAATTCAATACAATATATTATGACAATCGCCTATATTCAAATAGTAGTCTTCTGCGCATCCTGAATTTATATCCCTGGAGTGGATGTTATTTTGGAATATCCAATTGGTCCGAGTGAGCTAACTGATTATTTAGACATAAACGGTGTCTCTGACTTATTGGACAGTATATTATACCCAAAAAGACAATAAAAATGTACGCCTTGCCTCGACGTATGTAGGTGTGAAATCTTTTCGTTCTGCGAATCATAATAGGCAACCAGAAAAAATCGCCCATTAGTCTCGAACCGAAAAGACCTACGGTGAAATTAAGTGTCCTCAAATCATCCGGGAATACAATCACTAAATGCGTGGTGTTGATCTGATGAATGGTCTAATGGGTCAACACCACATTTGTTTGAAGACGAAAAGTGCATCTTTAAAATTATTTATCGATGCGTTCATGGAGGTCGACCAGATTATCCTGATCGGACGACTTTCAGAACCGAAGTTGCTCGATCGTTGGTGATTAGTAATACACTTCCAGACCAGAAACAAGTTGGTCGACTATTTCAGGTCTCTAAAAATGCAACTAAACAATTACCTGGTGTTCGCTGCACGTATTACATTTCAGAATATGTTCGGTTCGATGACATTGTTCATAGTCCAGATCAACTAGCCGTAGTTGCAAAAGAACGTGCCCTGACTGTAAATCTGAGAATCAGGCTTACTGCATGAAGTGCACAGTAAATGTGTGTCTAACTTCAAATGGAAAATGCTTCATACATACGATAATAATTGATTTTTTCTACCTAAATAAAAATTTTTATACCTCCTATTTTTCCTTTGTTACCTATTCTAATATTATTACTTTTTATCAATCACCTTTTTTTGTGTGAAAATAAACAACAAAATACTAAGGGAAGCCGGGGTATAACGGATACGTTAAGGAGAAAAAAATCATAATTATGGTCTAAATAAACTTTAGTAAAAATAACAAGTCGTGTTACATTGCTTACATGTTCATTAATAAAAATATGTATAATATAATGAAATAACACAAAGGTTAACTTAACCATATATTTGCTCGTTCTGCCCCGATATTGGGGCAAAATGGGCCGCACAAGATAGTTTCTCTGTATCACGAGTTTTTTGTATTTATTTACAAAAATCACATGCTTCAATTTTTCTTGGGTATTTCCAATTACCAGAAGGAACTGGCGATAGATTTATAAAAAGCGAGGTCGCCTTAAATCTCACTCTGTTTAAAGTGAAGTGTCTGGGGTCGGAGTATGTCGGCTGATGTTGGAGGATATCGGCGGATGAGATCAGTCAGCGTCATAGGATTGCAAACGCCTTCTTCTACTTATCTTATTCTTGCTTCATATGAATATTCTTCTTTATGTTACTCCTTATAGTTTTGTTCCATACCCAACAAAAATTTAAGCGGAATGTGTATTTCTTATATTTTGTTTATCCAGGGTAAAACGGGCTGGGGAATAAAGTGCAGCTCATGTTGCCCCGCCCATTATGTCCCGAATGACATAAATAATTATTAGCAATATCTTACTAAAACAATTATAGGTGAACTATGTTTAAATGAATAATTTAAGACATCAGTGTTTACTGCTCACCACAGTGTTTGAAGTATTGCGCAATTTTGCAAGCACTTTAAGTATTTTGTGGAAAAAAATAATAATTTGTTACTTCACATATGCATAAAACAAATAAACATCGCTGCCGCCCATAAACATGCTTTGACAAGTTATCAAAGCATGTTTATTGACAAGACAATGCTGCGGCATGTGTGGTGCGAGGGCATTTGTAAACTGGCTCAGGGGCTGGTTGGCGGACTTACAGTTTTATCAAGGAAAGTAGGGGTAATTCTCGTCATGCCCCGGTGCCCATTATGCCCCGGCTTCCCCTACAACCTGTCTTTTATTTTATGATACGTTTAACGAAATAGCTGCCTTTTGTCGGCCTACCTATTTTTGTACCTTAAGATCACTTAACCTATAGAAAAATGGCTTTATTTTCGTGATTAGTGTCTTTAATTTGCCCCTATATCCTATTAAAAGTTCAAACAAAAATATTCCGATTAGAGGATTAATACAGAAGTCTACACATGAAAAAATGTAAATAAAAAAAAAGAGAATGTTATATAAAAACATGGTGTGGCGCTTATGACGAATCACTTCCTCTTGACATCTCATACGAATAATACCCAAATATTGGAATTAACAAGTTTAATTGTATCGACGCCAAACCGCAGCTTAGTTACGAAAATACGCGTATGGAGAGGGCACTTAAGTTTGAGAGTTTAAGTAAATATCTGACATTCGATTCTGCGGTAAATTGCCAGAAGCTTCAATCAATACCTACAACATGTAAGTACAGGGTGGCGATTTTGTTAACCTTTATTAATACAAAGTTAGTTAAATTGGAGATAGATACGGATTTGCAAGATGAGTTTACTGTATTTTCAGAAACAAAATATAAGATCCGATTTACGAGATATTTGGGCAAAATCGAAATTATCGATACGGATATTTGTGACGAGGTGTTCCACCTTGTATCTAAACATTTTTAATAATTAAAAAAATACATACATATTATGTACTAATAAATTAATAAATTAATTATTAAATATGGCCTTCATTTTGTTTACTACATGTATGGGGGCGCAATAAAAGTTTGTAAATGTATCTCGCAGCATTTCTGGGGGTAATTGTATTAACCACATTAATTATGTTAAAATAAAGTTCACGGAACAATATCTGTTAGCTTGGAACATTCAAAAGACACAATTAGAAATACTAGCTATTAACTATTTAGAGAATGGTGAGGTGAGACGTCACTTTTGGCAGGAGGTGCTTGATAGGCTTCCACTGCTTCAAGCGAACATGGACTCCATCTCACCGAGATATATCTTCCATAAGCCATATAAAGTTATAATAGAACAAATAGAAGAGCCAGAAGTGGCAGGTACGATTCATATCTACACCGACGGTTCTAAAACAAAACAAGGCTCAGGATGTGGAATATACTCCAGATTCTTAAACCTAAACATAAAATGGGCTGTGAGCAATAGTGCCAGTGTAGTTCAAATAGAGCTAACGGGGATTCTCATAGCAGCAAAAGAAATAATAACTAGAAAGAATATCGCTGGAAAGAACATGCTCATCTATACAGATAGCAGACAAGCACTACTCACCCTAAACAGACCATGAATTTATTCAGGGTTAGTACTAGAATGTCACGAAGTATCCATCAACAATGTGGTCACCTTAAGATGGATCAAAGGTCACGCCACATCGAAAGGTAACCGTCTTGCTGATTCACTAGCCAAGAAAGCAGCCAACCAAATACTTTTTGTACCTGGCCCTTCTATTGGCCTGACAAAATCGGTAGTGACAGATCTAATTAAAGAACATTCCCTTGTGCAATTCAAGGAAAGATGGGATGAAACAAGAAACTGCAGAGTTCCAGGGAGCTTTTAAGTTATCCTGACAACACTGCAGCAAACAAATACTTGACTATGACTAGACAGAATCTGCGCCTAGTCACAGGGATTCTGACTGGTCATTGGCAAGTACGAAAGCATCTCCTTATCATGGGGCTGTCAGAATACGCACTTTGCAGAGAGTGCGAACAAGAAGATGAGACCATCAAGCATATCCTTTACGATTGCTCGACTTTCTCATTTATTAGAAGATTTGTATTCGGCGAGTATCGGCTAACATCGGCCGATATAAGAGAAGCACCTCTTGGCGACGTTGTCAACTACATTAAATCTGTACGCTGGCTCACGAGCTAGGAGGTGTCTATCATCTTAGGAGAATGCACAATGGGCCTAGTGAGGCCTAAGTGCCGTGGCGGTAACCCACCCTCCACACGCTACAGATAAAGAATTATCCATAGAAATATTACGTAAGGGTTCAGTAAGAAAAGTAAGGCGGAGATTGGATAAAGGTTGAAGTTGGAGGTATTAACATTGAAAATTTGATGTAACAATTGCCTTCGTACTTTGTTTCTTTCTCTGATAATATTAGTTATATATAATTTAATGCTTATTGCGGTATAAGCCAAAAAGTAGTTGAATTTTCGAAGAATTTTATTTTACGTCTTGGTCACATTTAAGATTTTTTTTCTAGGCTCGTTTGACTTAGTCTCCGTCAACACTAAGGCCTAATGGCCTAGCGTTTATTTTTTTATCTATAGTTTAAATGAGAGAATCATATAGAGTTTTAACAATTGTTTTTTCTAATAATATTAATATTGATACAAAATTTTAGTTAATATTTTATAGAAATTTTGTTAAACTTTTTTTTTAACATCTTGTTTGAAACATTTTTGTTTTCTTCTTTTATTTTTTTTTTGTTTACTGTGTTTTAATTTCTTTTATTATTATTATTTTAAGCTTAAGGATCAATCCAAACAATTTAAGACAAACAAAGTAGGACATCGTATAGAAGAACCACAGATTGGAAAGGAACAGACGTTTTTATTCTACAATTTAAAAGCAATTTCAAGCAGGTCCATCCGAATAACCTTACTGCAGTTGAGTAGAAGTGAGCAAGTTGAAATACAATATTCGTCTTTGGATTCAAAAATATGGTTATTAGCAAAAGCAGATTGAGTTTTGACAATATTCGTGTTTGGTATTTTTCTATGTAATTGAAATTCTTAAGGAAACGATTGATAATTCTCTTCTAAAAGCATTCAGCAGTATTTTAATATTATAGAGGTTTTCCCCGATACATATTTAAGATCTTGGATTTTTTTTTGTGTATAAAACATTTACTCGGCACATGGAAATGTAAGTTGAAATAAGCTAATATCCTCACCTTCACCTTGTATCATTTACTGAAAATGGTTCTAAAACAAATTTCCTTCTTATTGCAACTTGATCTCTTTGCTAATATATCTTTTTATTAGTATATTTGAAGGCTTGAATTAAATAATGTGCTAAGTGTCAAAAATAGGTTTTTCATTTTATACTTGTGAAATGTTTTAGGTACCAACAACATATCTAAAGCGCTAAGTGCTACGGCTATTAAATTATTTAAGTGTGATTTTTGGCCTACCTACTGTAAAGATATTTTTTCCATTATAATGCTCTCTTCACACGTACTTAGGTTATATCTTTACCCTTTTGTTAGACGATCCTTTTATCAGGGAAGTCATTCACTCTGTTTTAATATCACCTTCTAAAATCTCTAAACTTAGGAGCATTTGTCTGCCACTCACCTAAAGATTATGCGATCACCCAATGATCCTTTACCTACTATTAGCTCTTTCTTCTTATTATTTTTCTTCAACTTTACTTGTTAATTCCCTTATATACTTAATTACCTTTCTTTCCTTCTTCGATGTCAAGATATTTTAATAAGGTTAGCTATTATCTCCTATTGCTTTTGTTTCATTTAGATCTATCCATTGTTTGTAGGCCTGATGATGGCGTATTAACCAAAAACCAGTTGCCGTTTTAATTTAATAATAAATTTTATGTAGTATACGATTTTGTGCATTCATTTTGTTTAACCTTCCGGCAGGCGCGCTTACAAAGTTACATGAACAGGCGCGCATGTATCTCATAGATACACTACTATATTTTGGTATAAAATAAATTAAATATCAGTACCAGCAGATTTATCAACTCTTCACAATTATTTTCGTTATTTAGATCGTATTTCTTTTTTCCTGATGCCATTTTTAGGCGTACAAAAAAATTAAAACATAAATACAACATAAATGTATCTCTCAGTTACATAGAGTATCTTATCATATTTTATCATATAGAATGATAAAATAAAATATATTACAAGCATATTTATACATTAGCAGCAAACACTCAAAAACTGTAATTGAACTAAAAAGATATTAATTAAAAAACTTACATAAACTCTCATGTGAATCTGTGAGATACAAAATATCAATATCTCAAAACGGCTGACTACTTAGAAGTCACATGGCATACTGTTAGATATGACCACTGGAGCCAGGAAGGTAGGTAGGAGAAAGGTCTTGCTCTTTAAACGAGGTAGTACAAATAAAAATAAAATTATGATGTATCTGAGGGATACATGCGCCTTCCCGAAGGTTAAGGGCGTGCGGTCTTTGGATGCATGGGAAACATGTTACCTACCCCTGATTTTTTTTATCAAATTATGGACCAAATTTCTCAAGAATTTGATAACAGCTTCAAAAATTTCGGAAATTAAGTAATTTTACGGTGTTTGATGGAAAATAATTCCCGGAAATTTAATTGAAATCGCTTATGTGTCATTATGGTCATCATTTTAACATGGTTTTCTTACGTTTCGAACTTTGCATGATATCGAATATATTTAAAACAATGTATTTTTGCCATTTTTAAGAAAAACTGCATTTAATTAGGCATACTCAGATGTACTAAAATTATGTGAGTTAGTGCCGCTAATGCCTCCGTCGAACGTAGTTTTCCTGCACCTAAACGCATAAAAACTCACATGCAAAATTCTACAGAACAAGATCGACTTATTATAGTTTATTTGAAAAGGCACAGTTTTTATGACAGGATTGTTCAAAGCCGAAAAACGTAAATATTATTACCATCTTATGTAAATATTTACTAGATTTTAGTATGACCGCCCCGAAAAACTTCAAATACAATACATCATAAATGAAAATAAGTAAACCATAAGGGGTTAACCAATAATTCTATACCTGAATGATGGGGAACATAAAATTATTTTAATATCAAAAATAGTTAACTATCAATATTAAGTAGTCATATTAATTTTTATAAAAATAATATACTAGATATTAGGTGTTGACATTTCGTTAAAATTTAATAATAAATATACACACAATCAAATTTATATGATATACTAAAAAAATGTCTTTACAAACAAATCTTTTCTCATAAAAAACTTACATATTGTTTTTAGAAATAGGGGGTGATACCATATAAATTTGTTTGTTTGTATTTTGGGTACCAGTGTCATATAAATTTATTATAATTAATATAAATATAGAATTACATACCTAAATAAATAAGTCGTGTTCTCCCGATAAGGAGTCATCATCATCATCATCATCAGTTTCCTCACATCCCACACAAATAATAATTGGTTATATTGTCTCCTCTATTAGCATACCAGAATTTCTTTTTCTCTGCTATGACATGTCTTATAGCGTTTTGCCAATTGTCTAGTGAAATTTTTGATATTGAGTCACATAATAGATGACGAACTTCTTAAAGTTTAAATGTATTATTTCTTGCGAAATATCCCTTCATTTGAGCCCAGATTAGTTCAACACGGTTAAGTTCATAGTGATAAGATGGTAACCGCAACACGTTAACTCCATGTTCCTTTGCTATTTCATCTACACTAAACCTTAAATTTTAGTAAATGTTGTTTACATAACCGCAATAGCTCTTTTTTGAGTAATCCCTCTTCTGCTATTTCTTTGTTTATTAGCCAATCGGAGAGTTCTTGCTTTTCCATTTAGTGATAGGTAACGTTTACTTTTATCTTGAATGGTACTGGCATTGTCCATAACTATTACATAATTGGTCGGTAATAAATCTATCATTTGACTGAAATATTCCTCAAAAACATCAGCAGTCATTTTTTCATGGTAGTCTTTCGTACAATTTGAAAAAAATTCTAACAGAGCTCTATTAACAAATTCTTTATTTTTTCCAATATGAGTGATAATTAAATGACGACCTTTACCATTTGGAAATTTTAGGCCAGTAGACAAACATTTTTTACAAAATGTCTTTCATTTGTCCATATTTCTTCAAAATAAAAAATATTTTTCTCTCTTTTTCTTAATTTTTTAATTTCCCTTAAATTTTACCTCCTCCAACAAATAATTTCATCTTTCTCTATGAGCGCAAATTTTTTATGGTTCTTCTCCCAAACGAAGTCTAATTCATGTAAAATTTTCTACAATTTGTCTGTTTTAACGTTTAGCCAAGTTTCGTCTCCATTAATGTCTACTAAAAGTTTATACAAAGTAGGTATCTTTTTTTATAAATAAAACAAATGCACTTTTCTTCGGATCAGTTGTTTCATAGTACCGTCTATTTGAATGGGATTTCTCCCAGTTGACATTTTATAGGTGCTAGAGAATACTTCCATCCTTTCGTTGCTTCAAAAGTATATGAAAGGTTGCTTCTTCAACTCCGATCATATTTGAATACTTAAAAGCTATACTCCGAACAGTACTATTAAAATGTTCATGTACAAGAGCGTCATCTACATTTAACACTAAAG
The DNA here is from genome assembly GCA_927349885.1 of Psylliodes chrysocephalus. Classification (NCBI taxonomy): domain Eukaryota; kingdom Metazoa; phylum Arthropoda; class Insecta; order Coleoptera; family Chrysomelidae; genus Psylliodes; species Psylliodes chrysocephalus. The sequence goes on along the minus strand of OV651824.1, from coordinate 3,968,912 downwards.
TTTTCATATGCACGTTTAAATTGCACTTTAATTTTATAGTAGTATAATTAGACGTTTGTGCTATTTTTATTGCACAAATTCACTTGATCAATATCGATTTTTATCGCCTATTATTATAGAACTAAAAATTCTGCGTGTTAAAAACAGAAATGTAAATCTTAACTAAAATAATTTTCTGTCGATTAGAAATTATTAACCTTTCTAAGAAAGTTGAGGGTTAAATTGATCTTAAATTGTAAATATTTTCTGTTTGTAAAGATTACATATTTACCTTATTTTTGTTGATTAAAATGATTAAAAAATTTAAGATAAGAATTGAAATAAATTGGTATTTTTAAAAATTTTATAAGAAAACCAAAGAATTTATTTTGTACAATTAATGCTAAATATTTTATTTTAGAAATTCTCCGTCACTGATTTATGATGTTACATTGGGGTTTATCTCTTGAGTCATAAAAATGTTGCTCATTCATTTTTAAATAAACTATAGAGTATTAATACACTATAGTAACAATTTGATATTTTATAAAAACTGAAAAAATGTTTACAGAACACAATTTATAAAACAAAATATTAGCTAAGAACAGTTCCGGAACATTCTTTTAACAGTAATAGACACAAAATGGGCGGCAGTATTACAGAACTAGTTGGTTATTTTGTAAATTCTATAAGATTTGTTGAATGCAGTTACCGGACAGTTACTACATATTTACACAAACTTCAAACAAATGTTTTTTTAAACTTTTTAATTTTGAGGTTATGTTTCATATCAAAATCAGTAACATTTTGGTTCTTTTTCCTGGGCTCGTCTGACTATGTGTCTCCGAATAACACTGAAGCCTATTGGCTTATTGTGTTTTACCCCATGTTAGTTCATAGCACCCACTCTATCACCTTTGTACCTTGTACAAGTTTGTACAGATCCTTGGGTGAGTGGGTTCTATACGTTGTTGGATCAACCTGGGGTTGTCCAAAAAGAGCCTGTCGTTTGCGATCTAGAGCTTCGCATTCGCACAGTATGTGTATTGCTAGAATAAGCAAGTTTACCATGGACATCGTCAAAAATATGTTTATTATTGACAGTTTTTTTTTGTTTAGAAAAAAGAGCAAAATGTTTTGCTAATAATTTTTACTATTCTCTGAAAAGCAGGTACCACTTATTTTTTATATTTCTTCACTTATATAAATCTAATATTTTCAGACCATACGCTCAAATACAAATGGTATGGGAAGAAGTTGAAAAAACATAAAATATAAAATAATATGGTGTAGGTACTACCAAATATAGTTGCTTTATTTTTTTTATAGATATTTTTAAAGTGATAATACTATTCTTAAGTAAGATAATTGCTATATATGGTTTTCTGATTTGCAATAGTGTATTTAGACACTGTTACAGTTATTTTAGAGTTTTCAACAGAATCAAATTACTATTATCGCGGAATTATCTTACACTACTATTTATATAACTATTTATTAAAGCTTTATTATGAGCTTAAGAAACAGTTGTATTTGTATAACCAAAAAGTTCTAAAGGTGATCCAGAACAACAATCATTATGAAGCAATTTTATTTTATAAGTTGAAATGTTGTATAAATATTTATGTAACAATTTTATAGTTATCATGAAAACTATTTACTTATTTTGCTGTAAGAATATTGTAAAAAATAATTTATATAATAATTTAGTTTCAGAGAACAAAACAGTGGTTTTTGCAACTTCAGTACAACAAATTAGCTTTCCAGAAACAGCAATATAATATCAATAATTTATAATAGTTTTGTACTAAAAATTATAAAGCTACTTTGTTAGTTGGATTATTATTAGCAAGTAAAAACAATTTTGATAGGGTAATTTCGCAGTATCCGCATTTTTACAGCGAAGTTATAGACGAATTTGTGAAAACAGAGAAAATCCAATTTCACTAAGGAGAGATAAATTTTTGACATTTACTTACTTTCTTCCCAATTGTACCACACTCCCCTGTTACTACATTGACCACATTTGAAAAGATGGATATTATTTTGTTTTTATTAGTTTAATCTTTGACAGATGCGGCTTTACCATTCGTTATCAAATCTTGATGACTACGATTTTTTAATATTTTTTTTTTTAATTGGCTTATAATTTTTATCATGAAAAATTTATTTATTTTAAATAAAAATTTTAAATATGCAAAAATATAGGTATATCAGTTTTCAAATTTAAAAGAATATGCAAATTTGAATTAAAACGTACCCTACTCGATCACCTTTAAGAATCTATTTTAATATTTTTGTTATCGTTTTTCCTTTTTTTATAATAGACCTGAGACATCTAGTTTCGCTCACCCTGTATACAATTGCATTAAAGGCTTATCAAATCTCGAGAGGTTCGGCAACATAACTAATCGACTTTGATTGAATGGCAGGGCTTCTTAATATTTACTGCTGTTCTCTGGGCTTAATCCTAATTGGATTACTTAATGGAAACCAAAAATATGCAGATTACTTGCGGATTGAGATATTCTAATAGCTAAAAAATAGATTTGTTCTGTTCAAGATGAAAAATGTGGAGAAAATACAAATTCAGTTCAGCTTTTTAAAATCAAATAGCTGTGTCGGCAAAAAATTATAAAAATTTATTTCAGTTGTTGCAGATTTGGTTAAGTGGACCCAATTAAATTTGAATTCGTAAATATTTACAAAAATAGTATATTATGACACTAATGCACAATCGAGCCTTAAAGCACGGCATAAAAAACAATCGGCAGGCCCACTCTCCGCTGATCGCATACAACTATTATACTAAGAAAATTTTACCTTGACGACGCCATTCGGGGGTCTTAGTCAGGGTCGGATTAAAGCGTATTTAAAGATTTTGTAATAAAATAAGGTATTGATAGGCAGGATCGTATTAAAACAAAAAAGCTTCACAGATTGCGCCAAATAATTAGCTTGTTTTTATTGATGGCCTTAAAATTTCTATTAATATTTTTAAAGTGAAATATATGAGCAGCCTTAAATATAACTTAGGACCGATTTCACCGTTGTGTTAAACGAAGTTTAAAATTATATTTTTACATTAACAATGTCATTTTAATCTCTGTTTAACACAACGGTGGAATCGACCCTTAATAACATATATTTATGGAAATCGGGGACAAGGAGCGTCAAATGTTATCTCGGAATTAATTAAATCTAAAAAAAAATTACAAACGCTGGATTTAGTGATAAATAATTCAAAATTGTGATGAAAAATTATTTCAATTTTTGTTATTAAACATACAAAACTATTATTTGACATTTTTAAATTGCCAAAAATATCTTTATTTGCTTTTTTTGTATGCTTTATAATAACAATACATGGAGCTTATATCCAAGTCTTCGTGTGTTAAGGCATATTGTGTACATACATCGCAACGTTGAATTTTAAGACATTTTTTTTATTAAAAATCCGCATATATAATAAAATTTTCTTAAAAAATATTAATATTTTGTGCATGCAATTCATTAATATGCTTGTTTATATTTACATTTTCGACAATATTGCCACCATTATACGCGATTTTGGAAAATGTTTCATCCTTACTAGTCCTACGAATTTCATGTAGCCTTACAAGTAAAGCATCCCCACCTGTTTTGCAGTTTTCAGTTCCAGAATGTAATAAATTTAAACATTGCAATTTTTTGAACGTCCTTTGAATTTGGACCGATGTAGGGTTTACACAGTTACCATCATGGAGGAAGGATAATTAAGAGTTGCAGATTCCTCACAGAAATTTGGCAGCATGTTTACCTTCAGCGACATATCGAATAGTTCTGTGCAATTAATACTCAGTCGGTAATATAGAAAGATGTAAGGCTATTTTAGCTTGAAAATTGGCGGGCTTTTGAATTTACTTCGACAAAATATAAGAATTTTACATTTTTAATAGCACTGCTTAAAACACATGATTTTGATTGTGACTCATTACTAATTTACTACTTATAATTTCTTTAATGGCTAATTAAGATTTTCTTGCTTTTTGTAATGAAAATACTTTAGATTTATCAAGATTATAAAGCTTTGTTATTCGCATATCTAGAATAATTATCAAAATTAATATCAGAATTAAATTTTTGTTAAGCATTTAAATATTTGGGAATAACACAATAACGATTAATATTCATTTTTTTTTTCAGAAAAAAAAATTATTCCATACAAAAAATTCTGCTTGTTGAAGAAAATTACAAGAAAAAGTTTCCTTTTAAAGTTATGAAGGAAAACCGAAAGGAAAACTGTGACTTTTCTTCGTAAATTCAATAAGGTAATACAGATTTTTTCCTTCTGTCAATTTTAAGTTTCTTCATTTATTAAGACCATGTACACCTGACCTAACATATTAATATAGTAAACCTATTTTTTCGTCAAACAGAATTTTTTTATAATAACTTTTTCCTTAAAATAAAAATAAAGATTTTCCATTTTGTCAACTCCATACGGGAGATGTTTAAAATATAACATTTTACTTTAAATCTTAATAATATGCCTACATAAGTAAATATAAATTGACGCTAAACTTTACGTGACGTTAACTAGGCACCTACCTACATCTTACTAATAGCTTCATAACTGACAAACTGACTCATAAACTAGGATATTTTTAAAAGTATACCATACATACCTAATAAGATCTTTAAGAAACCGAAAAAATCTTTTAATACAGTTTATTCATATAGTTTTTTGCTGCACAACTTTGCCCAGACATAGTAAAACACTTAAAAGTTAACAAATTAACACTGGAAAACAACTACTATATAAAAAGTGTCAAAAAATATCTATAATTTTAAAAAAATAACAATAACTACATAATACAAACATCACAAACAAAATAAATTTAAGATACACGCTACTGATTCCGTGCTACTGCAACTTGTTTGTTTTTGTCGATATAAACGACGACAGTGACGCCACTGGCTTGATTGAGAGGTTGGACCCCAAAATGGCGGTGTGCGCGTAAATGTGCGCGTAGCGTTGCCGCCAAGACAAGTTAGCCTGCCGATTGTTTATTATGCCGTGCTTAAAGCATGAGCAACGAATTTAAGGCCACGTTGCGAATTACTTCCATGCAGTCGAATAGGTAAGTAAATGTCATTTGTATGAAGACTAGAGATAAGGAGGCGAATCTGCATGCTCAAAATACGGTCCCAAAAAATCACACGTCAATTGAGCTTTTATAATTAACCGCATATGCGCTGGTACGGTTTACGTTGTTCAAAATACATGACTTCTTATGGGAATTATACATAATTTTGTCAAAATAATAAAAATAAACTTGTTTATAGCTAAATAAAGCACAGAACATACTGTTGCATTTATTTCTAAATAAGTCTTACATATTTTAATTGATACATTATTTACTATTTATTCCTATTTAAGTAAAATGCAAATTATTGATGATAAGTGTTGAAATTTGATGGGTAGGTCTAATTATTTTTTAATTAAAGCTAAATAGGGCTGAGGGCATACTAAGACGTGTAAATGAAAATATTTAGTTAGGGATTTTACAAAATTTTATGAAAATAATAAAAATCTAATTGTTTATTGCTAACTAAAGCACAGAAAATACTGTTGATTTTAATTATTGTAACTAAGTCTTTGTTTTAATTGCTAACTAAAGTACAGAAAATACTGTTGGTATTAATAATAAATAAGTCTTTATGTTAAACATTATTTACTATTCATTATTGAATTTTATCTAAATAAAATGAAAATTAGGTATGACCAAATTTGAAAAGGTTTGTTAAATGGTGAAATTTGGCAGGTAGAGTTTTGTGGTAATTTTGTACTCGACAACTACAATTTCATCATCCTTTTGAAAAGTTTCTTCAGCAATAGGTTCTAGTATTTTCTGCTTCGTTCTTTAATCTTGGCCTTTTCTTTTTTATTTTGTTAACAGTACCATTAGTTAAAATAGTCTCATCAAATTTTAAAATATCATATATCATCTTTTAAAAAGTGTAGCTCGCAAACAGAATCATAACTAGACAGTACTTTATCAGCCCTAGGAATCACATGCTGCCATTGTTCTAAACGTTTGGGATCCTATAAAAAATATTTGCAATGACTAAATTGGAGTTCAATAAAGAAAAATAACAGTAGTAACTCTTCATCTAACATTAAAAAAACATAAAAAAAGCAAATTTTCTTTTCTAGTAAGTTAAATTTAATGTGTAATTATTGTTGTTTGTAAGTCACGATTTATGACTTTATTATTATTTATTATAGAATTTTCTAATTAAATAAACTCCACTCCGTAAGATACGGGTTGTGACTATTTTACAATAAATATATATTATTCAGAAAGAAATACATTATTTTATTTACACTAGGAGGGCTCAACTTTCGTTTAGCCGAAATCTGTTATGCCAAAACTGTTGTCATAATAACAATTGTGATGGCTATGAGTATGTAAAAACTACATACTTTGATTTTCTTTTACTATACGGAGACTGGTCGCACTGCGCAGCTTTCTTAGTGCCTTTTAAAAGGAGATAGAAAACTCCGCCATTTTGAACGGTTATTACGTGTTGCCTACATCTTGGCGCAATATTTTTAATAGGTGCCTTTTAATCATCCGCTTCTGCTTCGGAATTGTCGGTTTTCTTGTTTTAATCTGACAGGTTAGAACGACTGAACCAACAATTCCGAAAGCAGGAGCGGATGATTCAAACGCACCTGATATTTTGCTTGCTGCTGTCAGTGTCAGTGAATATTATTTTTGAAGTCACAGTTTATTGCTAAAGAATCAGTTAGCTCACTTGGACCAGTTGAAAGTTTCAAAATAACATCCACTCCAGGGATACAAATTCAGGATACGCAGAAGACTGCTGTTTTATTATAGGCAGTTGTCATATATTGTATTATCTGAGTTGCGCAGTGTATAAACTGGAATATTAAGATAAAAAGTGCCGACGCACAGTGAGCGATCTGATTCTTTAGCTATAAACTGTGTCATAGGGTTCAAAATGGCCGCGCCCTATGTTGGTCGTGTCGGACCTCTCTCTTGCCCCGTATAGTAATTAAAAGTATGTGGTAAAAACCCTATTATTATGGTGGAGAATTGCGTAGTTGCCAAGTTGTAGATGATTACGGTTTTTTTTTAATTTCATTAAGCCGAAATCAGTTACGAAAAAACTGTTTTCATGGAAACAAAAATCTAAACACCAATCCAACTCCGGCACTGAGGAAATGCGTAGTTGCCAAGTAGTGGTTAGTAGGTGGGTGAAACGAGCGTAGCGTGATCTTACGATGTAGGTGGAAAGAGGGCACGCTCGCTTCGCTCGCTTTCCTCCTTAGTAGTTAGGTTGTGGGTGGGAGGAGCGTAGCGTGATCTTATAGAGAAACTGTTGCCATGGAAACGCTTGTCATGCTAACGATAAAACTAATCCCGTAGTGAGACAATGCCTAGTTGCCAAGTTATAGATGATTTCATTTTCACTTTAGTTTAGATTAGGATATTGTGTTAGGAGTTAATCTAAATATAAGAGGCAACTACTCATTTCCTCACCACTGGATTTAGGTTTTTGTTTAGTCGACATCACGACATCTCTATAACCGATTTCAGCTAAACCAAAGTGAAATTTAAATGACCTGTAACTTGTCAACCATACATTTTCTTATCACAGGATTTGGGTTTTTGTTTAGTCGTTACCATGACAAGTGTCTCTATGGCAACAATTTCTCCGTAACTGATAACAGCTAAATTAAATCATCTGTAACTTGGCAACCACGCATTTCCTCACCATGGGATTTGGCTTTTTGTTTATTCGTTAATATGTCAAGCGTTACCACGGCAACAGTTTTACCATAACTGATTTCGTCTACACTAAAGTGAACATTAAATAATCTATAACTTGGCAACTATGCATTTCCTCATTACGAGATTTGGGTTTTTGTTTACTGGTTACCATGGCAACGGTTGCCATGGCAACAATTTTTACGCAACTGATTTCGGCTAAACGAAGCAAATACTGCTTTGTCGTTCTTTGTTACTCATTGTTACTTGTAGTCAGGTTCTTTATTTCAACTTATTTTTATTCTTTTTACTAAATTTTACAAAAATCACTTTAATTTCCATTGACTTGCATAGAAAATTGACGTCGTTATTTGCCACCCGCCAACTACAGTAGTTTTTTGGAACTCCATAAAAATAGGGACGGAAATGCGCTAGTTCAGTGATGATCACATACTTTGATTATGTGGTGATGATGTAATTATGGTTCCACTGACAATTAAAGTAACAGTAGATTTTTTGAGTGCGTTTTGTTCGTATTTGTTTACCTAAATTATATCGTTTTTTTCACTTCTATAAATATATTTCTAAAGTAAGTAGATAGCATGTATCAAATATACAATCGTTTAGTTACCAATTACATACCTTTAAACTATTTTTTATGACCTGTAAACAATATTTTGAAATAAAATAAAAACAGTAAAAACGTAAATATCAAATATATTGATGTTTTTGCTAAAAGTTTGGTTAGAATTAAATGTCAGTGGAACCAAAATGACATCACACAACGGAGTTTTCTATCTCCTTTTAAAAGGCACTCAGAAAGCTGCGCAGTGCGACCATTCTCCGTATAGTAAAAGAAAATCAAAGTATGTGCATCACACTGAACTAGCGCATTTGAAATTTGATTAAGGCCGATTCGCCTCCTTATCTCTAGTCTTCATAGTTATTTGACATTTCATTTAATTATTAAACGTCATTATTGTAAGTATTGAAAATGTCGACGGAAATTGAAGAATTAGTGGCTGAAGTTGAGTTAAATTTAATACCTGTAAAATTCAAGCACTTATTCTACAAGAAATATGAAAAGTTAGTATTATGGATGGAGAAAAAGCACACTCAAAATATATAAGTCGGTAATGTTAGCGTATATGTTGGAAATGTCCAGAATTTATAAATCTTCGTCACTTTGCTTTATTGATTTAAAACTGCAGGCTATGCTAAGGGTTAAAAAAGGAATAGATTTAGCATCTAATCACAAGTTGCTTTCGTTTATGAAAGGAGCGAGCCAAGGTCAGGAATTAAAAAATTTTTAGTGTTTACCGAAGAAAATTTACGTTTTTCACTCAGGCTTGAGACAATACGTTTTTATTTTTTCTGTTGATATTACTTATTTTTAGGTAATAGTAAGGTTGAAAACAATTTGAATAATTTGATAATTCAAAATTAAATCTGATCTTATTTATCTTATTCATTGAACCGGTTACCTACCAAACTTTATACACACAGTGTGCGATAAAGACCCGATTATGCACGCTTTTGGGTTTGTTTGGGATGGTTTATGATACATGAATTATAAAAAGATATTTTTCCAATTAATAGTACTGTGTTCAATACTAACTTTACAAAATATTGAGAAATCCACATAAATATTTGGAAAAATATATTTGACTACCTTTTTCCTACAAGCGTATCCATTAATTGATTACTTGATTGATTAAAACCTACTGCTTACTTTTCTGTAGTTTCTGTGAAAAAGAAGAGAAAACTTCAATCCACGTCTTCTGCCAGTGTGAAGACTTGGCTAGATTGAGGTTTCTAATACTAGGAGAAAAAAGCCAGACGCATGTAATTATATGCGTGAGCCTCTATCAAGGCTAATAAATCTAATAAAAAAGACCAAGCTAGACGACATACTCTAAATAACGGAGTCCCACAATAGATCTAAAAAGGTTACGGTGGACAAGGACAGACAAGGTCCAACTCCATTTAAATCTAATTTAATATATTCTACTACTTGCTACTATTAATATTAAAATCTCAATAAAATACATCAGGGATTCTTATTCCTGCTCTAATAACTTAATAACAATTATATATGTTGCACTTTAATCTGCAAACACTATTTCGTAACTCAAAAAGCTTTACCTAATTTTAGTCTGATCAACGGTGTCCCTCTTCAGGTCTTTTTGAAGGTCACTGTTTCTAAAATACATTAACTATGTTCCCCAGTACTTTATTTTGAAAGCGCTCTATTATTTCAATGTTATTCTTGCTGGCAGATCGCCACACTGCAAAAACAGTTCTGTAAATTTATAGAATCTAAAGTTTGCAATTTTGAAGCCAGTTAAATTATGTGGTGTAGAATTGGAATTAGACTTTTGAAGAATAATTTTTTTTTTATTTTATAAACAATATCACTGGAAGGAAAATGCTCATCTATACATATAGCAGACACGCACTACTCATCCTGAACAGACCACGAATTTATTCAGGGTTAGTAATAGAATGTCACCATTTCTGAAGTACATCTATCTTTTTTATGTACTATTAAGAATCGAATAACTTAGCCTAGATTCGATCAGAGCAAAATAAATAGTTTTAAGATGACAAGGATCTGTAATAGTTTTAAAATACCTAAATGTGTACAGTAATAACCTCAAAACTTTAACTACATTTTCAATATGATTGTCAAATCCAAGATGACAATCTATATGTAGTCAAAGCTATTTAACATTTTTTTTTAGCAGTAATGTCCACTTTAGAATTTGACCTTTTTACTGTTAATATATCATAATTAGGTAATGTACTAATATTGTTAGAAAAACACAAAAAAAGTTTTTTCGAAACTAACGGTGGGTAATTTAGGACTAAATAGATTGATTATATTTTTTAAATAATTTTCAGTTTTTGTTTTTAGATTTGTCCAGGTATCATGCACATAAACCATTGCCGCATCATCTGCAAAGATAATCAATTTTAGCCGCACTTGAATGAGTAAGAATACTGTTAAGATAAATAATAATGAAGATAGGACCTAACAGAGTACCTTGTAGTACACCAATTTTAATACATTTTGTTGTACTTAGAATGTTGTAGATTTTATCATTTGAGTTCTATTTAATAAATAATTTGAAAAAAGTTTATTTGGTTTGCCTCGAATTTGCCTCCAGCAATTGTTTATGAGAAGCTGTCTCAAAGACCTTAGGCCAGATCCAGAAATACGCACAAGGTAGGTTTGCTAATTTCTAGGGAGTTTGTAAATTCCTGTAACAATTCCGAAATAGCATCTGTTGTCAAGACCCCCTCTTGGAATCCAAAATGGTTGTTGCATATAATTTTATTACTTGTAAAAAATTAGGTTTTAACGGATTTTCAAAGACTTTAGCCAGACATGATATCACTGATATTAATCTATAATTTGAAATATTTGCTTTTTCTCCTTTTTTATAAATTGGCGGTAATACCTTCAGTTTTGAACTCTTGAGTGATACAATGAGTTGTATAAATTGAATTAATTAAATAAACTAGAGGAGAATCAATAACAGATGCAACTTTTTCAAATTTCAGATTTTATACCATCAACTACTGCAGCTTTTTTAGACTTTAAAGATTTTAATAATTCAATATTTCCAGGTTCTGTGACAGCTGCTAGGAAAAATGATATTTGTATTTTTTTGCAGATTCACAAAATTGATCGAAAAACATTTGACCGAATTGGAAATTTGATCGAAAATACATTTTATCGAAAGGCATTTGATCGAATAACAGTTGATCGAAGATATATTTTATCGAATAACATTTTATCGAAAAGACGGTAAATCGAAAATTCATTAGATCGGAAGAACAGTATATCGAAAATCAACATTAAAAATAGTAAAATATCAAAAAATTAAACGATACCATGCAACCGTCCATCTAACCCCTACTATTCGAAACTAAACTCAGCGGCTATCAAAATTAGATAATAGTGCCAAATTTTTCGATACCCTCAAACAGAAGCTACCTCGTTTAATAAATTTTATCCTTACAATACTGTTAATTTAAAAATTAATATTTTAGAGCTATTTATCTTCATTGAGAATAAATAATTGTAATTCATTCACACAAAATATGTATTTCAGTAAGGTCGAGTTGTCGTCCGATGGGACATTTTGGGTAAACTATTTTAAGCATTTTTTTATAAAAAAAAATTTAATCGCTGTTTGCCTCGCAAAAAAAATTATAGAAAAATAAGAAAAATTCAATAAAATGTTTTCGATCAAATGTATTCGATCAAATGTTTTCGATCAATTTTGTGCCACCCACTCAGAAGATAGCTCATTACATTAATAAAACAATTTTTAAATTCACCTGCAATTTCTTTATCATTTGTGAGCAATTCATTATTAGAACTTATAATTTTCTTAATTTTATTTTGATCGAAATAAATTATTTTCAATTATTTTTCACAGATTTTTTTGAAGAATTCTTATTATTATATATGATTTTTTTTAGTTCCCATATTATGTATTTTAATGATTTTTTCTAATTTTTTTTTTTACAATCAATATACCTGTTTTTTATTATTTGAATCCTTATATTTAATATTACTATGCTTAGCTAATTATTTTGGTATTTTTGTGTTTCTTTATAAAAAGTATATTGAAATTGGTATATTATTGTTATATTATTTATGCAATTAAAATATTTTTAAAAACATATTTTTGTTATCTTAATTATAAACAAATCCCCATCTTTTTGATTATAAAAAAAATGGTAATATTTAATTGGGTAATATAATACAAGCAAACGAGTCACCAGTTGCGAATCCTAAACAGGTAAATATTTCCTGCGTCTCCAGATTTAAAATTTTTTACCCCGACTTCCCAGTTGAGAAGTTCCCAGTTGCGCATGAACCTTTCTTCAAATCTATAGATTTTTTTGTGGAAATTTTATTGAAAATTTCTGTAATTTTGATATTTTTAGTACTACCCATTTTGCCAAAGATAAAATCTGATGTTGTCACTAAGATTGCCTTATTAACTTTTTTAATATTGTTTTGTATGTTATGTTTTATTTGACATGTTTTGCTTTCTTTTTTCGTATTTTTACTTACTGTTTAGAATTATTTCTGAAAAGTACAATAACTAAAAAAATATTTTCATCTCAAATTTAAGAAAAAGAAGAAGAAAAAACAAACTGATAACCTTAATATACTTTCTAGACTAAGCTCAGGTTGTTTCATTTATTCAACATGCTTTTTAAAATCACTGAACTACTATAATAAGACCGTAATGCTTGACTTACCGAACCCCATGTACTATTATTTAGCGAATTAACAACGTCAATTAACAACGTCATTGTTATCTCAGTACATTACTAATTAATTTAAAGAATATTTTTCGGTATTAGTTCCATTCCCAACATCAGTTTTTTTGACTCAAGGTTACCAAACCACATGCAATGACCTGACTGTATCTGACATGTCTTTGGCACAGGAAACACGCTGTATAACCCTACACACAATACCATGGATGTCCAATCCACTATATTTCACCATAATACATAGAATATTAGTCATTTCTTTTTGGTGGTTCGGACCAGAGAGAACATACATGGGAGGTTTTGTTTGATTTTAAAATTACTTTTAAAGTGAAGTTTGGACGTGTTTTTGAGTTTCTTCGGAGACAGAATTGAGAGTGTTGTACTGTGGTGTTTTCCATTGATCTCGTTTATTTTGAAAATAAAATGTGGGGGAATCTAAAGGTAAGATTATTTTACAGTAGAATTGGGAAATTCACTTTAATTAATGGGAAAAAATATTTTTTTTCTATGTGTCAAAAACCGGCCTTTTTCAGTCAAAGAACATAAATAAAAAGTTTAATTTTTCTTTATACTTTCTCTGTAGAAATCAGGTGCTGCAAAATACTTTTTCGACCCAGGCCACAAAAGTCAAAGTTGTAAAAGTCAAATGGCTACGATTTCTAAACATTCTTTTTTATTTTAAATTTACTTCTTAACAATTTTCATCTATTGCAAAATATACATCAAATTTTTATTGAATAAAAAAAACCTCAAAATATATTCTCTGATATACCATTTTTAATTTTTCTGGAATTAAATTAAAATACTTCTCATTTTTGTTAAAAATGTACTCTAGTTTTATGCACCGATTTATATCAATTATAATTAAATTAAAAGACGAATGAAAAGTTTTTTCTACGATCACTATTCAAAGTAAAGCATGCTTGCCTAATTTAAACAAGGTATAATATAATATTTTTTTTTACTTTCCTATCTGTATAAAGATAAGGAAAGCATAGGAATCATGATTTTTTTCGACCTCCAGTTTTCGAAGGATTTTTACGTTTTGGGTCCCCTGAATCCGTGTGTCTGTGTGTGTGTCTGTATCCATCATAACTCATGAACGGATATAAAGAAAAACACCAAATTTTAAACTTAAGCTTTATTCCTGCCTCCAAAGGATTAGATTAGATTTTGGGCAGAGTCGGAATATCTGGGGGGTACTTTATAGGTGGTCATTTTTATATTTTATGAAATATATCTGTTATTTACGTTTGGAGAAGAAAATTCCTTAAATAAAAGTTACTTATTATCTATAATGTTTGTTTTATACAAAATTTTTCTAAAATAGTCCGTATTCGAGAAATTTGACAAAATGTAAAAAAAAATTTTATAAAAATTATTCACATACAATTTGATATAAAGACAGTGATTATCAGAGAGTTAAAGGCAACTACTGCTTTCTTTTTTTGTGTTGGTGAGTTTTTACAAAAAACCGCTGTCACTGCTATTATTTATCGATTCTTTACAAGAATCCCTCATTTTTAGTTATATTTTTATATTAAATCTCAATAACTAAAAAAGATACTGAAATTAGTTTAAAAGACTTATTTAAAATATTAGAGAATAATAGTAGCCCGCCCGGTCACCAAATATGAATTGTGATTGATTTATTTTATATTTAAACAGTATTAGGTATTAATTTTTACTGAATATAACATATCGCTGAAATACCTCAATCGATAACAAATATATTAATAAATTTTTCTGTTTTTCCCAATACTTTAGCACCCTGTATGTTCGTAACGTAAACATTTTTGGACCATAGTTTATAAAGCAAACTATCATTAGGTTTTTATGTAGATTCACACCCTTAAATATTTGCATATCATTAAAGAACACCCTGTATATTAAAAGTTTATTTTCGATTGAAAGTTTTGATTTTCTGTTTATCAACCAGTATAAGTTTTTATATTTAAGTGTTAGACTGTTGAGAACTACTTTATCTTTGAGAAATTGTGATTTGCCATTTTTTCTTGGCTTTCTTTTTTTATTTATTAGTTCTTTTATTTCTTATTGCCTATGGATTGTTTTATAATTTCTGGTGCGTTATTCCATTACGCTTGCTTGCTGCATATCAATGACACATTTTTCCAGCTTCTTTTGCTCCTAGTAGTGTACTCAGTTCAATTTGAGCTTTCAAACTTACCCAGTCTGTCTTTAATTACACAGTGTAGATCTAATTAACGGTTCAACATTTGCCATTATTCCTGTAACTAAAATAAAATATCTAGGAATTATTTTTGACTGCAATTTGAAATGGAAAGACCATATTACATATGTTATTAAAAAATTACAAAATATCTTATATAAATTTAAATATTTGAAAAAATGCTTACCTTCAAATTATTTAAAGACTTTATATTGTTGTTTGGTAGAAAGTCATCTAAGATACGGGATAATTGGATAGCGGTGTGCTCTCCTACATTAATCCATTAGAAGTAATCCAGCGCAGGTTCCTAAAAATAATTTTTAATAAATCACCCCGATACTCATCGGATGATCTGTATAATGAAAGTAAAGTGCTCGATGTTAAACAATTATATTATCTAACAGTTGCCTTAAAATATCAGAAAGTCAAAAACCTAATTGAATTACCTTATCACTAACATGATACATGGCAAAAAAACCAATATAAACTACTAAAAATTAAAATATCCTTGTCAACGTTCTTTCTGGTATATTGCTCCAAAAATCTTTAACTCAATCCCAGAAAACATAAAAAATTTAAATGGCAGTCAAATTTACAAAATTCATGTTAAAAAATTTATGTACAGTAAATCAAGACATTATTTTACAGAAACAATTGAATTCTATTTCTGGCCTAGACTTTTGTATTTGTATGTACGAAAATTAAAAAAAAAAAGTATTTTATTAAGTTTAATTTATATTATATAATAATTTTAATTATTATAGATAGGTATGCGAGTAATTTAAATGCATTGTTTACCTCCCTTGTACTCCCTCATTATTTGTATTATCTGTATTATTAAATTTGTAATACTTGTATTTTAAAAATTAAAAAAAAAAAAATATTTAGTTAGGTTTAATTTATAATGCATACTACTTTTAATTATTGTAGATTAAATGTATTTTAAATGTTTTAAATGCATTGAATTTTATGGTTTTATTTTTTATTTTATTAATTTTTACTTTCCTATCTGTTTACAGATATAAGGAAAGTATAGCAATCATGATTTTTTCGACCTCGAGTTTTCGACGGATTTTTACGTTTTGAGGTGCCCTGAATCCGTTTTGACTATTTTCGCGATGATGTCTCTCTCTCTGTGTGTGTGTGTGTGTGTGTGTGTGTGTGTGTGTGTGTGTGTGTGTGTGTGTGTGTGTGTGTGTGTGTGTGTGTGTGTGTGTGTGTGTGTGTGTGTGTGTGTGTGTGTGTGTGTGTGTGTGTGTGTGTGTGTGTGTGTGTGTGTGTGTGTGTGTGTGTGTGTGTGTGTGTGTGTGTGTGTGTGTGTGTGTGTGTGTGTGTGTGTGTGTGTGTGTGTGTGTGTGTGTGTGTGTGTGTGTGTGTGTGTGTGTGTGTGTGTGTGTGTGTGTGTGTGTGTGTGTGTGTGTGTGTGTGTGTGTGTGTGTGTGTGTGTGTGTGTGTGTGTGTGTGTGTGTGTGTGTGTGTGTGTGTGTGTGTGTGTGTGTGTGTGTGTGTGTGTGTGTGTGTGTGTGTGTGTGTGTGTGTGTGTGTGTGTGTGTGTGTGTGTGTGTGTGTGTGTGTGTGTGTGTGTGTGTGTGTGTGTGTGTGTGTGTGTGTGTGTGTGTGTGTGTGTGTGTGTGTGTGTGTGTGTGTGTGTGTGTGTGTGTGTGTGTGTGTGTGTGTGTGTGTGTGTGTGTGTGTGTGTGTGTGTGTGTGTGTGTGTGTGTGTGTGTGTGTGTGTGTGTGTGTGTGTGTGTGTGTGTGTGTGTGTGTGTGTGTGTGTGTGTGTGTGTGTGTGTGTGTGTGTGTGTGTGTGTGTGTGTGTGTGTGTGTGTGTGTGTGTGTGTGTGTGTGTGTGTGTGTGTGTTGTGTTGTGTTGTGTTGTGTTGTGTTGTGTTGTGTTGTGTTGTGTTGTGTTGTGTTGTGTTGTGTTGTGTTGTGTTGTGTTGTGTTGTGTTGTGTTGTGTTGTGTTGTGTTGTGTTGTGTTGTGTTGTGTTGTGTTGTGTTGTGTTGTGTTGTGTTGTGTTGTGTTGTGTTGTGTTGTGTTGTGTTGTGTTGTGTTGTGTTGTGTTGTGTTGTGTTGTGTTGTGTTGTGTTGTGTTGTGTTGTGTTGTGTTGTGTTGTGTTGTGTTGTGTTGTGTTGTGTTGTGTTGTGTTGTGTTGTGTTGTGTTGTGTTGTGTTGTGTTGTGTTGTGTTGTGTTGTGTTGTGTTGTGTTGTGTTGTGTTGTGTTGTGTTGTGTTGTGTTGTGTTGTGTTGTGTTGTGTTGTGTTGTGTTGTGTTGTGGTGTGGTGTGTTGTGTTGTGTTGTGTTGTGTTGTGTTGTGTTGTGTTGTGTTGTGTTGTGTTGTGTTGTGTTGTGTTGTGTTGTGTTGTGTTGTGTTGTGTTGTGTTGTGTTGTGTTGTGTTGTGTTGTGTTGTGTTGTGTTGTGTTGTGTTGTGTTGTGTTGTGTTGTGTTGTGTTGTGTTGTGTTGTGTTGTGTTGTGTTGTGTTGTGTTGTGTTGTGTTGTGTTGTGTTGTGTTGTGTTGTGTTGTGTTGTGTTGTGTTGTGTTGTGTTGTGTTGTGTTGTGTTGTGTTGTGTTGTGTTGTGTTGTGTTGTGTTGTGTTGTGTTGTGTTGTGTTGTGTTGTGTTGTGTTGTGTTGTGTTGTGTTGTGTTGTGTTGTGTTGTGTTGTGTGTGTGTGTGTGTGTCGCATAACTCATGAATTGATACACATAAAAACACCAAATTTCAAACTTAAGCTTTGTTCCAGCGTCTAATGTTCTGATTAGATTTTGGTCTGTGTCGGAACATCTGGGGGGGTACTTTATGGGTGGTCATTTTTATATTTTATGGAATATATCTGTTATTTACGTTTAAGGAAGAAAATTCTTCAAATAAAAGTTACTTCTTATATTATTATCTAAAATTTTTGTTCTATACAATTTTTTTCTAAAATAGCCCGTATTCGAGAAATTTGACAAAATGTAAAAAAATATTTTTGTATAAAAATTGTTCAAACAAAAGTTGTTTGTAATATAATTGTCTATAATTTTTATTCCATACATCATTTCTCTAAAATAGACCGTATTGGAGATATTTGAGAAAATGTGTAAATTTCGAAATTTGAAGAAAACTCAAAAACGGATAAAGAAAAAAACATTAAATTTTAAACTTAAGTTTTATTTAGGCCTGACGTGAAATGATTAGATTTTGGACAAAGTCGGAACATGTGGGGGGGGTACTTTATGGGGGGCCGTTTTTATATTTTATGAAATATATCTGTTATTTATGTTTGGAGAAAAAAATTAATCAAATAAAAGTTATTTCTATTATTATCTATAATTTTTGCTTTATGTCAAAATTTCCTGAAATGGTCCGTATTCGAGAAATTTGACAAAACGTGCAAAATTCTGATTTTTATGAAAATTGTTGAAATAAAAGTTGTTTGCGATATCGATCTCTATAATTTTTGTTTATACATGATTTTTCTAATATGGACCGTAATGGAAAAATTGTAGTGCTAAATTTTAATTTTTCAGTATTTTCATTTTCAATGAACATCTATAGAAAAATGTTTCGAGGTAGATGTACGTGGAAAATGTATATAATTATTTTATCCTCTAAACATTTATGAAAGTGCTGCAATAGGTTGTACAAAATAACCGGAAAAAGCCTGTAATAACTAGATAGGAAAGTCATGTGTTGGACACATCAGATTTTTAATTATATTATTAGTTTACAACTACATATATAATAACTGGAACAGGTGTTATTCACCTATCATTTTATACTTTTGTTCACAATATTTATTTTGTACAGATTTTGTAAATCTTTGTTGTGAATAAATTATTATTATTATTATAATTTCTTTTTGGATTATATTTTCGCTTAATATCAGTATTACCGAGGCATGATCTAAGTCTAAGTCAAAGCTTTCTTTTATTTTAATGAAGTTTCTGGGTATTTTACTAGTGATGTAGAAATTCAGTAAGTCAGGTACTTTATTTGTCGGTTAACCAATAAGTTGGTTTTCTTACTGAAAGGTAGTCACACCTCACACCTAATTTCATTTGCTGCTGCATGTAATTTTCCAACTTAGATGGTTGTTAATTTCAAGCCCTAGATAATATTTTTGAAATTTTAATCACCTCCCAAGATCAAATTTCCCACATTTGTCGTAAGTTTTTAATTTATGTTTCCAGATTATCTTGTGAAGTAATATACTCGTATACTGCTGCGACTGTGAATCTATATTTATTTTTTTTTTGTTAACTGTGGATACTTGTATTTCTTCTGCTCCTATTTTCTTCTTATTATTATGGTTACTAATGTCTTTTATTATTACAGCGCTTCCCCCTCTAGCGTTATCTGATGGATGTAGAGTACTATAGACCTTATATCCTTTGAATTGTATACAGCTTAGTTATGGTAAATGTGTTTCTAATATATAAGATAATCATCTATATTTTGTTTTATTAGGAACACCTATAGTTCTTCTAATTGTATTACGCAGATGTCATTATTTAATTTGTTAGAAGGTCTGTTATTAGTAGCCACGTTTCTCATTCTTGGGCACTATTAATGATAAGATGTCTGGTTTGGGTAATATTTCAGTTGTGGTTAGTTTTCCTTACTTGGTTTCTTCTATATTGTATTTCTTTTGCATCCTCTATAACTTTCTGGGTATGCTTAATTACAATTTGTAAAAGTTCCAATATAAATTAATTTGACATAAGCTCCTAACGTGACAGCAATTGTTACCAAAAATATCTATTCTTGCAAATCACAGCTATCTTCGTTTTAAGAAACACTGCAAATAACATCATTTTCTATATTTTTGTATCACGAAACACGGACTTAAATTGTTTTCTTATTCTTGTTACAAAAACTACTATTTTACGATCTAGTAAGCGGTTAATTTTCTAAGAAAAAATCTATAGAATAAGCGGTCCTTTAGTCGGTACAGACTATTTTTTAGAAAAGCCGATAACATTTTAAGGCCCACCATGTTACTGTGCAGAGATCCATATATACCTCCTTGGTAGTTAATATGTGAGGAAACTACTATTTTTATTTTGATCAGTTCCACCCAAACCTGATTTTTTCATGTAATTCAGCAAAACAAACAGTAAAACTTATTCTAGCTTCATAAAATTTGTAACTTTCAATTCTCTTTTATTATATTTAAAATTTTATAATCCTACATGTGACTATTACACCTCAATCATTAATAGTATATTATTTAACGAGCGGTAATCAAGTTGAGTACTATACTTTATCTAAGACTATAACAATAAATACTAAGATACAAGTATCGAGAAAGAATTATATTATATTAGATTATATTATATTAGATGATAAAAACGTTTTAATCTTTGTAAAAGCTATTACCTTTGTCTCCAGATATTTCTCATAAGAAGTTTCATTTATGAAATTATTAAGTTGTTCTGGCGTAGTTTTTGCCTTTTTAGCTATATGTTTTTCTGATTGACGTTTATGAAACGCACGTAATTTTGAATAATTCTCTATATTAATTCCATTATTTATGTTGAGTGTGCTTCTTAGGAAGGAGTAGAAAGTGCATAGAGACGATGCTTTATATAATAATAATAATAATAATGTTTATTTACCAGCAATATATACATTCAGATACAATAAAATAAAATCCAATAGGAAATAAAATGTAAATAAACAAGAAATGTGTCACTGAATCTGCTCACTGTACAAAGTATAATGACAGATTGTGTGTGACAAAAAATACGACAAAATAAAATAAATAAAACTTATAACAATACAATAGTAAAAATTTAAAAATATGAAGCAATTAAAATACAAATTATTAATATAAATAAAAGTTATATAAGTACAATCTTTACACTTTGATAATAAGTAAAATTTATTTCCAATATACCTCGGCATAAGTATCTCATACAACGAACATAACTTCTATATAGACAAAGAACATTTTTAAAATATTCAGATTCTTTAACGTTTATAATATACTTTCTAATTAATTAATTTCTATTTTTTTTTTATTCGATTATATTACGGAAAAAAGTTTCGCGGTGTTTTTGTTATAAATTATTTTACACATCTTTTAAATTTTTTTACTGTTTTTATTTCTCGAAGCTCCGTTGGAATGTTATTAAAGATTTTTGGTCCCAAAAACCGATAGCTATTTTGTCCAATTGATTTATTCGTTCGTGGTAGCAAATACTTGTCTCTATTTCTTGTATCATATTGATGCAACGGTGTTTGCAGATCATCTTGATTTTGAAATTGATGGGTGAGTGCTGCTTGACAGAATAACTGTCGTAAGTCAAATATCTGGGTTTCTTGATACACATTTTCAGTAGGATATCTTCTATTTTTGTTTAGCATTATTTTTAAAAAACTTTTTTGAATGATCTCGATTGGCTTTAAGTGCGTTTTAGTGACTCCACCCCAACCAATTATTCCATAGTTGAGATGAGATTCGAAAAGGCTATGATACAAAATTCTCTTCTGTGGTAATTCTAGCATTGGTGATATTTGTATGAATTTAAATAAGACACTACGTAATTTGTTTAGTAAGTATTGAGTATGTTTGTTCCAGCGCAAGTGGCTATCTACTATTATCCCTAAATATTTAGTTTTATTTTCAGGTAGTATATATGTGTCGTTCTCGATATTTTGAAATTGAGGAAGACCAGAGGCTAGACTGCAAAAAGGTAGGTACACTGTTTTTTTTAAATTTATATATAGTAATCGGTAGTCAAACCATGTTTTTATTTTGGGGAATCCTTCTCTACCAATGTTTTCAAGTTATTCCAGTCAGTAGCTTCGTAATGCATTACTGTGTCATCTGCAAAGCTAATAATATTTGCTTTACTTTCCACTAAAAAGAGATTGTTCAGGTAGACTATAAAGAGTAGAGGCCCTAATACTGTTCCCTGAGGTACACCACATGAGACTATTTGATCGATGCTGGTAATATTTTGTATTTTGGATTTCTGTTTTCTGTTTGTTAAGTAAGACTTCATTAATTTATTGGCTATACCCCTTATACCCATATCTGCAAGGGAATTTAATAAATGACAATGATTGACGGTGTCGAAAGCTTTAGCCAAGTCTAAAAAGATTCCTATTGATGGTTTTTTATTGTCAATTGAACAGTAAATTTTATAAGTTAGTTCCCTTATTGCGTCTTCCGTTGAACTTCCCTCCCTAAATCCATATTGTCTTTTTGATAACAATTTGTTTTTTTTCAGGAAGTCACATATTCGATGTTTTATCAGTTTTTCTAGAATTTTCCCTATTGAAGAAATCAGGGCTATCGGTCTGTAGTTAGTTATTTCTGTTTTTTCGCCATTTTTATATATGGGAATAATTAGAGACTGCTTAAAAAGTTGAGGAAAGGTGCCTGTAGAGAGGCTTGTGTTGGTTATATTTGTAAGTGGGGCAGCTATAAAGTGTGAAATGAGTTGCAATGTCTCTGCAGTTATGTTATCCGATCCTGGAGCTTTCTTCTTTTTTAAACCTGTTATTATTTGTTTTACCTCAGTTATAGTTGTGGGAATAAAAAATATTGAATTGCTAGAAACGTGTTTTTTTTCTTTATAATTTTTTGTCTTTTTAATGTTTTTTGCTAAATTTATCCCTACATTTATAAAAAAGTTATTAAACTCATTTGCTATGCGATTTGGATTAGTGATTAAAATTCCATTTTCTGATTTAATACGTGTTATATTATGTTTTTCTTTATTTTTTGTTAATTTATTTATTACGGACCAAAGTTGTGTAGAATCATTCTTTTTTTTCTCAATCATATTTTTATAATAGTTGATTTTTGCTTCTTTAATTTGGATATTTACATTTTTTTTATAGTTATTGTACTCACTATATAAACTTGCATTTTGTAGATCATTTTTATATTTTTTAAAAGTTTCATTTTTTTTTATTGATTAGTTTAATCAATGATCCAGTTATCCAAGCCTTTTGTTTTCGTTCATTTTTTTTTTATTTTAATTTTAATTTCAGATTTTTTAATAGCATCTTGGATATAGTCTACAAGTTTCTCAACTGACAAATCAAGATTTTCAATATTTATAAATTCACACCAATTTATATGTTGTATATGTTCTAATAATTTTTTGTTATTAATTTGTTTGTAGTAATTTTTATCTTCATTAATATTAGGTTTAACATTGCAATTATTAAACATAATTTGTAATAATATTACAAAGTGGTCTGTAATGAATGTTTCTACAGTTGATGACATTATATTATCGAAATTGTTTTTATTTGATGCTATAAAAATGTGGTCTACGCAAGATCCGGAATCTGGTCTGGTAACAGTATTTATAGCCGATAGGAAACCATATTCAGCAAGTAGGGTTAAATAATTTTGGGTGTTCTCTATATTTTTAGCTAATAAGTTAATATTAATATCACCAATAAAAATACTGTAGGCAAATTGTTTAGGGTGACTTTCTAATATATCTCTTAAACCTTCTAAAAATATGTCCACATGTCTATCTGAAGGGGATCTGTAAAATGAGTTTATATAGACAATGTTTTTGTTATATTCTAATTTTACACGTAATACAAAGGAATCGCCTAGCTTTACATTTATATGATCTAGATATAGTTCTGTTTTTATGAAAACCAATACACCATCATTTTGATTCCGAGTGCCGTTGTTATATGTATTGCTAAGTTCATTATAATATGTCAAAGGTACATTTTCTGTAAACGAGCTACACCAATCTTGAAAATTTTAGTATACACCTTTATACTTGTTTTTTAATTTTTCTGGTGATAAATTCTGTATTGCATTATCAGCTTTATCTCTTATTCCTGCAGGTGTACATAATAACTCATCTTCATTACCTAAATTCATCTTTTTTTTTTAGCACTATTATTAGAAATTGATTTGAAAACGTCAAAATTATCTTGTTAAAATATCAAATCTCAATGTTATAATTGACTGTTCCGCCCACTGAGAGACGTTGACAATTTAATAATTTTAAAATCTTTTAATTATTATTTATTCCATTCCAGTTGTTAAAAAAATCTTTCTAACATTTTACACCAATGAAAAATTTATCGACTTTAAAATTTCCAAGAATTTACTGCGCACACTATTTACATACCGAATTATCGTAGGAGCCCAGCGTGAGTTATAATAACTCACTAGTAAAACTCACGCTATTTGTTTATTGATACTATTAATTGCTCAAAAGCAGTTGAATAATTAATGTATAAATTAATAGAAGTAGATAAAATTAATTTCGTTCAGTATGATTGTAATTTGGTAGTACTTTCTGTGAAAAGGAAAGCTTTAAAATTTTAAAATAGCTACAATAGTAGTTTGTGCAATAAGAGTGGATATGGACAATCCACTCTAGTTGTACAGTGTATATTTTCTATAACCACTAACGAAAATCTCCAAATATTAAAAATATTTTAGGTTATTGAGATGAAAAACTAAAAATAATTTATGACTTTTACTAATTTATAAAATTAAATAAACAAAAAAAAATAGAAAAAAAAATTTAATTTATTTTGTCCCCATTTGGGATTTGAATTCGTGCCTTTCGCATAAAAGCCAAGTGCGCTGACCTCACCACCATCTATGCTTTTAATATTTTTGCTTCAATATTCGTAATTCAATTGACTTGATATAGTTTTATTTATGTGATGTACCGGTAATTGGTGTGCATCACTCTGTATATTAGATTTAATTTATTGTTTTCTTTTCCAATTGAAGTATATTTATAAAAAGTGGTTTTACCTATTGGAACGATATTGGTGTGATTTGTAGACACAGTCATGAATAAACTACGGTACTGAAATAGTTGTTTTATTTATATGTATTTGTAACAAATATAATAATCACCTCAAATTAGGTAATATGTTACAATTTAAATTAACGAATTAATTATAATTATAGTCAAAATTAAAATAGAAATACTATTATTTATCGATTCTACCCAAGAATAACTCATTTTAATGTATATTTAATCTCAATAACTAAAAAATATACTGTTACCTACGTTTACAGAATTGTCATTTATTTAAAATTTTAAAAATAATAGTAGTCTATTGACTATAATATGAACTGTGATTGATGGATTTTAATTTTATGCAGTGTTCTGACTACCTAGAATGGATATGAAATATATTCTTTCAGTTGAACTTTTTCGTTTTGTAGTCTGTGCGTAGATACAATAATATCCATGTGTGTGTAAAAAATATATTCCTAACCATCCTTATTTCAAAATAAATTTATGAGACCGAATTGAAATCTTTTACATATAATTTAAATTACTAATTTACTTTTTATTTACCATTTTTTTTTTCTTTACTAATTAAACTGTAATTATTCAAGTTAATTTCCCTTTGATTTAATCTCTCAATTCAAATTAAAACCAGAATTTACCTGACTTGTAATAAAATTGTCGGAATTCTCATAAAAGAGACCTTAATTTCGGTATGCAGAGTGAACAGGGTGAACGTATTTGGTTGGGTATTTTTTGAGTAAAATAATATGAGTTGCAGAAATAACTTTAAATAAAAGGTGTGGGTATTTACTACTGACTAGCCCCGCATACCACATATATTTTGTTTTTTGACAGTATAGTCCTTATTTTTAAAAATATATTTTTTTTTATTTTCACTGTTCGATTGGTAATTTTTATACAAATGGCGTGTGTTTTTACACTTTTGAAAAAAAATTATGATAAAAATTAAAATTCTAAAAAACACGCCCTTTTTCAAGTACAATTTAAAACCGATTAAAAAACCGGAGAATTTTTTATCACGAAATAAGGGAGATAAATAAAATTTAAATAATTGCCATTGATTTTAGCTGCCATCGCACTACGTAGACCATTAGAGACGAGATTTTCAGTATATACACTGGAAAACATAACACTTTAAGTTCAAGCATAGATATTTTATTGAAACACATACAATTAACGATTCGTAACTATCATTCTTACGGACTATATAAATAATAAGGCTAAAATGCATGTATTTTATTAGAATCTCCTGATAGCAAAATAACTTTAATTCTATAAAGAATTTTTATAGCCAATATACCTAATTTGAGCAAACAGTTTTATAAGAAATCTTAGTTCCAAACAAGAAATATAATTTACTATTTACCTATTACCTACCTATGATAATTCACTGGTCTACAGTGGTTTTGTTGCCCTAGATATAAGATTGATTTTGGATATATTTATGCTTACAATTCATGAAACTATTAATTAATTTGTAAGATTTGCTCTCGTTTTCTTTTAAATCTTTATTTTCATTTTACATTACAAAAATCGAAAAACAAGAAATAAAATAACAGATATATTTATAATGTCAGTTTTGTTTTGAAAAATTTGGATACATAAATAGAAAGAAAAATGTCGAAAAAATATGTAAAATGACAATCTCTTTTTAAAGACCAGCAGTAATCTGCCATCATGTGACTATCCCATCGACCCTGATACCTTTCCTCCATCCCTTTTAGAGCCTGGTAGGACCACTCTCCCTGTTCCTCATTATAATTTCCTAAATTATCCGGAAATTTATCCAGATGATTGCAGAGATAGTGTAATTTGATACTTGTATGTGCTCCTAGAGTCTGAAAGTTTGTCAGCATATTTTGTACAAATTCTTCATAATTTGGTGTTTTATGGTTACCTAGAAAATTTTCAACTACCAACACAATACATTTCCAAGCCTTACTTTTCGGAACAGTCATAACTTTAATAAAATCTGTGTCTTTTATCAATTGCCGTATTCGAGGACCATTAAATATTCCACCTTTCAACTTTTCCATACAAAGCTTTAAAATTTTCTGCAAATGTAATTAAAACAATCTCCTTCCTTGTCCAACGCTTTAAAAAATTGCTTTATCATTCCTAATTTAATGTGTAAAGGTGGAAGTATGATTTTATCTCTGCTCACCAACGGCTCCCTTATTACATTGGCTATACCGACAGTTAAAGAATTTCTTCGAGGCCAAACATCTTGTTCCCAATGAAGTTGCTTTGCTCTGCTGTCCCATATACAAATAAAGAAAGGGTATTTCCTTTAACCACTTTGTTGACCAAGTAAAAAATTAACCATTTTCAAATCCACACAGATCGGCCATTGATGCTCCGAGTAATTAATTTTTTCTAAAACTAATTTTACATTTTCATATTCTTCTTTGAGTGTTTTTTTGAATGGGCAATTGAAATTGATGCAAATTTATTTCCATTGTGCAGTAAGACGCATTTTAAACTTCTTTTACAACTGTCAATAAAAAGGCACCACTCAGTATGTTTGTATTCTTTTAAACCCATATCTCAAAGCAACAGTACACCAGTCCTTTATTTTCATTAAAAAATTGTAGTTACTCACTTTCTCGCGTTCTGTATGTTGCAATTGTTACTGTTGGTGCCAATAAATGTTTTTCTTTTAATCTTGAGGCTAACAGTTCTGATCCTTGTTTTGATAAAATGAGATCACGTATTAAATCACTGAGTTCATTTTGAGAAAATAACTTTGGCGTAGATGTTTCAACCTTCCATTCACTTCTACTAGTAGACTGTCCGGATTTTTGTGAATTTGGCAATATTATTGTTTCTGAGGGCATGCGAACTACTTTTGAAATGTAAATAGGGAGATTTTCACTGTAGAGAACAGAACATTTTGTGGACTGTAAGTCTGAATATCTTCACGTTTGATTTTGATTAAAACCTTTAGCATCCACTACGTAAAAGTAACAATCATCGAAATGATTTTTAGGCTCCATCCAGATCATAGGAATAGCAGAGTCTAATCCTGAACGTTCTTTTTTTTTTCTACAACCGTAAAGACTCAACAGAGGACTTACAAACTTTATGAGGAACCCATGACTTATCTAGTTTGTCCATTTTAAAACCGAAATATTCAGCATAAGTCTCCTTGACAAAGTCTGTAATATTTCTTTTTTGTTTTTTTGTTATATAGACACCGCAAATAAAACAAAAAAATTTACTACTATATTTACACTTTCTTCGTGTGATCGCTTTAATAGAGTAAGTTCCGATCACCACCGAAACAGCAACGAACTAAGAGTCGATTAATCCGATTTCATTTTTGTATTGTCTTTCCTACCGGACAGTCACAGCTCATAGGGAAGTTTAAATTGAGATCATACACCTTTTCCATGGAATGCTATGTAGCGTACAGGGTTTTTGCGATAAGTGTATTAAATATTTTTTCATGAGTGTATTAAAAACTGCGCCATTTTAAGTATAATAATAATACTATGCCTATACACCCCTTTACGAGTGAATTTTAACCCCAGAAACAGAGTTTTTGCAGGGTATGGACGGAAATTATTATTATTTGTCATTATTATTATTATTATGTCAGTACCTTATACAGTGTGTCTACTTAAGTTGGTACCATATGGAAAACATTTTTATTATTGATTTTAGGAAAAAAAGTTATTCTTGTGTCCTGCATGACACAAAACCTAAAATACAGTCATCACATATCAAATTTTTCAAGCCGTATACGAGGTTTGTCAAAAAATATGTATTTTGCTCAAGAGTAAGGTACGTTTATTTTTAACAAAATCGAAAATTTTCATTTAGAAAAGTTGATTATAATTGAATATTACATTCAAATATGCAATTACACCGATCTATCTGAAAAAACAGATTTTATTATTTTTTATAAACTCTACACTCTACACATTGATTGTAAATATCTGAAAACGTTATAAATTACGTTAGCTACTATAAACATGATACGCTTTCCTTTTGTTTGTGAAGAATTTAGCAAATTTCTTAATGAAAATTTTCGATTTTGTAAAAAAATAAACGTACTTTACTCTTGAGCAAAATTTATATTTTTTGACAAACCTCGTATACGGCTTGAAAAATTTGATATATGATGACTGTATTTTAAGTTTTGGGTCATGCAGGACTTTTTATCAAGAATAACTTTTTTTCCTAAAATCAATAATAAAAATGTTTTCCATATGGTTCCAACTTAAGTAGACACACTGTATATTTTTTGATACATCAATCGTGTATTTTTGACTGTGATATTTTTTCTATATATTGTCCCTATTCACATTCTTGTAAAAGTTGATATTATTTTAAAACACCTGAGTACTCAAATTTTTATAAATGTCATTCGTACCTATAGCCTATTGAGGTAACAATAAGGTTTATAAAATCCAATACTTTCTACATAATATTAATTTATTAATACATAATATTAATTTATCACAAGAAAACAGTTAACTAGCGGCAAATAAACCAAAACCAATTAGTAGCATAAAGTGTACCTATAGTTAGAAACTAATGTACACTAACCACAAGTAAATAGTTAACTATCTGTAGGTCGTCTAAAAACTAATTAAACACGTTTACTAACCACAGGTGACTTATTTCAGAAATCTTGTTTTACTTACTATAATTAAACATTTTACCTGTCCCACATACTATACAACTTTTTTTTTTCGGTAAGTAAAAGTTCGCTAACGGTTAGTGATTTTTTTTTGTATACCGATGCCATTTCTTAAGTTTAAAGTTACGCCTACAATGCTTTATTAGTTTATTACATTAACAGTGAATATTTAAAACACAACAAGCCAGATAAATTGTATATAAAACAGAATTATACAATCACAAAATGGTCCTGTTAGTCTATAAACTAACTTGAAATATGATATCCTATAAACATTTCCCTTATTTTGACGACCCAAAACAAGGCAATTTATTAAATTAGTTATACTCTAATTATTTTAATTAATCATATGGGTAGCCTTCGAAAAAGTAATGTTCAACTCTCAAGAAATGCTTATTTCCTACTCGGATAATTCAAAGAATTCGTCTGCAGCTCATTGGGTAAATATCATACTCGTTGGCAGTGAGTACTGTTTAGACGCATTTTATAAATTTGCGTACTAGGATTTTATTTATGTTTTAGAAAAAAAGTCGACCTCAAATTGATAGAGAGGTTCCGGATGAAGTGGTACCAAGAATTGAGCTACCAGGACCCTTTACTTATAATAGTCTTACAGTTCCTGCAGGCTCCAAACATGACCCTTCAGGAACTTCATGTAATAGTGATGAAATGATCACTTTCGATGAAACCGATGATATTTTAGATATATCTGCTAAAACAATCTAATTTGGAATTACGATATACATTACCAGAGGAAAGCATTGAAAGAAATTGGATAATTAATATAACGCAGTTACAAGAAGTATCATACCATTTTAGTGGAGTATAGGGTTGTACTCTAAAAAATTTGAAAATTGTTAAGGAATTGTAAATAGAATTTTGGTCCATTTCAATCTTAGAATGCACAATGTGTAAATACATTGTGACAGTATCGACATCGGATATAAAGTATGCCATGGACATAACTATTCGAGCTGTGAATAGAATAACGAGTATTGATAATAGATTTAGTAACTTGCAAGAATTATGTGTCAATTTGGATATCCCCTGCATGAGTCAAAGTACATTTTCTGAAAAGCAAGATAAACTCTTTGAAAATATAGAGCAATGGCCTTTAAAAATATGAAAGATATAGCTGATGAAGAAACTGACATTGCAAAAGAACAAGGATATATTGTTCTTGATGGTGTTTTAGCGGTTATTTGTGACGGAACCTGGAATAAACGTTCTTATTAAAGAAATTATAATGCATTGGACCGGACCCTTAACTGCAGTAAAATCAACAAGTCTACTGTAAAAAACATAAATTAAGTATTGAGTCAAGTGGATTACTTATCAGCGGTGAATACCTGATGGGCTTCTTGGAGAAAAAGGACTAACAAAGCCCTTATTTTGCCTTGTTCTGCAAGAGACTACACAATACTAAATGGAATTAGACAGAAAAAAATAATCAATAAATACAGGACACAACTGGTATTATCAAATTCAAGGATAATTAAATGTAGCTAAAACTGAATATTGCATCCTTTCTGTCTGGACTAATTGTGACCTTAAGCTGGAAACCATTACAAGAGACAAAAGGTTTTGGATAAACGGTATGTTGTCTCACCTTACAAAATTATAATTTAACTGCCCTCTACAGAAATTGTGGATTCAAGATTAGTAAGAGGTACGACAATTAGTGAACCCGAATTTATATTAAAAGCAATGGATAATAAAAAAAAAAGAAGACACCGAATTTAAGTTAAATAAATTATGGATTGTGTAACACAATATTCCAGGTAGAAATAGCAGCAATACATCACTGCGCAAAAGAGGTATTAAGACCGAAGGTAAATAGAAAAACCATTATCATGTACTCAGACTCAAGCTTGTGTGGGACTCTATGGAAGGTCTAACAGAGCTGGGAATTCAAAACAGACTAACCTTAGCTTGGGTACAAAGCCACAAGGATAATGAAGAGGCTGATTTACTAGCCCGAAAAGGAGCCTCACAGGATATTATTGGCCCAGAACCCTTATGTGATGTAACAAAAACAACTATCAGAACAAAAAAGTGGATGTTTAAAAAATCTCAGGTGTGGTGGAAAAACTCAACATGACAAAGACAGGCCAAAGAGTTCTCAAAAGGGCCATCACCCAAATTCATCTACTAAGCCTTAATGGAGTATTAGTAGGTCTACTAACAGGGCTTAAGAAACATATGTATAATATCAGTCTGACAGAAGAGACCTTTTGTCGATTCTGTCAGGAAGAGAATGAAACGGCAGAACACATATTGTGCTACTGCGAAGGTCGAGTTAGACTAAAATTCTTTATACTTGGAGAAAAAAACCAAGGGCAACTAGCTATACTAGAGAACTACTCCACAGTCTGTGCAGTCTACTAGAAAAGACCGAATTAGACAAGGTACTCTAAACAACGATTAAATGATATCCGTAATAGATCTAAAAAGGTCGAGGTAGGGGAGGCCACATGGCCCACAGTCCTAATTACATGGCCCACAGTCCTAAATAAATCTAATCTAACACAATAAATATATTTTTTCTACAACCGTATTATATTAATGCACTTATATGCCCATAATCCCTTTTTTAATGATACCCATTATGATACAGATTTTTCATAATGATACAGATTTTTAATCAATGGAAACCCATAATTTTACAATCAAGCATGCTGTGCATTTGACGTTTGTCCTAGGTTTCTATTTAATTAATTTAGTTGTCAAAATCAGTACGTATTAAATTTTCGTAGATAGCTTAACTTCGATAATTATATTATCAAAATGTCTGATATCAGCGATATAGAAGACTTACCATCGACTCCTCCACACATATCGGAGAAAGCAGAAAATGCAGTACAACATATTTTGCCCCAAAAATCTATGGTAATACTAATACCCAAGGTAATACCATTAATGACGATTTTGTAGAATTTTTTATAGAAATACGAGTATTTACTGTTATTGTGTTCAATACAAATATAAATATAATATTTATAGTTCTTAATTATTTATTGGGTGACGGGTGTAGAAAAAATAGCGTATGCAACTCTCATGTAATGGTTATTATTACACTCGCATAAACCATACGAAACTCGCCTTAGGCTCGTGTCGTATCCCGGTTATTGTTTGTGTATTAATAACCATCATTACATGATCGTTGCATAATATACTATTATGATGAAAATTTTTTGATTTATACTGACCATAAATATACTAAAATTACCTTCTAATTTAAAATATAATACCTAAATTAATCACGAAACTGTCGCTGCCTAAATAAGTATTAGGTTACTAAAAATGTTATGTCAATTTGGAATTTGTCAATAAACCTCATAATGTAACCTCCAAACAAAAAATCTGTGTCCAACACCTAACTTTCCTGTCTAATTATTACAGACTTTTTCAGGTTATTTTGTACAACCTATTGTATCACCCCATGAAAATATTTATTGCCAACGAAAATATTGAAAATTTAAATTTTATATTTATATTTTTCCTCAAATTTTTCCAATACGGTCCATTTTAGAGAAATTATAAAAAGAATAAAAACTTTTATTTGAACAATTTTCTTAAAAATTGGAATTTTGCACTTTTTGTCAAATTTCTCGAATACGGACCATTTTAGGAAAATTATGTATATGATTAAAATGGTAGAGAATAACATTACAAGCATTAAAGACTAAATTTAAAATTTTGTCTCTCTTTATCCGTTTTTGAGTTTTCTTCAAAACTAAAAAAATTACACGTTTTCTCAAATATATCGAATACGATCTATTTTAGAAAAATTATGTGTGGAATAAGAATTATAGAGAATGATATCACAAACAACTTTTATTTAAATAATTTTTTAAAAATTTGAATTTTTCACATTTTGTTAAATTTCTCGAATTTTTCTTTTAAGGCAAGGTTTCACAATTATTGATTCCACCCTGTACAATTAATATTTATACCATAAGATAGCATTTTGATAGGCTTTTCAACGATGTATCACAAATAGGGGTTTGCTATTTAAACTTTTTTTAGTTGAGATAGGTGGGATGAGTTCTCTTTTGTGTTATTTTAGTTCCCCCTTCCTATCCTAAAAATAATTTTAAGGATTTTTTAAAATCGTCTTTCGTTTGTGAAATATAGCCCAGTGTAAGGTTTTAAATTGTCACACCGTATAAAAAAATATATGTACATAAGTATAGATAATATTTGTAGAATATTAAATATAAAAAATGAGCAAAAAAAAGTGAATTGCATGTTCCAAGACACAATTAAAAAACAAAAATCATAACCACTGTCTAATAAAAAGGAAATTGGAAAGCACCTAGGTACCTTATTTTTATATTATAGGAAAAATTAACATGTAAAAAATATATACTAGTAAACATTTGTGCTATTTATTTAAAACTTATTTCCAGGATTATTTGCATGGTTACTTAATTCATGATTTTTCCCTAAATTTCTAAGACCAGGAGTATCCGAGATACGGCCGATGGTTGAACTTATTGAAACACCTCATATATTGGCGATTATTATTGGATGAAAATATATAGAGGGTGCATTTAAAAAAAAGTTGGGATTGATTTTATAAGGATTTTTAAGAGTATATTAGGTTTTAAAAACGTCACTAAGAAAGCATTGTAATGAAATTTCCATAGATTTTGATAAAATGTTTTATCTTTTTAAATAAGAAAATTATTGCCTGCAAACTTGGGACATCCTGTAACTACCGGAATTGGAATTTCATATCTAGTAGGAAAAGTTCATCTACAGAAACAATCTGGTATACCTATTTACTAGCTACAGTTCTTTTAATAAAAATTCCTAAAATATTTGCACAGTATATGTAATTCTAGATTGTGCTTCTGCTTTTTATTTTCAGTCTTTTGCGAGTGACTTTTATTTCTACATTTTTTTTTTTAATTATGTTTACAAAAGAAAGTTGCTTGAAAAGTTGACTTTATTTTTAATTAAATAAACTTTTTGTATTATTTTTTGTAAAAAAAACAGCTTTTGGTAAAAAAAAATGTTTGAATAACTCTTGTTCATACGGTTTGGTGCTAAGTATGTTTCTAGAAAATACAAACAGCGTTTTACAAAAAAAAATTATTGGGTGATAATAAAGGGAACAAACAATACGCGTGTTTAGGAACCATACTGTCAACTGTCAACTGTCATTAATGCCATATGAATAACACAGTGGTCATTAAAATTGTTAAAGCATAATTTTGAAAATGAAAGCAATTTAATTATTTAACATATTAGAGCATATGGACGATAAGGTAATAACGTTTATATGTTTCTCTATCGATTTCATAATTCTTTTTTCAGGAAAATATTAATCTTCGATTTGAAGAATTTTAACCCAGCCTACTCACACCCTGGGTTTTAAAGTGGATATAATTTAAATAATTGACACATTTAAAATATATAAACGCTAAGTTGAGAACTTTCACATGTAATCACATGTATCAATTTTATAATCTTTTTTTTCTAGAAAAGAATTATTTTTCCGTGATTTTTGAAATGGTTTTTAAAGGAGTAGCACATGTCCCAGAGGCCAAGTGATTTTACACAACATGGCTGTCTTATTGTATTATGCCCCTTACAATATTTGCGCAACTAAGAAGGCCCTAAAGATGGAAAAAATGCTTTTGATTCAAGACTGTACATCATGGGTTGCAATTTAAACTTTTGTTTGGCCATAATCTGTAAAAAGGATGAATGGAATCCTAATTTAAATATTTTACATACATTTTATCTTAACAAATTCATATCGCCTGTTTTCGATACTTTTTTTATTACTGAAAAATCACTGTCAAATAGTTAAATTTAATAGATACTAAATTATTATTTATTACTACACAAATATGTGATGATACATATTATTATTAGAGCTAGGAATATATGCAAAACACCATATTTTGCATATGTTGCATATATATACAATTTTTGATTTTGAATGCATATATTGACATTTTGTTAATTTTTTGGCATATATCTGACGTACTAATTGGCTGGACATATTAAAATTATGAGTTTTGGACCAAAATAATATTTTGTGAAATGCCTTTACAGGTCGATTTCCTAAAATTTTGAAGGATTAACTTTTCCCTGTAATAAATTACGGTTAATGGTGTAGGTACTTGAGAGGATTAAATTATAATCACCCTCCTTAAACCAACAAATTTTGCTAAATATCCTTTCAGGTAGTTGTATTAATATCTTCAAATTTCTAAATGACTCAGTTTACTTTCAACTTCATTTCAGTCTTTATTGTTGTGTTGTGTTAACCAGTGGGAAAAATGGCAAAATTAATTGAGTCGGGGGTAAAATCTTATTCAGATTTTGTTGTAGAAGGTGATAACCAGGTGTTTTGTAAAACATGTCCTAAAATTGTAAGTACTTTTTTATTTTATATTTTATTTTGACCTTTCACAATGGTAACTCAAACGACAGTAAAATATTATTTCAACTCACAGTTAAAAAAAAGTAGGGCAACTTTACAACGTACGCATTTATTTAATTTAATTAAAACTTCAACATCTACATGTAAAAAAAAAGTTTCAAATCGAACAACACAAGAAAACACCCTCACATATAGCAAAGCAGAAATCTAAAGACACTCGCAGACAAAGTCAACTTCCCTTGAAACAATATTTAGAATCTGGATCGTCTAGAAGTGAACAAGCTATTTTTAATGAAGAATTATGCAAAGCTTTAGTGATTCCGAATATCCCTTTAATACGATTAAATAATCCAAATCTCCGATCATTTTTGCAAAAATACTGTAAATTTAATATTCCAGAGCAAAGTATATTACGAAAACGTGGTGTTGACAGTTTTTACATTGAGACTCGTGAAAAAATTCGTGAGATTACCGTTGGAAAGCATTTCTACATTATTGTGGATAAAACAACAGACTTTTGTAGTCGATATACACTTCATTTAATGAAAGGTTCAGTACGCGAAGAAATGCAAATTGGTATATATCTAATCGCTTCAAAGCAATTAGATAAACAAATAACTTGACAATAACTCGTTTTATCTAGACATAATTGTCTTCCTTTTTTCTTCCGAGAGCCGTTCCAACAGAAAAATGTTTATTGCTGTTATCCGATGCTGCCCCGTACATGGTAAAAGCCGCACAAAATTTAAGAATTTTTTATGAAAACTTAATCCATGTTACATGTTTGGCTCATGGCCATAACAGAGTTGCAGAAGAAATTAGGTCTAACTTTCCTTTAATAAATGATTTAATTAGTAATGTAAAAAAAATATTTCTTAAAGCTTCTCTAAGAACTCAATTGTACAAAGAAAAATTTCCTGAATTACAGATGCCACCGGAACCTTTGATTACTCGGTTTGGTACCTGGCTTAAAGCTGCCTTTTTTTAGGCAGATAATTATGAAAAAATTAAAGAAATTATTATTTGATTTTGATGATTCATCTATTACTTCTGTAGATGTCGAAAGGAGTTTTTCTTTGTACAAGTACATACTTACTGATAGGAGACAATCATTTAATACAGATAATTTAGAAAAACATCTAATTGTTCATTCGTTTCATAATAATGTTGATTTGTAAATAAAATTAGTTAATAATTAAATAATTATTAAGTATTATATTAGGTATTGTAAAATAAAACAAATAATAAATATAAATAAACTATTTCGATCAAATAACAAATTACTCTTATTGCATATGCTCTGCATATTTTTCAATTTTTTACGCTTATATTGAAGTATTTTGCAGCATATATATGCGCATATTTAACTACTTTTTGGGTGCATATATTTCTAGGTCTAATTATTATATAATAAAACTACATTAATTTTTTTTATTTATTTATTTATCTTGCAGAACAAAGTAAACTTTCGAATATTTATTATATAATTTTTACAAATATGTGTATAAGAAAAATGCAGACGCGAAGTTCTTATCATTTCTTCTGACCTCTCCACTTCTATTTTAAATGGACAATTTTCAGCTTTGATAACAATCTAAAAAAAAATTCACTGGTCTACAGTGGTTTTGTTGCCCTAGATATAAGATTGATTTTGGATATATTTATGCTTACAATTCATAAAACTATCAACGATTTCGTAAGATTTGCTCTCGTTTTCTTTTAAATCTTTATTTTCCTTTTGCATTACAAAAATCGGAAAACAAGAAACCAAACTGGCACTTGTTTTGAAGAATTATGATACATCGAAGTAAATAGAGAGAAAAATGTCGAAAACATATGTTAAATTTCCATAAAACGCCTCTTATGAGCTTTTCTTTTATAATTTTTTAGGGGATAATCTCCTTTTAAAGACAAGCAGTAATCTGCCCCCATCTACCCTGATAACTTTTATTCCATCACTTTTAGATCCTGGTGGAACCGCTCTCTCTGTTTCTCACTATAATTTCCTAAATTATCCGGAAATTTATCCAGATGATTGAGGAGATAGTGTAATTTGATACTCATATTTGCTCCTAGAGTCTGAAAGTTTGTCAGCAAATTTTGTACAATTTCTTCATAATTTGGTATTTTATGGATACCTAGGAAATTTTCAACCACCAATACAAAACTTTTCCTTATTTTCCGGAACAGTCATAACTTTAATAAAATCTATGTCTTTTATCAATTTCCCTATTTGAGGACCATCAAATATTCCACCTTTCAACTTTTCCATACTAAGCTTCGGAAATTTTCTACAAATGTAATTAAAACAATCTCCTTCCTTGTCCAACGCTTTTACAAGTTGCTTTATCATTTCTAATTTAAAGTGTAATGGTAAAAGTATGATGTTGTCTCTGCTCACCAACGGCTCCTTTATTACAGGCTTTACTGACAATTAAAGAATTACTTACAAGCCAAACATCTTGTTCCCAATGAAGTTGCTTTGCTCTACTATCCCACATACAAATAAAGCAAAGGTATTTCGTGTATCCACTTTGTTGATCAAGTAAAAAATTAACAAATCCACACAGATCGCCCACTGATGCTCCAAGTAATTAATTTTTTCTAAAACTAATTTTACATTTTCATATTCTTCTTTGAGTTTTGTTGAATGGGCAACCTGAATTGATGCAAATTAATTTTCATTATGCAGTAAGACGCATTTTAAATTTCTTTTACAACCAGGGCCGCCAAGAGCCAGGTGGCAAAAAAAATCTTAACCAAAAACTGTTCCTCTTCGACTGCAATAGAATTTCCTCACATCAAAACACTATTCTCACAACTTCAATTACTTCTTCTTCTGAAAAAAAAAACTAGGCTAAAACTTCCTCTACTTGCATATAATTTTAATTTAAACTTAACTTCCCTCTCTCATCTTGTGTCGAATTTCTCATGCAGAACAAAAAAAACCTATTGCCGGGCCCCCATTTAAGCCCGGGCCCCGAGAATTGGTCCCGGCTACCCCCCCCCCCTCTAGTCGGCCCTGTTTACAACTGTCAATAAACAGAAACCACTCAGTAGGTTTATATTCTTTTAAACTCATGTCTAGAAGCAGCTTCGCAATAACATTACAGTACACCAGTCCTTCAGTTTTACTAAAAAATTGTAATAACTCACTTTATCGCGTTTTGTATGTTGTAACTGTTACTGTTGGTGCCAATAAATTTTTTTCTTTCAATCTTGAGGCTAACAGTTCTGATCCTTGTTTTAATAAATTGAGATTACTTAAATCATTGAGTTAATTTTGAGAAAATAACTTTGGCGTAGATGTTTCACCCTCCCATTCACTTCCACTGTCCCGATTTTTGTGATTTTGGCAACATCATTGTTTCTGAGCACATGCAAATTACTTTTGAAATGTAAATAGGCCGAGGGAGATTTTCACTGTGTAGAATAGGACATTTTGTAGACTGTAAGTCTGTATATCTCGAAGGTTGGTTTCGATTAAAACCTTTAGCATATAGTATGCAAAAGTAACAATCATCTAAATGATTCTTAGACTCCATGCAGATCATAGGAATACCAAAGTCTAATCGTTCTTCTTTTTTCCACAACCGTAAATACTCAACACAGGACTTACAAACTTTATGAGGAATCCATGATTTATCTAGTTTGTCCATTTTAAAACCGAAATATTCAGCATAAGTCTCCTTGACGAAGTCTGTGATATTTCTTTTTTGTTTTTTTCTTAAACACCGCAAATATAACTAAACGAATCACTAATATATTGTTACACAGGTTTATGGTATCGCAATTTATTTCAACTCAACTTTAACAAAAATGATACAACTGATAACATTAACATGTAACGTCTATCATAAAACTGAAAACTGACGTCAGGATCATCCTTATACAGCTTGCTTCGCGAACTGTCGTCTAGAATATTCTTGACGGGTAATGACATTTCTGGACTATTATATCTTATTTTACTTGTACTTTTACTTATCACGACCGCAGCACACTGTAGGGCGATGAGTAACATTTCACTTCTTTTTCTATCTGTACGTTTCCTATAATAGCCCCAGGCTACTGCAGGGTGCTGCGTAACAATATTTACACTTTCGTCGTAACGAACTCATGTTTTAAAAGACAAGACCAATATATTAGAGTGAACATTCAGTAAATGAAACAAAATATTAACACATGACAACTTATCCAGATTCACGTGTAAGTACTTCAATATTATCAAATAACTGAGATCTCAGCTGTTCTGCGGAGCAAGGGGTCTGAGAGTCGGGATCACGGCAGAAGCCTAATCATGACTGGGAAAATAAATATTATTAATAACAAGCCGATAATTGTTCAAAATATAAGATATGGTCAATCATAAAAAACAAGAGCACATTCAGTACTTTCATGAATATATTCTTAATTTGGGCACATAAAAATTTTCAAAGATATTGATGGCAACAAAAAAAAATTTTGTAGAGGTGCGTTTTTTTAGGTGGTTCAAAATATGCTTTGATTCCATAGGCACAACAATAAAGTTCACATTCTGCTTCCTAGTAATATATAACTCTAAGAACTTTTATTATATCGAAGGCCATAATCCAGGACCTCGTAACTAATATTTCCACTGAAAATTATATTTTATGATAATTTCGTTTAAAACATTTCGCTCCATCTAGTGTATAGGGGAAATACTACAATTTTTGAACAGATGATGGGTAAATATTAGTCCTATTATAGAATTAAATAGATTGATCTGTAAGTAAAACGTTTTTCTTATTTGAAAAATGTCGATTTTGCGACTTGCGAGGTTCTGCCTTGTGGCCCTTGATATATGTGTCTCACCTTCTTCTTTTCTGTATGGACCAGGTATTGATTCAAATTAATTTTACTTTCAAAATTAGGAATAAGGTTAAGTTTCTCAAATCGCTGAAATAGAATTTTTCCTGAAAAAAGATTATGAAATCGATAGAATTACATGTAAATGTTTATTCGCGATTCAAAATAATTTTCGCGCGCCTGTCATTTGTCACGTATAAGTAGGATGTTTGTTTATTTACGTGTTGTGGGATTTTGTATTTGTGATTTTTTAACTGTTTTTAGATAATATTTTTATTATAATAGTGTTTTTGAGTTTCATTTAGTGTTAATTCAAGTTTAGTTTTCGTGCTTTCGTTATAAATGTAA
Organism: Psylliodes chrysocephalus; assembly: GCA_927349885.1. Classification (NCBI taxonomy): domain Eukaryota; kingdom Metazoa; phylum Arthropoda; class Insecta; order Coleoptera; family Chrysomelidae; genus Psylliodes; species Psylliodes chrysocephalus. The sequence goes on along the minus strand of OV651824.1, from coordinate 3,927,669 downwards.
TATTTTTCATGTGTAGTATCAACTAATTTGTTGGAAATATTGACCTATTGGTTGCTACAAGAACATCTAGAAATATGTATTTACTAAACCCAGGACATGTTTTATTATGTGGTTTAAAGGACATATCAGGTACCAAACGTTTATTATTGACGAACTTCTTTAAAAATCTTACTATCCTTATTGTTATATCATGAAGTAAATTGTGTAGTAATTTGTATACATGTAAACGGTAATAAAACCGTCACAACTCATATTGGAGTTTGATTCTAAACAACGTTTTGCAAAATTTCAATATTGTGAATTTGTAGATACCCATTTATCGTAAGAAACAAAATTTTATGACTTGCACTTGAAAATTAATGAATACTTGAGTTTTGATTTTGACAATAACACCATATACAATACAATATACAATTTGCTGGAGGCTTTTTCGCAGATTTCATTTTTAATTTAAATACTATCACATACTATAAGAAATAAACAAATTTAAAACTAAAAAGTAACAAAAAACTCTAATTGTAATTGATACAAATTAAAATGTAAACAATGAACACGAACGCCGATGTTGCCAAATGATGAACTGATTTTGTCTCTGACCGATTTTAAAACTAAAATTAATAAATGAACTGAAATTTAAAAAAAAATCAATATAATAAATCGATTTTATAAAAAAATCCTTAAATAAAATTATGATTACATATTACTAGACACAAATTTTGATTCTTAAATAAAAGGTCTTATTCATTTCTTCAAGAACTAAAATCCGACGACGTAACGAAATTTTGCTGCTTCTGGCAACACTGAACGTCATCCTACTTATAGGGACCTTCTACTAATTTCCTCCAGAGGGCGTATCACTTAGCTTGAATCGCGAATAGGCATTGAATGTATCAATTAATTAAATTATATCCACTTCAAAAAAAGGGTTTTGAGTAGGGTGGCTTAAAATTCTTCAAATCGAAGACAAATAAATGTTTACCTGAAAAAAAAAAAAAAATATGAAATCGATTGAGAAACATATATACGTTATTAACTTACCATCCATATGATCTTATATGTTAAATAATTAAAATGCTTCCATTTTTAAAATTATGCTTTAATGATTTTAATAGCCACTGTGTTATTCATATGAACACATTAATGTCAGTTGACAGTATGATTACTTCGTTGGCAGCCAGTACTATGACCTTCATCAACATGTGACGTTTTCACTAAACACGCGTATAGACAAAATGTTGTCGAAAAACGAAATCTTCAACAATGTCTGTATTCCATGTAGTGGCGACTGTGACCTAGTGTACTAAGGAAGGGGGGGAAAGGCAGGCACTTTAAATATATAAAATTAGTTTAGCATACTTTATTTATCCTAATGTGAATAGGTATTTGCGTTATACCACTTTTTCGTCAAAATTGTCGATGTTATGTACGAGTTATAGTTTTGTCACATTTATTAGACACTTCTTTGAAAATCGTCTTGTGTTTGTTAATGGAATCACAATATTTATAATTTCGACAAAACACTTTAAAAATTATTATTTTAAACCGATAAGGCATACTAAAAAGCAAAGTTAGAACCAGACACATTTTGATTAAACATAGCCAGATTTCCTAGTTTGATTTTTTTTATGAAATAATTTTGTGATCGTAGAGAAAATATTGTACATCACTTATGTAAAAGTGATATTTCCCACTCGATAAACAACTGTGAATAATAACCTTTTTATTATTTTCTAAACCGTTATCAAAATACTACAAAATAAATAGCAGAAAGATTAAGGATTTGCCTAACTGTATGGGCTATATTATGATAAATAAAATGCATTATAATAAACTAATAAACAACATTAGTCGTATTTTTTATTTTTCATATTTTTTCCAAATTAATAACTAATTATCTGAAAACATGAATACTTATCGACCTAAGCCATGAAGGCGCTTATGTCAAGTTGGCCTATTAAATTTTCCTGATGACAGTAATCTTCTAAATTTAAATAATATGTGATAGTTGCTGATGTTTTTCTTATATCAATTAAAATTACTAAACTTTTAGACACTGCATTGCTAAAGGCGAGAACAACTGCATATTGTAGCAAATAGATTTTAAGTCTTACAAAAATATGTCAATTTAGAAAAATAAAAAGTAGGGAATCATTTTTTTTGGCCCATTACAAAATTATATACAAAACAAAAAGATTGTACTTATTTAGACTAGACTGTGAGAAAACAGAATAAATAATTTATATCAGGTGATAACGATCGAATGTGCCCATGATTGTTTCACAAAAGCCGAGAGTTATAACCTAGTACCTTAAACAATTCTTCATTGGTAATAGAAAGCAATACAAAATTAAATCAAATATTTGTGTTTTTTCATTTATATAAAATAAGACTTCATTTTCTTCTACCACCTTAAAAGAATTTTTATATTGTGTTTTGTAAATATTTTAAAAAGAACATTTGAAATTTTTTAAGATTGAGTTCTAGAATTTGATTTCTTCACTGAATTCTTTACTGATTTCTTCACCGATTTCTTTACTGATTTCTTCACTGATTTCTTCACTGATTTCTTCACTGATTTCTTCACTGATTTCTTCACTGATTTCTTCACTGATTTCTTCACTGATTTCTTCACTGATTTCTTCACTGATTTCTTCACTGATTTCTTCACTGATTTCTTCACTGATTTCTTCACTGATTTCTTCACTGATTTCTTCACTGATTTCTTCACTGATTTTTTCACTGATTTCTTCACTATTTTTTTCACTGATTTCTTCACTGATTTCTTCACTGATTTCTTTACTGATTTCTTCACTGATTTCTTAACTGATTTCTTTACTGATTTCTTCACTGATTTTGTCACTGATTTCTTCACTGATTTCTTCACTGATTTCTTCACTGATTTCTTCACTGATTTCTTCACTGATTTCTTCACTGATTTCTTCACTGATTTCTTCACTGATTTCTTCACTGATTTCTTCACTGATTTCTTCACTGATTTCTTCACTGATTTCTTCACTGATTTCTTCACTGATTTCTTCACTGATTTCTTCACTGATTTCTTCACTGATTTCTTCACTGATTTCTTCACTGATTTCTTCACTGATTTCTTCACTGATTTCTTCACTGATTTCTTCACTGATTTCTTCACTGATTTCTTCACTGATTTCTTCACTGATTTCTTCACTGATTTCTTCACTGATTTCTTCACTGATTTCTTCACTGATTTCTTCACTGATTTCTTCACTGATTTCTTCACTGATTTCTTCACTGATTTCTTCACTGATTTCTTCACTGATTTCTTCACTGATTTCTTCACTGATTTCTTCACTGATTTCTCCACTGATTTCTTCACTGATTTCTTCACTGATTTCTTCACTGATTTCTTCACTGATTTCTTCACTGATTTCTTCACTGATTTCTTCACTGATTTCTTCACTGATTTCTTCACTGATTTCTTCACTGATTTCTTCACTGATTTCTTCACTGATTTCTACACTCATTTCTTCACTGATTTCTTTATTGATTTCTTCACTGATTTCTTCACTGATTTCTTCACTGATTTCTTTACTGATTTCTTCACTGATTTCTTCACTGATTTCTTCACTGATTTCTTTAGTAATTTCTTCAGTAATTTCTTCGGTAATTTCTTCAGTAATTTCTTCAATGATTTCTTCAGTGATTTTTTTACTGATTTCTTCACTGATTTTTTCACTGATTTCTTTACTGATTTATTCACTGATTTCTTCACTGATTTCTTCACTGATTTCTTCACTGATTTCTTCACTGATTTCTTCACTGATTTCTTCACTGATTTCTTCACTGATTTCTTCACTGATTTCTTCACTGATTTCTTCACTGATTTCTTCACTGATTTCTTCACTGATTTCTTCACTGATTTCTTCACTGATTTCTTCACTGATTTCTTCACTGATTTCTTCACTGATTTCTTCACTGATTTCTTCACTGATTTCTTCACTGATTTCTTCACTGATTTCTTCACTGATTTCTTCACTGATTTCTTCACTGATTTCTTCACTGATTTCTTCACTGATTTCTTTACTGATTTCTTCACTGATTTCTTCACTGATTTCTTCACTGATTTCTTCACTGAATTCTTGACTGATTTTTTTATTTTCATTTTTTTTCTTTGTGAATTCGCATATCTTCAACAACACTTTTGGGTATAACTGTGGAATTTCCAGAGCTAGTTTTTTTATTTCGTGTTTTATACTTATTTTATCTCCATTTGAAGGTGCTACTATTTTTTTTACATAATTTAAATTTTTATTTCTAAATATTGAACAAGTATTTTTCTATGACGACGAAAGGTATCATGTTCTTCTTGTTTATCTGGAATAATTGAAAACATTTGAATTAAGTATGACTAGGTTCTATCAGCATTTTGAGTTCCACTTCCAAAATAAGCCATTCAAACAAACTACTTTATTCAGATATACACATCTTTACCTAAAATTATACAGGATAATTTCTTAGTTTTTACTGTGTATAAAAGTTTTTAAACCAAAAATCTTTTTCAGAAAATTCAAAAATAAGAAACTTATTACATTATTTTTTTCCAAAATTTATCCTTTATGATCCTGTCTAACTTAAATAATGTGTAGAAGTTTCGTCGAAAAATGTTTCACAAAACTGAATTCTGCGAGGGAAATCTTAATTAAGTTGTGGTACTGGAACAGGTTAAAAGGATACCCGCAATGTTTTTCACACTTTAACATACCTGATCTGCAATCACCGGCGTACTTGTTTGATCTTTCTCAAGAAATTTCAAATATTCCTTCTAAAAATACTTCAAATTACCATATTAGACAAGTTAATTTTATTGATTTGGTTAAAAAGCTTTTGAAATAATATTTGACTAAATTACAATAACCAGTACACAACTAAATCGTGAATCATAAGAAAAACCAAAAACAAAGATAAAAACATAGACAGTATTGAATAATTTAAAAAATCGGAGACAAATCACAAAAATCCTTATACGAATTATGAAGACCATCTCTGAACCCTTAAGGTAAAAACAAATACTTGGAGATTCAAAGAAAGCCTGTGGCAGCCAGGGATCGAACCCGGACTATCATGTTTGCTAGACATGTGCCCTTTCCTCGATATATTCTGGACATAGAGACTTATAGGCAGTATTATTTAGCGTTACTTTTCATACACAAGTCCAGGACCACATTTACATTTTTTAACTTTGTATCTTCATTATGTTTTTTTTGTAAAAAGACATGTGAAAAATATATTTATTTCAACCACTTCTATACATAGTTAAAATAGTATCAACTTAGAATTCACCCTGTATAGTTAAAGAACTTTTACAAGTAGTATAGTATATTTATATTTAATAATTAATTTTCCCAGCGATATTGATCTTGTACAGATTTAATTTTTTAATTAAACAAAAAATATTGTTAATTTATTCTAAATATGTATTAAGACATTTTTACTTAAAATACCAATTTTTGCCTCTTTATTAAAGCCTCCTAGATCTATGAAATATTTATAATTTTGAATTATATTCTTGCAGATTCTACACATAAGTACGGTCTTTACCGTACTTCTCACATGCCAGCACTCGACTTCCACCACATTATCGGAAGTATTAGTACCCGACGTAACATTAGAACTGGACTCTTCGTTAAACCGTTCACCCAGAGACACCAGCAGAGATTCCAGAGAAAAGTACCCTCGATATGTCAACGATAACACGGACAAAACTTTAAAACCAGAAGATTCGCTAGATAGAGATAGAGACCTTAGTTCTACACCGCTTGGTAAACGATGTATAAGTTGCGTTTCTTCAGTTCTAGATAGGTACCCGTATAATGACAGAAATAATGACAGAAATAGGTACTATGATGATTACAACAGGAGGGATTATGATCGGTACGACGACAGAGATAGGTACTATGACAGAGATCGGTACTACGACAGGTATCTAAGTGTTGCATATTTAGTCATATTGCTATTTTAAAGCTTTTTGTAGCGACGTTACTTAGAAGTGCGTCTAAAAATAATCACCACTTAAGTATCAGTGTTACTGCTCAACAAAAGTAGCTTTGCCAGTGAAACTGCGAATCCTATATTTCCGACAATTTTTAGTCAAATACCGACTTCAAAGTATAATCGAAGGTATAAGTAAAGTGATAGAAATACCCCAAGTCCTCTGACAAAATATAGAATTTTAAGTTACAGTTTGCACGTGTCTTATTTTAGTTGGGCTTTGTTGTTGCTTAGCAGCGTAAACTTCATTAAGGTGCGTTTACAGGAATACAAGAAGTCACTTTTAAAAAATTAGGATAACGTTTTACATTTTGCCTAGAAATACTAGAAGAATTTACTTTTGTACTTTATAAATAAATTTCCCAGCTGAACATTGGGTATTAGCGTTTTTAGAGTTTTTAAAGGTAATCCAAAACAGGTGCAAATTCGTGAAACAGATTCTTTATTAAAAAAATATATTATAATAAAAGGCACCGAAAATAATTATTGGATAACTAATAAATTTTTTTAATTAATATAATTTTCTTCACAACTGGACGCTGATTCAGACTCATCACTACTTGCGGTTGTGCCTTCATTAATAACAATTGGTTTCACTACCGGAAACAATTATGTTTTTAGTGTGTCTTACATAATTATTCCACTGAGTATGGGTAACATTATTCAAAGCTTCTCTCCAAGTCTGAAATATATCTTCCAGTGACGACGTTGTTGTTAAAGTTATTTCGTCATAAAACCATTTGCCTTGTGACCACACTGTCTCTATCGCATTGTTCTAGCAGTGATATGGAGAATTTCTTAATATTTTATGCTCATATTCCTCAATATATCTATCTAGGTGGAATTCTTTTCGTGCTAGATGTTAACATACAACTTCCCAAATGTGTAATTTTATACCATTGATGGAATAATTATTGTTCTTTTCCTGTAAACATTTTACCATTTTATCTTTTGTCCAACTATAACATGAAATTGGTTCCACGTACCGCCAATGATAACTGGCATTATCGATTAATGCAAAAAAGGATGTTCCAGACTAGGTATCAATTTCGTCTTGAACCATTTTTCAAAATTTTCTGTGTTTATATTATTATGGTAATCCTCGCCTTTTGTTTGACTTTTAAATATGAGGTCTGCATTTTTTATAAACCTTTCTTTATTGCCAACATAAACAATTATGTATCGAATGCCATCTCTTGTTTTTTTACTTGCAATAGCCATCGTTTCATCTTGCCAACTTTTTCTGTCACTTCCCTTGCTATAAATCCACCTCTTAAATGCTTAAAGTTTGATTTATCTCCTTGTTAAAATTTTTTAAGAACATTTTTTTTTTAACTGAGTCGTTGTTTGTTTCAATAAAAACTGTCTGTCGTTACTTCTTTTAAAGCGAAAGCCAATTTTTCGAATCCATGTATTAATAGACAGTGCAGAATATTTCACATCGGACATTTCTTCCGAAAATTGTTTATGAAACGATTTAATTGTTACATTTTGCGTACCGTCGTCGTACATCTTATAACTTGCCTCAACTTACTTAATATTAAAGAATTGACTTTTTTTTTTACTTTAACTTACTTTGGCTTATTTTGGCTTACTTTGGTTTACTTTGGCTTACTTTTTTGAACAATATTTTCACACACTCTATATCAGAGTTTGTTGGTTTACTCTTTCGCGGATAAGACTGCTGTGACCGTCATTAATTAAATCCTTGTTTGGGACATGACGGTCACAGCCGTCCACATTATTCTGAACGTTAGAACCAAGACGATCGCGACCGGCGTGTACCTATTTACCGATTCATATGAATACGATATCCCATTATAAAGTATTTTGGTTTGTGGGAATCACCAGTAAGAGAAAGAAGGAGGAGCCAAATATAATCGAGCGAAGTCCTGAACGTTATGCTTCACATGAGTTCTACGTCTGAAGAAATGCGTTGGAATGAAGTTGAGACAGATAAGGCAGAAATATCTGAAAGTGGCAGTAGTTTAGATGAATTTGTTCCAGAGGAAAATAATAGCGACGATTTAGATGAAATATCGGATGAAAACTCAAGTAAATCTTCTGAAGGCAATGAAAATATTGAAAAAAGCGATGATGAAGTTGAAAAAGATTGGCTTGAAAATACGAGAGATATTCCAGAATTTAATTTTGATATAAATTCATCTGTCGTGAAATTTGATATATCTGTAAATGCTACTCCCATTAAAATATTTGAAATGCTATGGACTGAACAGGTAAGAAATCTAATACTAAAATCTACCATCAGTTTTGAAAGAAATCTCACAAGAGAAACAAGACTACATAGGAAATACAGCAGAGAAGTTCTTGGAAAATTTTGAATGCAGAAGACCTTAAAAAATTTCTAGAGCTTTGTGTGCAGCAAGGACAAGTACATTATCCATCTGTAAGAAACATGTTTTTCTATTATCCACTCTTTTACCATCCAATATTTTGTGCAACAAAGAGTAGAAGACGGTTTGAGCAAATTTTGCGATGTTTGAGCTGCAAAATAGGGAACAGAAATGAAGGCCGTTTACATAAAGTGGAACAATTAATCAGTTGCTTGGTATCAAATTTTCAAAGAGTCTTTTATCCTAAGAAAATAATATGCTTAGATGAATCGCTGTTATTGTGGAAAGTAGATTGATATTTCGACAATATACGAACAGTAAGAGGGCTAAATACGGCATAAAGTTTTACGAACTATGTAACTCTGAGGTTTATGTGCTGAATATTGAAATATTTCAGGGTAAAACCGTCGTAGATGAAGATGCTTATGGTCCTCCAAAATTACACTCGTTGGTATTTCGCCTACTGGATCCATATTTAAATAGAGGTCATCACGTATTTATGGACAATTATTACAACAGTGTAGCATTGTGTAATAAATTGCTAGAAAAAAAATACACATTGCACTGAAATCCTTCTGGCGAACAGGAGAGATAATACAAAAAATGTTACAGGAGCGACACTTAGAAAAGAACAGCACATTTGGAGAAAAAAAGGAAATGTTTATGTTTTTAATTGAAAGAAGGAACGAAATGTATGTAGCATATAGACTCGATAACCGTCCGGCATTAGTTGAAATAAGAAACAGGTTTGGAATAGCTAAAATCAAACGAAAATCTATCATCGAATATAACGATAATATGTCTGGTGTTGATCGTACTAATTAACTCATATCGTATTACTCATGCCCTAGATGAACTATTCGCTGATACAAGAAAATAATATTTCATTTATTGGATATAACAGTGTTTTATATTTCATATTTTTTTTGCCCATTTGTTTATATTTGTTTTTTTTTGCTAGGTCCGACACTTTGTATCAGTTTTACTGTTTGTCAGTTCTATTTTGCAGTTATTGTAAAAATGATATATTTTTTCCATATTGTATTATATATTTATTTTATTTAGCTGCAAATAAAGATAATAATGATAATAATAATAATAATATTAACAGTTTTCAATACTTATTATCTCTATCGCAAGAAAAAGTTGGAATATGAGGAGAACTGTATGACTTTACTGGATTTTAGAATCTTCCTAATAAAAAGTTATGTTGGTGTACCTCTACAAGACAGTGATGGTAGACATTTTGTAAAAGTTGGTTCTAGACACGGAGGTAAAAGGAAAACAATTGTCTCAGTTGATCAAGGCATTATACGAGAACCTCACTATCAAGAACGAATTCCTGTGCCTGTACGATATAGACAAAAAATGTACCTCCTACGATGTAGACAATTCTCTAAGGACAACTTGAGAAAGGAAACACCCTGGCGTAAAAATTGCATTGATAATCTTCCACTGTGTACAGGTCTAGGGGGCTAGCTCAGTGTAACAGTGATTGATATAAAGGTCTGTTCGATCTATGTATGTTATTGACAAATGGGGGAGAGTGGGTTTGCCCACAGCACTTAGGCATCATTAGACCCATTGTGCATATATCCGAATCAGTGAACCATCTCTCGACTCGTTAGCAAGCTTAAACCATGTAGTTCATGACGTCACCAAGAGATTTCACTCTAGACTATCTCCAGTCTACACTATATAGTAGATGATGTCACTAAGAGGTGTCTCATCTGTGGTCTCTCTGGGCCGTCTTCAATCTAAAATATGTATTGGATGACGTCTCCAAGAGATGCCACCCCTATATTTGCAAATCCAATATCCAAAAAAACTGTATTGGTACTAAGCACACTACAGGGGTCAGGTCCGGACCATATTGTCTGAACCAGACGGATGCAGAAGCAATCTTTTTTTTTATAAATTACATCAAAATTGTGTATTACTGCTAATTTTATTAATCATCAAATTTTAATTATTACACTAAAGTGAATTTTGATAGTGCGTTATTGAGCAGACCCACAAATTTTCAGGTGTCCTCGAAAGGGTTTACTAAGTTTATAGATAGTTTTCTGCTAAATATAAATAAAGTTTTTGATTGATCACTAAATCGTTTCACCAGTTTGTTAAATAAAAACTTTGGAAATGTCAAAATATACAAATTTTTAACAAATTGACAAATTCAAAATTACTACCACCTGACATAATCTACGACTATTTGTTTAATTCGTTTCACATTTAAACAATAAAGCGAATGGATATTTCCGAGACTTTATTTCTAACTTTTTACAATAAATTATTTTAGACATGTTCTTTTAACCGACTTCAAATAAAGAAGGAGGTTCTCAATTAGTCGGACTATTTTTTATTTATGTTCAGCGATAATTATTTACTACATTGTCCGATTTCTATTAGTCTGTTTTTTCAGAAAGGGAATTCATCAGGGGTGGTCCCGTATAAATTTGGTTAAAATCTAATAATGGGATCCTTAAGAAAATTATCAAACTCTTCATTTTTTATGTATTTTCAGCTTTTATTCTTTACCATGTTGTCCGATTTCTATGATTCGTTTATTGATAGAAAGGAGCAGTTCCGTAAACAATTTTAAGGGCATCTGTACAGTTTTAAAGTCAATTTTTTTCAATTACTTTAATAACTTGTTAATTATTTTCTTAATTTAAATTGTTTGTTTCAGTATTACTTTTACTTATAAAAATAAATAGGGGTTGCTTGGCTCAGTGGAGTCATGATCTTGAAATCGAAGGATTTCAGGTTCGAATACCATCGGTAAGAGGATTTTTATTAAATTTAACGAATTAAATATCAATTCTAATGAATAAGTAGGATTCTCCACTCGATGTTTCACTGTTGGGTTCTAATTAACAGGAATGTTCTTAAACTGGTGCTGGAAATAGTAACAAAGCTTACACAGATCAAGAGGCTAATAACCGTAGCAGTTAATGCCGATAACACACAAAAAAAATATTCTAAAAATCAGAGATGTGCAATTTTATCTAGATTAATGCTAATTTTGTTTGAATTATTTTAGGACGTAATGACGTCCCGAAATGAAAAAATTTGTTGACAGTAAATATTCTACTTGGATTCGTACATTAGTTTTTATAGAAAAATCTTATATTTAATTTTTATTTAGTGTTGTTAATATTTTTATTTATGAACTATGTTCTAGTGTTAAAGTTTTTATAATATCTGTAGTATGATTTTTTAAAAAATAAGCTACAAAATACCAAGAAAAATCATATAATGATTTCCATAAAATTTTAATTGAATTAATTTTTATTTGAATTATGAAGAGAACTATTATCATGTGATTGGATTATCTTAAACTATTATTATTGTTATTATTATTAAAAACTCTACAGTGGAAAATAGTCTAAAAATAAATGTTATTAAAATATAAAATTAAAAAAAAAACTAAGCACGAACCACAGCAGAATATTCTCTGTTATCTCGATTTTTCATTCTGTGACGTATTAGGTATGTTATGTTATGTTGATAATGGGGTGTTAATACACTGCGACCTAAAAGATCTATTGTGCCCCCCTCTGTCGCCACTGCACTAAGGAAATGTCTCAATACCTATAGCGATCCTTCCAATCTTATTGTGTAGGATTTGAAGTGGCTTCAAGTTAGGTAAATCTCCCTCTTCTATTTGATATCCTCCTAGATATAGTGCCCTTGGATTCTGGAGTGCTACACATTCAGTTAGAATGTGAATGGAGGTTTCGTCCTCCTCCTCACAGAATCTGCACTCACTATCCTCTACTACTCTCAGTTTACTTAGGTGTCCTTTTAGTCGGCAATGCCCGGTAAGGATCCCTGTTACAATACGTAGCCTGTTCTTGCTCAGGCAGATGCAGGCTTCCGATCTTTTCTGGTTATATTCACCCAGAAGTATCTTGGCTTGTCTCAGCCCCAACAGATTGTTCCAATTATTGGTTCTTCTACTTCTCAATTCTTTTTAAATCTCCCCTAATATTATGTTACTGCTGATACCACAGAACGGCTCAGGTCCTACAAAGAGTGTTTGATCCCTTTTCCTTGCAAGAGTATCTGCAATCTCGTTACCCTGTACCTCGTTATGTCCCGGGACCTAAGTGAGAGTAACTCTATTTTTCTCGCCTAGCTCATTTAATTGTTCTAGGCATCTCCAGACCATTTTTGAGCTGATTACGTAAGAGCTCAGCGCTTTGATGGCTGCTTGACTATCGGACATGATGATAATCTCTTGTCTATGATAGTTTCTCTCGATGTTAAACTGGATACACTTTTCGATGGCGTGAATTTCCGCCTGAAAGATGCTTGTGTATTGTCTTATTATTTAACGTTTGCTATAATATTTACTAAACCCTTGCTTAATTGATTTTACTTTTGTATAATTCCTGATTGCGCTGCTTGATATAAACCAGAGAGCTTTTTTATAATAAGAAACACTTCTTCTTGAAACCTTTATATATGATCTCTATGTGTGATTTTGCTGCCGTTTTCAATATCTCTACTCCGTAGCTCCACACAGGTTTAAAAGCAACTTTCTATATTAGAAGTTTGTTAGTGTTAATTTGGACTGCCTACCTATTATCCAATAGTAGGTACTTACTGAGTTTTGGAACAAGGCTATTTGCGTTTATTGATGACATGTATTTTTTATGCCAGGCCTTTATCCAGGTGTATACCTAAGTATTTTATGGAGTATGTCTGAGGTAGGACTTGTCCATTCAGAGTTACTTTTTGGATTGCCTCTAAATTTTGTGTATGTAACCTGTACTGACTTCTGTTCGTTGATTTTGTCTCCATATCCATGCCCAATATTGGATTTTGTAGATAGGTTGAATACAAATTGTTGTTTCATTAGTATCCGCATAGTTCATCATTAATAACCGACTTCAAAAAAGAAGGAGGTTCTCAATTCGTCGCAATATTTTTTATAACCGACTTCAAAAAAGAGGAGGTTCTCAATTCGTCGAAATATTTTTTTATGTATGATCAGCGATAATTCTTTAACACGGTGTTTGATTCCAATGATTCTTTTTTTGTTAGAAATGGAATACCTACCCTGTATTAATTAATTGGTAGTATGACATATAGAGTATTCCACTTAAAAAAATGAGAAAATCGTTACCCCTCATTTTAAAACACCCTATATACAACATAGCAAATAAATGAAGTCAATTAAAGTTGTTTGAAGATGTGAAAACAAATATAAAAATGTATAAGTTTAGTCAGCCCCTCGTTTATGAACCACCCTGTATATTTAAGAATATTTATTTAACATGGTCATGCAACTTTTATATTAATTTGCGATTTTTATTTCCAATAATAAAACAGCTATCGATCAATTACGCACTATTGGGACATGTTGGTATCGTTGGATAGATAAATTTATAAGGAATTTTATGCGAAAATAATATACAGTGTGTTGCATTTGACAAAATTTAGTAAATTGAACTTAAAATTAGCCATATTTAAGACATGTTTCAAAACACTCTGTATAAAATAAATCAGTTCTATCACATCGGAAATGGAATACTCTACAAAGATCAACCAGAATTCCCTTTTTTTGTGACAAATGGCGTGATAAATATTTATTAATTTTAATTTTTATGAAATGTAGGGTGTTCAAAAAGTTTTGAATAAAATTGTTTCTTTAGCCCTTTATTCTACGCCAATGGGTTATGGTAATTTATCGAAATAGTGTGTTAAATAATAATAACGATTACCTCTCATATACATATTTTTATGTTAAAGTCTTTACAGTAAGGGAAAATATTTAGAAAATAATATGTATTTATTAAATTCACTTTATCACCCTGTAGAATGAAAACTGAGACGTTTATGGGAAAATTATATTTAACTTTTCTTTATAATTGATTAAGATCTACAAATCCCCAAAATTACGGTACTTTATTCTTAAATACTCTGTGTAAATATATAAAAAATTAAAAACTTCATTATAAAACTCACTCTTTTTTCTGGAAATACACATATGAACTTTAGAAGTTGCATTGGTACCATATTTTAAGATAACACGCTGCGCATTTATCAATAATGTGAAAAGTGTTACCCTTCCCCAAGAAAACAACCTAGCTACGGGCTTAACCTCTCTAGTATCTGCTACACAGTATGTCAGAGTTATTTTTTGAGTTTATAAGGTGAGTATAGATATAACGCGTCGGGTCTGGGCCGCATCTGTGCCAAAAAAGGGTCTAGGTTCGTCAGATTTGTACGGTGTTGTGGATCTATAGCAGGGGCAGAAGTTGGAAAGACTTTTGGTAGGTAAACGTCAAACCACGTCGGACGACTCCGCGAATTTCGGTGTAATGTTTATCTACCAGTGTCGTTCCATATAATAATAATTTTAAATTGTTACCGGCGGAACCGGACAATCGCATGTATTTATGGACTAGAAATAATTATTAAACAAGTATTATAATATTCCAAATCATAATTCTACAAAATTTCAACAGTTATTCACAATTTATTAAAATATATACCCTAAATTATTATTAACATCTATAAAATAATTTTGTACGCCAATGTATCGCGTCCACTTCGGTTAGTTCCGCTGCAAAACTGTCAGTTTCTAGAGAACTGCGAAAAGCCTTTCCAACTTTTGTCCCTGCTATACTGCAAAAGCAACAAGCCTACTTCGATCCCCTTTGGCGCATCCCGTGATAGCCACACAGCACCGTACAAATATGTCGAACTTGGCTCGTTGTTGGGACGACGCTGGTACTGCCCGGGTCTGGCACTTTTTATATATACGCTCTATATAATAGATCTTGTCGAAGACTTGGCCCGAACGGGTGGTTTTGTATCATAATACTATAAAAAGAAGGTATGATATTACCCAGATTTATACTACATCACAATGATGTATTGTGGTGTAGAGGTGTAATATGCCATTCTTCTACAATTTCGGCTTTAAAAGATTAAGGATAACCAAAACCTTCTAAGTTTTTGCAAATAAAATATAACAAAAGAACTGATTATTGTAAGTTTTAATTATGTTTCTATGATATTAAAACGAATAAAGCAGAATCATAAAATAAAGGAAGAAAACTTGTTTAAATAAACAACATAAAGTGCAATGCGCGGTAAGTTCACCTCACTTAGTGGCGCGTAGACTGGGGTCACCGGCAAAGCTTCTCTTGTTAAGCTGTATACCATAAAATAATTAGGTACTATTATTTTATTAATTATTGTTATTTTACGTATACATTATAATTTCAGGTACGATAGATATTCAGATCGTGATCGCATCTATCGCGGGCGTGACCGGTACGGTGATCGTGACCGGTACTTCGACCCGTACGAATCCGACCGAGGTTACGAACCGTACGATCGTTATGACCGCTACGGCGGTGGCCGCGATAGAACCTATTATGACCCGTACGAACGTAACAACGATCGCGGCATAGGCTACGATAACCGTGGGTATGATTACAGAGGTTACGATAACAGATACGACACGTATCCGTATCGGTCGAACGAAGATACCTACAGAGGATATTCTCCCGGAGGAAGGGATTATGGTACTTCAGGGTACGCTAGTAGATGGAATTATGGAAATAGCGGTAGTGGCCGAGATGATTATTACAATAGGGATAGGTGAGTTTTTAATTAAAATTTATAATATAAATTGTATACTTACTTAGGTTGTAAAATATGGGCTCTTTCTGAAATACATGCACCAAGTGTCCAAAAAGAAAGGACTTACATAATGTATCACAGGAATTATTTTAAAATTCGTTACATCGAATCAAGGGGAAATAAATAATATAGAAAATGAAAATTATAGTGCGAAATGTTTTTCTATTTTGACTTCCCACACGTTTATCCGTTTATCATTGGTCATCTAGTGGCGAAGTAAGAAACTCAAAACTCGTTTGGCCCTTTAAAGGACTAGTTGCTATAGCGCATGAGGTACGCTGATTATTTTAAAAGAATGTTCTTATATAACATGTTTATTTCTTAATAATTGGCAATACATTTACATTACTAAAATTATTGATAGACTTGTCATTGGAATAAACTTTTTTTATAAGGAAGATGGAAGTTGTAATTGCCGTTGTCGAATAATACCATCACCTTTGGGTATTACTAACTTAAAATAGTATATGCCCTTTCTCTCTTTGACTTTAAATACTCTTTAGAGCAAAGAGAGAAAAAAATTGCAATCTTCAATGTATAAAGCGGAACTTTTTCATTTTATTTTTTACAAACTAAACAATCTGCACGATTTAACTGTTTCACAACTGTGCCGGAAGTGATGATGCAATTGTGTCAACGATGTAGCTCATGCCGACCCCTTGTAAATAAGGGGCGATTTAAGTCATAAATGTTACACACTTAGATTAGATTTTCTTATGACAATGTAGTCTACTTCATCCCGATTTTTAAAGATTTATTGTGGATATGCTTTGATTATTGGTTAAAGAACTATTTAATTTCAAAAGTATCCATTCGGTGTAGCTAAAGGCCTTTGGTTTTTCTTCTACAAGTGCAAGGTATTTTAGTCTTGATATACCTTGGCGTAGTACAATACCTGTATTGCACTTTCCTTCTTTTTCAAACAGACTCGGCATAAGGTCCCTTCTATTAAGCCAACAATGCCAATAATGACCCAACAATGCCTCTTTGATAAATTTTCTAGTACTCTAGTATTTTGCATATTCTGGATCAGTAGATATTTGATTAGTTTTGGCTATGGTCCTGGTGAATTGTTCCACCATTCTTTATTTTTATTTAATATCTACTCTCTTTCTGACAACACAGAAGGGCTCTGATAAATCAGCCACTTTTGTGTTTTCTGTGATATGTAGGTAGACTGAGGTTTTGACTACCTAGATTAAGATTAAGATTTAATAAGGACTATGGGCCATGTTGCCTCCCCCACCTCGACCTTTTCAGATCTATTGTGGGTATCCTTTAATCATTGTTTAGAGTACCTTGTCTAATTCGGTCTTTTGTAGTAGACTCCATAGACTGGGAAGTATTTCTACAGTATAGCTAGTTGCCCTTGGTTTTTCTTCTCCAAGAGTAAGGAATCTCAGTCTTACTAGACCTTCGCAGGTAGCACAATACGTGTTCTGCCGTTTTCTCTTCTTCTTGACAGAATCGGCACAAGGCCTCTTCTGTCAGACCGATATTGAACATATGTTTGTTAAGCCTACCATGCCCTGTTAATAGACCTACTAATATTCTAGTATTTTTCCTATTAAGGCTTAGTAGATGCTCGGTGAGTTTAGATGATGGTCCTTTTAAGAACTTTTTGGCCTGTCTCTGTCCTGGTGAGTTTTTCCACCACTCCTGAGATTTTTTAAACATCCACTGCTTTGTGCATGTTCTGATAGTTGTTTTTGTTACACCACAGAAGGGTTCTGGGCCAATAAGAGCATTTGAGGCTCCTTCTCGGGCTAGTAAATCAGCCTCTTCATTGCCCTTGTGTCCCCTGTGGCCTGGTACCCTGGCTAAGGTTAGTCTGTTTTGACTACCCAGCTCTGTTAGGGCTTCCAAACAGTCCCACACAAGCTTTGAGTGTACCTGCATGGAACTGAGTGCTGTTAACGTCGCTTGACTGTCTGAGTATATGACAATGGTTTTTCCATTTACCTTCTGTCTTAATACTTCTTTTGCGCAGTGATGTATTGCTACTATTTCTGCCTGGAATACTGTCGCATGTTTACCTAAGCTCAGTGAGATTCTTGTCTTTGGCTTGGTACTATATATACCTACTCCTGAACCTTCATGGGTTTTGGAGCCGTCTGTGTACCAGGGGAGATCTGAATAAATAGGAGGTCCTCCCGTCCACACTTCCCTGTCTGGTATACTTACTTTATATTGCTTTTGAAAGCTATACTTTGGAAGCATTTTGTCTGAAGGCATTCCCATTATTTGGTCGTTCGCGTCTATGCAAACTGCTTATGGGCGATGAACCTTTTTGCAGTCTGTATGTGACAGACCTGGCTTCGCCTTGAATGAATATATGTAGTGGTGTTAGGTTTAGCATGACTTCTATAGCTGCTGTTGGAGTCGTTCTCATAGCTCCCGTGGTACTCAGGCATGCTTGCCTTTGAATACCATTGAGCTGTCGAATGGTTCTAGCTTGCCGAGTCTTTGGCCACCATACCACCGACCCGTAGGTTATCATCGGCCTTATGACTCTGGTATATAACCACAGGGACATTTTTGGTTGTAATCCCCAATTTTTTCCACACAACCTTCGACATAAATTGAAGGACGTTGTGCTCTTTTGAGTGACTTTCTGCAAGTGTTGATTCCATGTTAACCTGTGGTCAAAGATGACTCCCAAGTATTTGGCCTCTTGAGCGAATGGAATCTTCACTTTTTTCAGTACTGGTGACTTTAGTCCTGTTGGTACTTTTCGTTTTGTAAAGTTGAGACTATTGTGGTTTTGTGAGGGTTTACTGTTAGTTCCTTCTCTCTGCACCACTCGTCGACAATGTTTAGAGCGGTTTGTGTGCGCTCCGATATTGTACCTGCGAACTTGCCTCTTACGACGATCGCCAGGTCATCGGCATACCCTAGGCAGTAAAAATCTGCAGATATTAGCCTTTTTATAAGTTCGTCCACTAGGACTGACCAGAGGACGGGTGATAGTACTCCTCCCTGGGGGCAGCCCCTGCCTGCTTTAGCTGTCAGTGTAGCTTCGCCTAGAGATGATGTTATTACCCTTTCTTCTAGGCTGGCTTTTATCCACTGACATAAGACTACTGGTACCCCTTTTATTGCTAATGCGTTAATTATAGATCTTGTTTGAGCATTACTAAAAGCTCCCTTAATTTCTACGAAAGTTGTTACTGTCATTTCCTTATCCTCCAGGGATTTTGACAATAGTCTTTTAAGATCATTCAGGGCCAAATCGGTTGACTTTCCTGGCTGATATGATATATATTGACGGTCGCTGAGAGGATTTTCTCTCAGTATTTCGTCTCGTATATATCTATCTATTAGTCTTTCTAGCGTTTTCGGCATGAATGACGATAGACTGATTGGGCGGTACGACTTTGGCGTCATGTCATTAAACCTTCCTACTTTAGGGAGGTATATACCTATCTTTGTCAGGTGTACCTACACGAAACTGAGCGTTTTTATGAGCGAAGTTATTTTGCTGATGGCTGATGAACTGTTGTGCAATATGTATGCGACAAATCTTTTTTGACAGGAAAATGACATTTACGCACACTTCTCCTTTCTTAGTATGAGCTTACTCACTAAAAAGTCCACTCTCTTCTACCTCTCAAATATTTATATATTATTTTTGGAGCCATTCTTTAAAATGCTGGGTGGTCCGAAAAGAAACTAACTAGTTTATCTAGTTGGATCTCTCAAGGGCCTATCTATTTCTTTCCTCTTCTTCATTTCCTTTGTTTATTTCTTTTGACAGTATTCTAACTACTTCCCAGTTTTCTTTATTCATTAAGAATTATTTCGTATGTCTTCTTCACGTGACGCAGTACCTATGGTAGTTCATGATGCATATATTTTATTTTCCCACCGCTGGTATTAAAAATGGTGTGAGCTGGGGTATAGATACTATCACAGTACATATAAGTACCCGTTACCGATTTACCAATTCTTTTCGTATATTTTATATAGCACTCGTATCTTGCCAGGAACTGCATAATATAATAATCCAGATTCATGTGCTGACGATTGTACCAAACGATTGTACCGCTTTATTTAATCTGGGATAATTTTCTTAATCTACTGATCTACGTCTATTGTGCTGAGCCATTCTTATTACCATTCTCGTAGACTAACCTTACGTAATGTTTTCATTTCCTCTCTTGAATTTTACCTTCTGGGTGATTTATAATATATGCGCAGGACTTCAGGACGTAATAGCTCGTCCAAAAATATGAAAAAACGTTTCTATTAACTTACCCTCTAAAATGCACAATTTTCGAGATACAGGGTGTTAAAATTGTAAAAATAAATTCTACGCCACTGGAAAAAGTACGGTTTTGAGACACCCATTTAAACCGCCAATATTTTCTACACAAAAAAGGTACTCTTGGTCATACGCTCTAAAGTCAACCGTTTTCGAGAAAAATCAAATTTTGTTTCATCAAGTAGGTTTGACCATGTATTTCAACATTAAAATTTGATTTTTCTCGAAAACGGTCGACTTTAAAGCGTATGACCAATTATACCTTTTTTGTGCAAAAAGCATTGTCGGTTCAAATGGGAGTCTCAAAACCGTACTTTTTCCAGTGGCGTAGAATTTTTTTTTCAATTTCAACACCCTGTATCTCGAAAATGGTGCATTTTAGAGGGTAAGTTAATAGAAATGTTTTTTCATATTTTTGGACGGGCTATGACTTCCTGAATTTCTGCGCATATATTATGAAACACCCTGTATAGCCTTTTCCGTTCTATTGTGCAAGTGATAACCTGTATCACCTTTAGCAATGTCGTTCTGTAAACACTGGCCACACTCAGTTCGGTCTTTTTCTGCGTATTTTCCGTTTGTGTCCGGTAGATTCCAATGTTTACCACCCGTGTCCATATCTGTGCTCCATATAGCAGAGTGAGACCTATTACTCTGCTTAAGAGCTCTCGAGCTCTTTGTTGTTCCAATATTTCTCGTCAATCGAGACAGGGATCCTACTCTTGCCTCCTCTTTAATCAATACCATTTCCGTATGTTGGCCAAAACTTTAAATGTCATCTAGTACTATCCCCAGATACTTTAATTACCTTTGAAACATAAGGTATATTTCCTTGACCAGAAATCGCGGCTTTTTCATCTCGATCTCTTTCCAGGGGCCTCTTAAAATTATCAGTTCCATCTTTTCCGGTGCAAACTCTAACTTATGGTCTTCCATCCAGTCGGTCATTCGGTTTAGCGCTTAATCTGCCCTATATTCTAGGTGTTCCCAATCTTACAAGCAGGGTCAGGTCATCCGTTAACCCAATGGTCTTCGACCCTTCGTCTATCTACAAAACCCCGTCGTAAAGAATGTTGCACAGCGTGGGTCCCAATATGAGACTCCTGCCGAAACTCTTATCGGTCTCCTGTCAGCTAAATAGTTTTTTACTACATTATGGAGATACATCGGTACCCTCCTTCTTTTCAGCTTCTACAATATTAGGTCCCATGACACCGTGTTAAAGGCCTTTCCGATATCCAGCATTATCATGGCTAATCACTTACTTACTCCTTCTGTTACCTTTTTTCTTTTCTTTTCTTTTCTTTTCTTTTCTTTTCTTTTTAGCGGCGTGTACCGTTGATCTTTCTGGTTAGAACAAATACTGGTTCTCAGCCAGTCCTTCCCATTGGTTGATTTCTATTTTTAATCTTCTTTCGATTAATCATTCATACACTTTACTGATTGAATTTAGGAGGCAGATGGGTCTGTAAGATGATGGGTATCATAGCAGGTTTCTTCAAATGCTGATTACTGATACAGAGCAGTAAGTTTTGGGAAAATTTTCCCACTTCCTTGGGTATCTCAATAGGGGTTTTATCCAGACCAGTCGCTTTTTTATTCCTAGCCTTTTCCAGGACTACTTTTAGTTCTTTCTCTGTGAAAGTGGTTGCTTTACATCCTAATTTTGTTTGCGTTTCTTGTTCTACATCTGCTGAAAGAAATGTCTAGCAATCCTTATTTTTTGTTTTGTGGTTAGATCGGCTGGCGTTTTTATACCTGCTCTATCCGTAACAATCCTGTATCCATCTCCCCAAATATCCTCATTTAGTTTGTCATATATGGCCATCCAGTGTTGTTTTTTGATTGTCTTCTTTTTTATTTTCTTTGTATGCGTTTCTGGCCTGTAATAGCTCTTCTTCAGTGTGGTTCAACAACATTCTTAGTGTAAGCCTACTTAGTATTGTAGCTTCTTTTCTCTTCTCACTGATATGATTGTTCCACGAGACTGTCGGCAAACACAGTCCTATGTGTTCTATTTATAAGACAAGTGGAATCGTCCGTGGTTTCCGCCGTTATATTTGCACGTAGTAACTAGCCGAGGATAATACATTCTTCTCCAATACCACTACAGAAGTCTATGATTTTGTCTGTTATCTCGCTAAACTATACTTGAAATCCCACGATTTCTAAACTATACGGCTAGGTACGTATTTTCTTTGATAAACTATCCACTTGGTAGAGTTTTCCACGCATTTTTGATGATGGTTGGTAATATTTTTGGTGACTAGCTCTGTGACAGATCTGGCTTATGTTTAGAATGACCTCCAAGGCTACTATTGCAGTCGTAAATGGTCTATTAAAAAATGGTTTTGTTGTTTTTTAAAACTATCTTTAGAAGGAAATAAGTTAAATAATCTTCCAAACATTGTTAATTCATTTTAATAGCGTTGCGCACTGGCTAAATGTTAAGGTATAGAATATATTTTTGCTATTACCCTCGTTTTCAGTGATGTATTTAGGTTTAAAGTTACAGACTTATTTTAAAATTAACTACGCTCATCGTATAGGTATAGTGCTGATGATAAGAGTTGGTAACTGAATAATGTAAAGAGAAGTTTCAAAATGCGTTCAGAACGAGAAGTAACAACCTTTCTAATTAAAATTATAAAAACGATGTTCCGTATGTTGGAGTTGCAAAAAAGAGTTTTTTTTTATGGAACGTGTTATATTACATGAACATTTTAAGCAAAATAAAGAGGATAGTCTTTTACGATGTTCATTAAAAATATCAAAAAAATGTGTTTGTGCATTTCTATTTAAAAATATGAAACTGGCCGTTACCCAGGGCGTGGTATTGTATTAATAAAAAATATTTCGGCATCAACATGTTTTTATGACGGCTTAAAACAGGATAAATATGGAATATTATTTTTAAAAGTTTTTACTCTATTTAGAATCAGTTTTACAATGATAGGTCAGGTTGATTTTGAAAAAATTAAAATCCATCAGATGTAAAAGTAAAATTTTTAAGGCTTGGTTGTACAATAGATAGTTAAAATGTAATCTTAGTTTAAGCTGTCAACCTCGTTGTATAATCATCGGTTACTGTTAAACATAGTTTTAAAAATCACTTTATCAAAGACATTAGAACATAGAGACAAAATGTTTCATTCATAAATCCCATACAATTGCGGACTGTTATTGTTTTAAAATTGTTAGTGAGTGGAAGAGAGAAAGACAGATCTCTTAGGACTGGCTGGCAACGTTGTAAACAGTGTCCATAATATTCTCGCCAGTAACGTAGAGTTTTAAACTTGCCAGTATTCTCAGAGTATGTTAAAAAATACGTAAATATGTAAATATATTTTTTTAGTAATATAATTATGATGATTTTTTCATGTAGGTAGATTAGATTAGGAGTTGGACGTTATTTGTCCTTGTCCACCGCGACCTTTTCAGATCGATTGAGTATGTCGTCTAGTGTCTTTTTTATTAGACTTAGTAGCTTTGACAGTGGTTCCCGCATGTAGTTGCATGTAATTGGCTTTTTTTCACCCAATGTTAGAAACGTCATTCCAGCCAGGCCTTCACATTGTTACAGGACGTGGAATGATGTTTCCTCTTCTTCTTCACAGAACCTGCACAAAGTTGCTTCTTCTGCTGGATTTATGACACTCATGTGCCTTTTGAGGCGACAGTGTCCAGTAAGAAGGCCTACTGTTATCCTAACGATTTGACGCTTTTGATTCAGTAGGTCTTTCGTGAACTTGGCCGATGGTTCCTTGATGAACTGTTTGGCCTGTCTCAGTCTTGGATAGTTGTTCCACCATTCCTGAGACTCTTTTTGTATCCATTGTTTAACGGATGCCTTGCACAATGCCTTAGCAACTCCACAGAAGGGTTCGGGGCCTGTCATGGTCTTAGCTGAGCCTTCTAATTCGTCGGCCTTTTCGTTGCCCTGATATCCCTCATGGCCTGGAACCCAGGCTAAGGTCACCTTATTTTGACTACTTAGCTCTGTCAGGTCTTCTAGACAGTCTTTCACCAGTCGTGATTTGATTTCTGGTGAGAGAATTGCCTTTAGAGCTATTTGGCTATCAGAGTATATGGCAATAGTTTTGCCTGATACTTGCTGATTTTTCATGTAGGTAAATTCAAGTACAAGTAAATTCAAATACAAGCGAATTCTAGTTACCTTCCGATTTTTAATATTTATTGGTTTATAGTTTATTGGCATTTACTATATATTTGCCTGGTATGATGTTAACCAAAATTATTTAAAATTTTAAATTAACATTAAGTAGGTAGGTGTATCTAAATAAAACACTGTCTTAAAAATATATAATTTTTTAATTAATACATCCAAAAAACATGGTATGGCAAAAAATATCGTAAAAAAACTGTAAAAATTTTTAAAATAACGTTTTAAATATATTAAACACTTTAATTTTATTAACTAAAATTTCATTTAATTTTTTTTAGGCTTAGTTATTAGTATAACTTACTGCAATGTTTCTTTTTGCAGCAGGTGGTGTTCCAAAATCAGTTGAATCAGAACTAAAAACCCATACATTAGATATACATACAAATAGGTAATAAATAACTTTTAGAGGTAAACAAAAATTAATATTTTGTATTTTTACCTGTTGGATAAGTCATCCAAAAATAGAAAGCTCTCACACCGTCTGGAGTTTGCATCTTTTCTGATATATCTAGTACCATTTGCACGTACCAAAACATTTTCAGGAAAACAGTGTTCTAAACACAACTCTGGGTTTTTACGAAGGGGCTGATTTTCAAGGATCCCTATAAGAGAAAACCAAAGTTTTCTTTTTTTAGGATCTTGCGGAAACCTAAATAGAATATTAAAAAATATATATAGGTGCTCAAGAGGTAAATAATTTTTAAGGTATTCTACATTTTACGTTAAATTTTCTTTGCCACTATTCAATAATTATTTATTGGTATAAGAAAAATGTATTAATTTATAAAAGGAATATCACTTTAAAAAGTGTTTTAAGACTGTTTTAGACTACAGAAGTTTTTGATACAATTTCTTGTACAATTTAAATTGTACATTATCAAACCTGCAGTAAATTGTCTGAAACATTAGATTGGATAATCATTTTTCAAACAATTTTCTATGTCATCCTATATAATTTAAATTATATAAGAAATTGTATCAAATCTTGCACAAGAAATTGTATAGTCAAAATAGTCTTAAGATGGGTGCCCTACTCCACTGGTTCAAATGAAAACAACATATCTTAACCTAAAAATACTTATCGATGAAACCATAATTTTCGATTTAAATGATCTACCTGTTAGGAGAGGGTTGTAACACTAAACTCGACTATTTAACTTCACTATTTATTATATTCGACTAAACTGTATAATGATTCGCACAATAATGCCCTATATCTAAATAAAACGCTTATATAATTTCTGGTGATTTCGACTTATCGCCTAATGAGTCATAGTACTAGATATTCCAGCGGCGTCTCTTACGGGGTTGCTAACATACCTTATTGAACACTACACATGTATGTACCATAATTCTTTATATTTCTCACAAAAGTTCACAAAAATAGTATTTTATAAATGAATAAATCAATAAGTCACACAGAAACTATCAGATACTGTCAGAAATACAAAATAGCTGTTAGACCCGATTAGCAACGTTGCGGCTGGTTACGGCAAAGAATACCTACCCAAGAAGCGAAACTGAATGAGTTTTCGTATGTACCAAATCAAGGGAACTTAATAAACTGGGAAACGTATAAAAATTAATCAGTTTTAGTCGTTTGGTTCATAAGAATTAAACACAAACTAAAGTAACAATGACAGAAAATTCTTACTATGTTTATTATGTCAAATATATTATTTTAATAGGTGACAGTCACTACACAATAGCGAAAGTTGATGACGGTCATTCTGCAAATAAGGAATTTTGAGAACAATTATGGAACAGTGGTGCAAGGACCATTCACTGTCTATCAATCCCAAGAAGACAGAAATAATCCTTTTCACAAGGAAATGATGAAAATGGAATTAAAACCTACAGAGCTCCTAAACACAAAACAAAACTTTTCAACAGAGATGAAGTACCTAGGTAGCACCTTTGACAATAAGTTAACATGGAACTCACAATTAGAAAACAGTCAAAAGAGCATACATTACTTATGAACAATGACACCAAACCGTGGGGCGCACCTGGGGTTTCTTCCTCAGAGTCGTCACATGGACTTACATGGCCATCATTAGACCTATGCTAACATACGGTGCAGTTGTCTGGGTGCCGAAAATCCAAAAATTGACAGCTATTTGCAAAATAGAACAAATTCAAATAACAGCATGTCTCAACATAACAGAAACCATGGAAACCACACCAACCAGAGCCATGGCAGTGGTTCTTAGTCTCACTCCCTGTGATATTTACATCAAGGAGGTTGTTCTCATGACAATTACATGCATCTGCACGGTTGGAATAGAACCTGATGTACGATCTGGTGAGGCAAGACGTCGTTTTTGGCAAAAAGCGCTCGATACGCACCAACTTCTTCAAGCAAACATGAACCTTATCTCACCGAGTTATATCTTTCATAAGCCATATAAAGTTATAACAGAACAAATAGAAGAGCCGGAAGTGGCAGGTATGATACATATTTACGCCGACGGTTCTAAAGCAAAACAATGCTCATGATGTGGAATATACTCCAATTCCTTAAACTTCCACATAAAATAGGCTGTGCGTAATAGTACCTATGTAGTCTACGGAGCTCACGGAGGTTCTCATAGTAACAAAATAAATCGTTGGTAGGAACATGCTCATCCATACAGATAGCAGATAAGCACTACTTACCCTGAACAGATTACGAATTTAATCAGGGTTAGTACTAGAATATCACGAAGCTTTGGCAAGAGTATCCATTCAACAATGTGGTCATCTTAAGATGGAGCAACAAGGTGACGCCACATCGAAATGTAGCCTTATTGCTGTTTCACTAGCCAAGATGGCGGCACACCAAATACTTTTTGGACCTGGCCCTTCTATTGGACTGACAACATCGGTAGTGACAGACCTAATTAAAGAATATTTCCTTGTGAAATTAAAGGAAAGATGGGATGAAACAAGAAACTACTAAGTTACCACGGAGATTTTAAGTTATCCTGACAACACTACAACAAACAAATACTTGACTATGACTAAACAGAATCTGCGTATGATCACAGGCATTCTGACTGGTCATTGCCAAGTACAGAAGCATCTCCATATCATGGGACTGTCAGAATCCGCACCCTGCTGGTGGTGCGAACAAAAAGATGAAACCATTGAACATATTCTCTACGATTGCCAGTCACTCTCATTTATTAGATTTGTTTTCAGCGAGTATTGGCTAACACTGGCCGATATAAGAGAAACACCTCTTGGCGACGTAGTCAACTACATTAAATGTGTAGGCTGGCTCATGAGATAGGAGGTGCCTATCTTTTTCTGAGGATACACAATGATCGCCCATTTAGTTTCGCTTCTTGGGTGTTACGGTAACTACATTTCATTCATAAAAATTTTAAATTCGTAAAATAAGATATTCAGCGTTGCCATATTTACGTAGTTCTTTGCAATCCTAATATTTTGTATAGATTAATATTGATTTTTTAATAAAAAATTTAGCTTATATTAAAACTTCAAAGAATAATTTGATTAAAAACATATTTTTATTTATATAATATAAAATTATAGTTATAGGATACATCAAATTTTATTTTTCGAATGTAATTTCTCCAAATAATTTTTACAGACTGATAAAATCGGCAAAGACGCAATAAACGAGAATCTGATGGGAATAATGATTTGCCACATAAAAATGTAAACAATTTGGTCTCTTAGTTGTAATGTCTTTGGGATTTATGAATGAAACATTTTGTTTCTATTTTGTAATGTCTTTGATCGGTATCTATATACTCATACCGCTGCGTCTGTAGACATGGGTTATCGTTTATAAGGATGCATTTTAATAGTGAAGTGCTTAAGTGAGCTCTTATTGTCACTTGTATTTATAGCAACCATTATTATTTAAAGGGTTAAAAAATAATCTAAATTAAAAAAAAACTGTGACAAACTCAAGAGTATAGATATATACTTGAATCAAGATTTATCATTTGACAGACAAAATGCAAAATATTGAGAAGACATCTAAATAAGTCCAGAACTTGTCCAGTTTTTATACTAGGCTTGTTTTGGTTCTTTCAGAAACTAGTTCAGAATCCATGAATTATATTCGATCAGCGATGTGTTCATGAAAAATTAATTCGTCCACTGTACTCGAGAACTGAAATCGACGGTTCTTTTTGAACTAAAACAAACCTACTAAGTACCATAAAATAATGTGGTGGAGACTTGGCTCAGGAAGGAACGAAATAAATATGCATTGCCTTTTTTTTTTATTTAACAATTTATTGTCACATCCACCCTAAGGTTATTAGCGACAGGATACATACAGTGAAAACATTATGAAAATTAATACAACAGTTTAGATTTACAGAGTTTGTGTTATATTTTGTCAATAAGATTTGCGTCTTTTAGGTATTTGAACAAGTTCGTTATGTGATAGTCCTCACACAGTAATGTTCTTATGTTTTCAGGAAGGTTATAAGCATGCCTGAGGTTAGTGTATTTAGTACACTCTATGAGTATGTGCTGTACTGTAAGGGGTGTATCGCAAACGTCACAGAATGGTGGGCCTATATTCTTTAAAAGGTGCTCGTGTGTCAGTTTTGTGTGACCTAGGCGAAGGCGATTTAATATGACTTGATTTTTCCTTGATAGCCCCCCCGCTTTTTTACGTGAAAACACATTATTTTTCACTAAGCGCAATTTTTTATTCGTTACACTTTGCCACTCGTTTTGCCACTCGCGCACTACTACCATTTTAAAATAATTTTTAGATCTTCGGGCGATGTTTTGTTAAATGTTTCAGAATTGTCACTAGTAATAGCTTGAGGCGCTCATTTACTTTGCCTGGGACTCCTAGATGCGATGGTACCCACATAAACTTGATGATCCTGTTCTGCTGTTGGAATAAATAGAGCTCTATTTTCATAAGTTGTTCTACTGTGTTTTTAAGGTAGATTTGTTGTAGTGATTGAAAGGAACTTAGTGAGTCTGTGATAATGACAGCTGAAGGGATATTGGCTTCGTTGATGTTCTTAATGGCGCGATATATGGCATACATATCGATAAAGAAAATACTGCTTTGTAGTGAAAGTTTAAAGAGAAGACGATCGGTGCCAGTTACTACAGCACAGCCAACTCCCTGTATATTTTTGGATGCATCCGTATATATTTGTTGTTAGTCATGGAACTTATTCTCTAAGATTTCACGGAAGGCAACTTTTAGTAATGTATGAGGTGTTTCGCTTATATTCTGCAGCGAGAGGGTAGTGTTGCATTCAGGAACTTTTATTGTCCAAGGAGGGTAGATTTCTACCTTATTTGATAGTACATCGGTAATTGTTAGTTGAGATTCTTGCAGGTACTTAGGAATTCTCTTATACTAGCGTTTTGCTAGTCTAGGTTTATTATTAAGATAATTTTGATATCTATTATTAAAAGCGTTTGAGTATACCAATTTATTTTTAGCTGCTGATGTTGACGAGGCGTGCGAGAAAGATAGTGTTTTTCTTCTTAGTTGGAGGCATGGTTCTCCGGTCTCACTGTAAAGGCTTTGCACGGGTATCGATCTGTATGCTCCAAAGGTGATTCTTAAGGCTGAGTTGTGAATGGAGTCTAGTAGCTTCAGAGTAGTCTTACTGGCGAAGGCGTAGGCGACTGACCCATAGTCTATTTTTGACCTTACAATGGCTTTGTATAGTAATACTAATGTGTTTTGGTCTGAGCCCCAACTTTTGTGTGCCAGTGTCTTTAAAAGGTTAATTCTGTTGTTGCAGGAGAGTGCTAATTGTTTTACCTATTGCTTCCATGTTAGCTTGCTATCAAATGTCATGCCTAGAAACTTGATCGTTGATGTAAGATTTAAGGGTTTGTTGTGAGCAATGTTTCTTGAAGAAAACTATGCGCTGTGTCTTTTCTACGGAAAATTTAAATCCTGTGGGGAGTGACCATTCCTGTAGCTTATTTAGGGTTGTTTGGATAATAGTTGTCATTGATGTTAGACATTTTTCTTTTAGATAGACAACCAAGTCGCCAATTGGTAATGCCAAGGCCATAAATTTTAAATAAAAAAAAAGACAACCAAGTCGTCCGCATATAGTCTGGCTTTTATAGGTTTATGTAATTCATTTAAGATATCGTTTAGGGCTGCTAGAAAAAGGGTTGGACTTATTATGGATCCCTGTGGAATGCCGTTTTCTTGGGGATGGATTTGGGAAGTGGTCCCGTTTGTTCTGACGGTAAAGAGGAATGTTTTTAGGAAGTTTCTTAGAAAAGCGAGACAATTGCCTTGGATGTTCCAAGTTTAAATTTTCTATAAAATATAGTATTTCCAGGCTGAGTTGAATGCTTTATTGATATCGAAAAAGATAGCATAAGACATTTGTTTTGTGGCTATTGCTTCATGGATGTCACTTTTGATGTCTAAGATGTTGTCAAGTGTTGATCTGTTTTTTTTTTCAAATCCATTCTGTTTTTCTTTGATATAGTGGTGTTTTTCTAGGTGGCACATCAATCTTTTATTTATAATTTTTTCAAATAGTTTACTTGTGGAACATGTAAAATTCGGGGTTTGATCGGAATTTATTGGGTTTAAGAATAGAGATTATTATTGCATGTGACCAGATAGAGGGAAAGGTTTGTTTGAGCCAGATCTGATTGTATAGTTTTAAAAGAAATTCTTTCGCTATTTTGGGTAGATTCTTGAGAAAAAAGGAAGGATTGTCATTAGGTCCGGGACTGGTATCTTTTAACCTACTGAGGGCTTCTTCGAGTTCATTCATATTAATAGGCACATTAATTGGCTCATTGCTATTAAAGATGTTTATTGTTTGTAGTTCTTCAAGAGTTTTATGTTGAAGAAAGCTTGCATCGTAATTATCATTACTTGAATACCTTTCGTATGTCTAGGCAAGGATTTCTGCTATGTCCCCACTTTCCGTAAACATTTGGTTGTTTACAGTTAGTTGGGCTATATTGTGAGCTGTGTGTGATGATGACATTTTTTTTTACCTTTTTCCAAATTTCTGTGACAGGGATGGAGCTTATGCTGGAAACGTACTGTTTCCAAGAATTTGTCTTAGCGGTGTTAATCGTGAGGTTAGCTTGAGTTTTTAGACGCTTAAAATGTATTTTATTTTTGATGGTTTTACAATGCTTGTATCTTTTTAGGGCTTTCTTGCTCTCAGTAATGGCTACTTTACATTGATGGTTCCACCATGGTATTAGAGAATATCTGGTAATATGTTTAGTTTTACCAATTGCTGTTTTCGCACTGCTTATTAATATCTTTGTAAAATTTTGTAAGCCAATATTTATATCATTATAAAGCTTTCAATTTGATATATTACTTTCAATTTCGGAGGTAAATTTATCCCAGTTTAATTTCCACTTTGGAAAAAACATTTTATTGTCTGGTGTTCCACTGAATAAAATCTTAATTGGAAAGTGGTCACTACTGTATGTGTGGGGAAGTACGTCCCACGCAGCAATTTTGCTCATAAGATTGGGATCACAGCATGTGAGGTCTATGGCGGATGAATTTCCTGTGGCGGTATCGAATCTTGTAGGAGTTCCATCATTTAAAAGGCACATTTGATAATGGTCAACTATATCGCATATAATTTTTCCTCTTGTGTCCGTTTTAACCGAGCCCCATATTATGTTATTTCCATTTAAATCACCAAGACTAATTCTTGGTGAAGGTTTTGATTTATTAGGATTGTTAAATCATTTAAAGTTACATTTTTATTTGGTGGAAGGTAAATATTACAAAGATTTATCATATTATTGTTAGTCAACTTTATTGAAATAGCTACTGCTTCTGGGGTGGTTTGAAGTGGCAAGATTTTACTTCAAGGTGTTGTTTTGTTAAAATCGCTACCCCTCCACTGGCGATGATTTGATCAATGCGAAAGAGGTTAAAATTTTTTACATTGCATCTATGTTTGGGTTTCAAATTGGTTTCTTGCAAGCATATCACATCGGGGTTATTTTCTTTAAGTAAGAGCTGGAACATGCCAATATGGCGGTAGTAACTATTAATGTTCCACTGGAGGATATTTTTAATCATAATAATGTTCAAAAATTTATATAAATTAAATTCAAAAGTCTAAAACAGTCCTGAGAGGAGCAGTCGTTTTCTGTTTCTTCCTTTCGGAGACAGGCTATAAGTTTCTTTTTTAGTTTGGTGCATCTTGTTTTTATGGTTCGGTCTTGTATTAAGGGATGAATAGATTCAAACATAGTGATTACACTTGGGTAGTCCGTGGTGTATTCGTTCACTACAATTATTGCGTCTAGAGAACCATGAACATTATCGAGTAGGTTAGCAAGTTGGTCAAAATTAAGAATGAATTCCTTATAATCGTCGATATATTGCTTAACTGGTTAGAGCATTTGGCTATTAGGTGTCATTGCCTTAAGTTTCTCTGGTACAGTTACATTTTGAGGTTTAGCGAAGAGGTTATCTGGTATAGCGTCGGAAGGATGTGGAGTAGGGGTAAGTATTGCGGAAGCAGAGCGTTTATTTGAGGTAACATTTGTTCGTAAGTTGCTGTTTAGTTTTTCGTTGTCTGGGGCTAAAATTTGGCTGGTCGTAGGTTCATTCTGACGTAAAGTGATCTGGTCGTTGTCTTCTTGAGGGGCTATTTGGTTTAAGATAGGGTTTTGATTAGCGAGTGGTTGAGAATAGGTAGGAGTATTACTAAACGTTTGTTCGCTGCAGTTAGATGCCTTATGTCCTGCTTTTTTACAGTTAAAGCAAGTTAGGTTATCTAAAGATAGAATTAGTCTATACGACGTATTCTCGTGGTTAATTATTATAGATTCTGGGACATTAAAATTCGGTGGGTTAACATAAATCTGTCTTCTAAAACTGAGAATATGACTAAATTCCGGTGACGTTGAATTAATTTTTAGGAAAACCATAGCTGATAGAAAACTGAGGCCAATATTCTGTAGTTCCTGGAGTATCAAATCGTGAGAAATTGTTGGACAAACATTGGAAAGAACCAAACGTTCGGCGGGGGTGATGAGTCTACGAGCTGTTACTGTTTGGCCATTAATTTTGATTTGTCCGTAATTGGTCATGAATATATTAACTACACTTTTGTTGGCAAGATACATGCATATTCTTTGATTGGACATTCGAGAGGAGAACAATATATTTTTTGGCTGGATAAGTGATCCTAATGGTATTAGATAGTCTTGAAGAAAGGCATTTTTGATAGAGTTAAATATTATGGATTGTTCTTTTGATGGAAATTGTTGTGTTACGACTGACGAATAAGTTTTGACGATATTTTGGGTAACATTGATTTGGAGTGCAGTTTGAGAGCTACTGTAGTCAGCAGTCTCGTGTTCCATAATTGTTGACAATATTTCGAGTAGAGATCGTCCTCGCGCCGGCCCTGACCGCCAGGTCACAACCGCTCTTGAAGCAAGGACGCTCCAAGGACTGATAACACTGAGGCCTCGTTGTAAATGGATTTATAAAAATCTTTAATTTTGCAGTAGAACTATGAAGAAAGACTGTACTTACAGTACTACAGCATAAAGATGCACTTATATGTCACACGATAAGTTACTTTTGATTAACTAGGCACTATTTACAAAAATTTTTAAAAAGTTTTGGAGCTGGTAAATTTTACGATTTACTATCATGCATTGCGGTTACGGTGAGCTTATCGCTTATTAAGTATTTGTTCAGTGTACTGATGTTACTTACTAGCCAAGTCAGGATCCGGCGAGTTTGAGCTTTTTCACTCCTCTACTTTATTGTTCACTTTGTCGAAATAAACAAAAATATGCGCTAGAAAGATATATTTTACTTTCTATTGAATTGAATTGGATGGTTTATAAAAATAATGTATTTGCAATGTTTCCTTTAATTATGTGCATTTATCTCGGAAAACCCTTTTTTAAAATTCACTTTATTTAAATAAAGCTCGCCGTTTAGCCAATAAAAAAAATTATTTAAATATTTTAAAGAAAATTTACTATCGAAATAAACAGCTCGAAGATAATCCGCAAATTGCTTAAATATGCAAACCAGCCGATATTTTCTAGGAAAGCAGACTTTTTCTATTAAAAATCGACTTTAAATTCGCAGCTAAGGGAAAACAAATGTGATACGGAGCAAAAAGGACAATTCCTGGTTGTAAATTAACCGACTAAAATAGAACTATGTAGTGGAAAAGGCGACAAGAGCGTAGAATTAGTTACAGGAGGGTTTAATTTTATCCTTTATTCAAAAGTAAGAAAGACGTCAGGAGTAGAGGAAAATGGGAAAATGTCTAACAGCAAATTTAAAAGCGGCTTGTTATTGGCATGCCAGTGACAGTCACGCTCACTTTTTTTAAAGAACAAAAGGGATCAAGTGTCACCTCGTTTTAAAGGTTATGAATAGCTGATTTTAAATAATAATTACAGTAATGGCTTATTAACACTAAAAAAGAACCTGATTATCAAATTTAGTTCTTTTCAGACAAGCAGACCAATTGATAAAAATACGTTTTGTCATTGGTTTTATTTCTGTGACAACGTTGCTAAAAAATAATTTAGAGACTTGGCATGTAAACTAAAATATTAGTTGTTAAATTGGTCAGAATATAGTAAATCATCAGCAACATCAGCGCATTAACTACTAAGGTTATTAGCTTCGTGGTTTGTAGACTGATTATCCAATTATTACCAGCTTTGTATAACATTTCAATTAAGTGACTGCTTCTGCTGTTTAAAAAATTAGGTGCGTGTGTGTGAAGGGGGTCCATAAGAATACCGACACTTCGATTCCGCCTGATATTTTGATGAATTTAAAAATTGACGTTTTCAAGCGTTTTTCTTTAGTTTTTAGAATAAACGAGTTGACAAATGAGGATAAGATATAAATCTCTTTAAAACTCCTTCAAACTCTTCCAAACACATCCTCAAACTTCAAATACAAGTAAAAAAGGCGAATTTCTTCTAAACAGCATCGGCAAATGTCTACGAATTATTATCAATCGCCAATAACATAATTCACTTTTACAGAGGTACAGTAATAATAAAAATAAATCAGTTGGTTTACAATTCAAATATTTTATTAATGTGGAACTACATAATACTAATAAATTTGACAACCCTGCATGATTCGTTTTCTGCAGCGACGTTCAAGTCGCGGCTATGAAGACTAGAGATAAGGAGACGAATCGGCATACTTTCAATACGGTCCCAAAAAACGCATGCTACTTGAGCTTCTATAATTAACCGCATGGGCGCTGGTATTGCATACGTTGTTCAAATATACACATCGCCAAAATTCTTGTACCCCCCCCCCGTAAATATTTATCATGGCTGCTTTGTTGTACATTTAGTCTTTATTCATTTCACCGTTAATACGCATCTAAAAATCTTTACAAAAACAATTTCCCACAATTTTAGGTACCAATGTTTAAAAAGTGGTTCCTATCGATTTTGTGTGTTTAAGTGATTGTTGAGTTTTTCTTTGCTACTATGCCTGGCAATAGAATTTCAGTACTCAATAGAGCAAGAATAGTGGCTTTGCATGATGAGCGTCTGCCGAGTCATCGAATCGCAGATAGACTAGGGATTCCCCGCGATTCAGTTATCCGAATAGTGCGTTTGTACAAGGAAACTAACAGCGTTGACTGGAGACGTGGGACAGGACGTCTTAAGGTAACTAATCCAAAAGAAGATCAGTATGTAGCAGGTTATCTACGTCGGAATCGAACCGTAACAGTCTCAGCTGTCCAAACTCATTTTAGAAGAACGTATGGTAGATCCATTTCCAGTATTACAATACGGTGGAAACTTGCTGGAGGCAATTTACGATCTAGGAGACCATTAAGAGTACCCAGGTTACTTCCCAGACATATAGCTGCTCGTCTACAGTGGTCACAGGAACACAGAGACTGGCTTTTAGCTCAGTGGCGAAATGTTATTTTTTTTTTGGACGAAACCTGATATGGTTTAATTAGTGATACTCGGCGACACAGAGTTTGGGAGAGGGCCAGAGCGACCAGAAAGACTATCTTTTACCAGAGAAGTCGTTCCATACCAAGGAGAAACAGTAATATTTTGGGGAGGCATAATGCATGGTCGTCGTACGCAGCTTATTCCCATTCCAGACACTATGACAGCTGATATATATATTCCAAACATTATTGAACCCATTATTTATCCTCTCCGAAATGAAATTGGAGCCAATTTTTTTTTTCATGGATGACAATGTTAGGTCCCATCGCACGAGAAGGGACTAGAAATTCAGAGTATTTAAAGAATACCGTGGCTAGTAAATTCGCCAGATATGAACCCCATCGAGCACATGTGGGATTTCGTTGGAAGAGCAACCTCAAATAGATCACCCTCCAGGAACTCACAGTCGCGGCCCAGTAATAATGGAACAACATCCATTGGATTACATTAACACCCTTATTGTTTCCATGCACAGGCGAGTTAATACCTTACTACAGAACAGGGGAGGACACACCGAATATTAATGAATTTTTGATTTCGCTCTAAAGTGGTTTTCTTCTAGAATTCAAATTATAGTAATCATTTTATTATGCAATATTTTTCATTTGCATTTTTTCTTGTTCAGTTAAAATTTAATTCAGCCAATTTGTATTGGATACATAACCAAATTAAAAGTAATATGTAACACACTTCTTGACTTTTAATAATAGTGTCTCATATTGACAAACATAAGGGGGTCCAAGAATTTTGGCGATGTGGTACATGGCTTCTTATGGGAATTATACATAATTTTGTCAAAATAATAAAAATAAAGTTGTTTACAGCTAAATAAAGCACAGAAAATACTGTATTTATTTCTAAATAAGTCTTGCATGTTTTAATTGATAAATTATTTAATTTTATTTATATAAAATGCAAATTAGGTATGTATGACCAAATTCGAAAAGGTTTCTTAATTGCTGAAATTTGTGGCAATTTTTTTTTTTTTAATTGAACCAATATATAGTTTTAAGAATAAAATAAAACACAGTTAACAGATTTTTTATTGTTGTAATACAAGTATAAAGGGAGATTTGGGAATGTACATTATCATGTATTACCTCATCATTTAATTTCAGCTTTCCCCTTTTTATTTTGCTAACAGTACCATCAGTAAAAATAGTCTCATAATTTTTGATAATATCTTCCAAAAAGTATAGAACAGCATCATCTCTAGAAAGTGCTTTATCGACACTAGGAACGATATATATGCTGCCACTGTTCTAAATGTTTAGTATACTATAAAAAACATTTACAATGACACAATTGGGGTCAAAAAAAAATACCAGTAGCAACTCTTTATCTAACATTTAAACTATAAAAATAAATTTTCTTTTCTAGTAAGTTAAATTTAATGTATAATTATTGTTGTTTGTAAGTCAGCATAACTGTAAAATTTTATATTAAAGAAACTTATAATAAAATAAACTACACTTCGTAAGATACATATTGTGACTAGTTTACAATAAATATTATATTTAGATATGAATACATTAGTTTACTTACAATAAAAGCTATAAAAAGACAATGAATTGATTTCTTCTTGTGTTTTCTTTAATTTTACATTTGAGTTTTATCCTGATTTACAATCTAAAACGACGTAAATACTGCTTTAATGTTTTTTGTCACTCATGCTACTTTTCACATTATTTTGATTCATTTCATCAATTTTTTAAAAAATCACTTTATTTTACATTGACTTACATAGAAAATTGACTGCGCTTTCATTAGACATGCCAGCTACAGTCAATTTCGCGAACTTTATAACAAAAAGGACAAAAATTTGAAATTTGACCATTGCCGATTCGCCTCCTTTTCTCTAGTATTCATAGTCGCGGCTTTTGCGTTTTCGTATGCGTAGGCTTTAAATATTGTACTAGGATGACTTTCTATAGAATTATTCAATGCATCGTGTATAATCGGAAGTATTCGGTAAAATGATGTAGTTGCCGGACCATCGAATGCGCGAGTTTAAAAATGAACACGATTTTAAACTGCTTTAATTTATAGTTCGTGTAAAATGAGAATAGCTAGTGAATGTCATATAATAAACGCTTTTTTTAAGTATAAAGCGTTTGAGGTACCTATTTCGAAATAAATGGGATACGATAAAAATCTATATTATTGACATTTACGTAACAATAATACATAGGTATACCTATTTGCTTTCAATGACCACGTTACAATACAAGCAATTGTGAGCGGTGATGGCACAATATTTTTCAGAACATTTCTAGTGAACAAAACAATCAATCATATTTTTATTAAATTCCAAATGAAATACGTACACATATATGAAAAATACAAGTATCACAAATTGAAAACAATAATTTTTTATTGATTCTTTATGTACAAGACAAGTCAAAATATTTTAATACAAAAATAAATATACAAATAAAACTTAAACACTAACTTCATAATATCATCAGAGTATTAGGATTGCTCCATTTTTATTGTGCCCCAAATAGTACATAAAAAGTACACAAATTAAAATTAGGTTAATTAGTTAAAATAAAAGGTATCACATAGGTATCGGATATTAAAATTCGATTGATGACCGAGAAGCGAAAAGGTCGTTTGCGCGTATTCTTCGTCAAATATTTTTTTCTCCGGGTCAGCATCGGTGGATTGTTGACAATCCTACACAATTAGTACTAAATAGTACATATAACATATGTCACTAAAGTTTTCGAAAAAAATTATGTACAATTTGTTTTATTTTAAAACCAATTTATCTATGTGTTTGTGGAAAAACAAACGCAGGTATAAGTTGTTGATTTATTTGACATTTCAGTTTTCTGTTTTGTTGACATCATGGCTTACAAATTGGAATTAAGACGAAGCATTTATAACTTAGTTGGCAAAATGCCAAAAAAAGAAATTGTAAATATTTTTCGAAATGAAAATATTTCAGTGTCAACAATTTATCAAGCAATTCGTGAGTGTGAAGAAGGAATATCGTATTCTAATTTGCCAAAAAGTGGTTGACCACGGAAATTATCTGCAGTTCAAGCCAATAGATTGGTTCAAGTCGTCAAAAACACCATTGGTCCATCCACACGAAAGTTGGGTCGTCGTTTTGTCGTATGTCGAATGACTTAAAATATAGAAAACGAAGAAAATACCCCAAGTATACCGTTCATATGTTAGAAAGAATTCCAAGATGTTGTCGATCTTTACGAACTCGTCACTTCGCCAATAATAAAATTATAATTATGGACGATGAGAAATACTTCACATTTGCTAACCCGGAAATTCCTGGCAATAGTGGATTCTAAACAGATAATTTTAATGACTGTCTTGATAATGTGAAATTTAAAGCGAAGGCAAAGTTTGAGGATAAAATCATGGTGTGGTGTGCAATTTCAGAAGCAGGCGTTTCTAGACCGTATGTGGGTTGTGTTAGAGGCGGTTGATGCTAATGTTTATACACAAAATTGTCTTCTAAAATTACTGGATTTTATTAATTTATATCATGCTAACGACGAAATAATGTTTTGGCCTGACCTAGCTTCATGTCACTGTGCCCATGCAACAAGACAATGGTTGGAGGCAAACCACATACCATTTGTGTCCCGTAAAGACAACCCTCCTAACGTACCCCAGGCTAGACCGATCGAAACTTTTTGGGCATAAATTACAAGAAAGATATACGACAATGGATGGGAAGCCCAGGATCAATTGAGGAGAAGAATCTATCAGAAGGTACGCGAAGTAGACTTGGAAGCTTGCCAATCGCTTATGAGGCAAGTCAAAACGAAACTGCGCCGCATAGAAGGACACGGGCCACTATCTCTGTATTAATTATAAGTTTTAAAGCTTACATTATATTAAGTATTGTAGTAAAATAGTTTAAATAAAACTTTCTTAAACCACAGTATTGTGCATTCAATTTTTTTTCGAAAACTTTAGTGACATATGTTAGTACACATAATACAGATTCCTTATTATTGATTCTCCGTTCAACTGCATAAATTTTATAAATTTTAATACAGAAAAGTTCTTAGAGAAGACAAACCAGAAAGTGGAAAATATTACTGCTGTTTTACATGCAGATATGCCTTTTTCCTGTAATATCACAAGGTACTTAAAAGCAGATGCAGCTTCTTTATTATCGCTTCCATTTGGGTTTTAGTAAAAACATTTTTCTTGGTATTTAGTTCTTTGTTTTGTTTTAATAGTCTCTGATAGTTACTTTCATAAAAAATTAATTGCTTTGCTTGTGTAAACATATTTGTCTTTTCGTTTTTTATAATTTTAAAATCATCTTTAAGCCTATTATATTTTTGTCCCCGTTTGACACTTTTAACGATACTGTTTTCGCTTTTAACTGTGCTGCTTTCATTAACCTCAAAATATGTGAAAATTTTAGTAAATTATTTTAAACAATCATGCACCCTATTTTTAAGATTCAACTTTCCCTTTGTTTCTTTTTTAAAGTTTTATCTTCACTTTCATTATTCTCAAGAATTAAAGTCGCGATTATAGAGTTTTCTTTAATCGCCTCCTCACTGGAAATCCCAATTACTCAATGATTTATTATGAATATTACTTTTATAATCATTACCTATAAAATGGACAGAACGAATCTGGCTTGTTGTGGGATTCCATTTATTGGCTCTACGGCACCTCTGAATCCATTCTTGTTTAATTTCTTGTAAAATAAAATCTTTCCCCAATGGAAAATCATGATAATTTATATTCTTTTCAAACGGCTGACCACCGTCTGACTGGCCCATTCAAACTCTAAAATAAAAAATAAATTGTTAAAAACAATCATTTTGGTCAATGTAGAACTTACCTATAATAAAACTAAGTTGATTTACCAAAAAACTCTTTATAAAATCACTTTTAAAAAGTCCAGTCAATTAAAAAGTTACAATAACAATCAAAAAATACTAAAAACCATATATACATGTATAAACAACACAAAAATTTGTAATAATATCTGGTCCGGCAATGACGTAACGCAGTGCAACGTAAGTATATACTAGATGGATTGGCAAATCCTAATAGAGAAGTTAAGTATCCTTGCTCGGATGTATCGCTTAACTTTCAATTATCCTTTTTAAAAGATGAGGCCTCCGCCCATGGTGGGATTAAAGCGGAGCGATGTAAGGGCTTTTGTGGTGATATATTGTTTTGCGGTGCAATTTCTAGAGCCGATGGCTTATTTATAATTTAGAAGGACCGGCCACCTTTGTGTCAAGCCACCAACCCTTTATTCTAAGGACAAAGGACTTGTTTTTTACGAAAAATCTGTGCATTGCATCGAGGAGAGCGCCGTTTGATTTACTGAAAGATTGCGGAAAACGCTTTGTTTGTGTTCGAGATGAAAAAATGTTCAACTATTAATTAATATGCCGGGAGTCTCGTACGTTTGGATCTGTAGGTCTGGGATTCGAATCCTAGCAGGAGCGGGAATTTTAAATTGGAAGTTTTCTGTTGGGTAGTGTAATAAACAAAAAGCAAAGTAATTAATTTAAAATCAATTGAATTGCATTTACTGTTGCGTTCTAATTCCTAAAGTGGTGAAGAAAAACAGTAACCAATCCTACCAAATATCAACACAGGTAACATTGTTAAAGTATGTTTTTAAATGTCTGCTTTTTATCTTTGAATCTGTTAATATAATATAATAGGTACAATATCGAATTGATAAAGTTTTATTTAGTTATAATTTAATAAATTAATTTTCATTCAATAACAAATTCAATACATTTTTCTTTGTTAAATAAAAAAAAAACTGAATTTCCAAGTAAACAAGCATCGACAATTTTAATGATTTTAGTAGAAATCTAATTTTGTTTTCAGTAGAAAGTTATTGTGATAATCCGTTTCTCCAAAATAATAATAATTGCCAACGACTTCTTGGAGCCTCTAATTTCGTACTTCGTCCAATTATCTTATATTGAATCACTTAATTGAAATCTTATCTAATTATTCAACGTCTCATGTCGGACCCAAGGCCCTAGGCTTTCGAGGAAATCTTCTAAATAAGTTTGCGTAGATTCACAATTCAGCATTCGGCCATTAGTTCAGGAGCAAGCATGATAAAATAAATACTATACTCGTAGAATAGTTTTATTCGCGGGGCCTGTCGCCAACAAGTACCCGACTTGTCACTAATACAAGTATTAGAAATTAGAAATTAAAAAAAAAATCGACTTAAAAACGTGCAGATGCCATCACTATATCTTAACCAAATTTATATGGGACCACCCCTGAGGTACCCCCTTACTAACAAAAACAGAATCATTGAAATCGGACACCGTGTTAAAGAATTATCGCTGTACATACATAAAAAAAAATATTGCGACGAATTGAGAACCTCCTCCTTTTTTTGAAGTCTGTTAAAAATAATAAGAAACTTTTCTGCGCAACTGCGATTTGTAACAAATCCCTGAGAAGAGATCAACGCGAACGACTTGTGTACCAAATGAAAAGTGAGATAGAAGACTGTAGATTGTTAAGATAGTTTTTAGAAGAAATATCAGAAACATAGCATTGTAAAAATTGCAGTTTTTAATTGTTAATAAATTTTTTACTAGTTCGAACATTACATTTTTATCATTTACTGGAATAGTCGGCTTATTTAAAAACAACACCAACCATTCCTCTTTGTTCCGTTCCTTTTTTCTCTTCATTAACGCAACTTTTACATCACTTTTGCTGATTACGCATGTCCTGACAAATTGTCCACGCTAATATTTTCTGATCATTTTGACTTGTCGGTATCTTGTCCTGTATTACTGACAAATGCTACGTGAACGCTGATTTTGTTGCGCATGCTCATTTGTCGTGGACCTAATGGTGAAAGGCTCCGCAAATAAAGCTAATATCATATATAACTGTAGACAAAATGGTTCATTCAAGCATATCTGGTGTGCAATTTTTGGTATGGCATTTAGCTCCTGCAATACTGTGTATTTCCTCAAAGTTGGCGCAGTGTGCTTCTCCTATAGATTTTTTAATATTCAGGAAAGACTAAGCTACCATTTTGATCAAATATTAACAAGAAAAAAATAATAGTAATAATAACTAGTGATGCCGCGAGACAAGACGAGACGAGAATCTCTAGTCTCGCGGCATCACTAATAATAACGGGTCTTTATTTGCGCGAAATAGTATCATTTTTGTACAATTAGCATGGGCGAGGTTTAGCCTGTGGCAATTCTTACACCTTACCCTAACAAAATACATTTAAATAACTATACAATAATTATCTATACAATTTGGTATTAGTAGCTCATTATAGCTAACAGTTTACATTTGGGTAACAAAGAGTTGTCTTTTTAAAGCATTTTTAAAAACAGATAGAGATGGTGAATTTTTTATATCGGTGTATAAAGTGTTGTACAGAACAACTGCGTTATACGAAAAACTACGATTATAAATAGCACTAAAGTGACGAGGCATTGATACAATAAATTTGTTTCTTATG
This sequence comes from Psylliodes chrysocephalus, assembly GCA_927349885.1. Classification (NCBI taxonomy): domain Eukaryota; kingdom Metazoa; phylum Arthropoda; class Insecta; order Coleoptera; family Chrysomelidae; genus Psylliodes; species Psylliodes chrysocephalus. The sequence continues at coordinate 3,883,747 of OV651824.1, read as the reverse complement.
TTTACATTGTGCGCAAAGGATCTAACAGTTAATTTGCTTATAAGATATAATGGTGACGCAGTAGAAAGTATTTTGAAAGGTAAATAAAATAACAAAAATTTATATAAATTATTCACAGTTAGCTAGCCAGTTTGGGAAAAAGCATAGGAAATATGATCGAATTTTCTAAGTCTAAGAGCTATTAAACAAGGATAACACACAATTCCATATAATATTTTTGAAATAACAAGACTTTGGCAAATTTTTAGTTTTATAGATTGGTATTGTAGGATGTGTTTATTAGAATAAAGCAAGCGAAGACCTCTCTAATACTTTTGTAACACATAGTTGACATGTTGACTAAACCTCATTTGATCGTCAAAGTATAACCCTAAATTTATAGACTCAGTTTCATGTGGAATAGATTCACCAGATATCATCAGGTAGTCCAAGCGGTGGGTAAAGAATAAAGGGGTCTATTCGCAAAAGGTCCGAAAGAAATGAAATTTAATGAGATGGTAGACATGGGTCCCCTGATACTACACCTAAGTTTGCGACCTCGGAGGGTTGCCGATCGAGGAGTGGAGAGATTAAAACTCTGCGTCGCGACGCTTTCCGGGAAATAGCGCTGTTGTAGTAAGTGCTATCGTAAAAAAGTTCAAATGAAATATGTGCAGGACAAAATCGTGCACAATTTTAACTTTACATGTTTTGTCTGCGACCAATAGTTCCCACTCTACGACGCACCAAAGTAGGTGGTTGATTTGCAATATTCAACAAAATGAGAATTTCAGACAAAGATCGCTATAAAACAAGTATGTAATATTTTTTTCTAAAAAAGGAATGAGTCTGCAGATGCCCGATTTGATACATTTGGTCGTATGTAATAAATGATATGATGTTTTGAAGACCGCCCCTACATACTCCGATGTAAAGATTTTAAAATTATCAGAATCTACAGTCAATATCTTCTTATTATTGTTGACCTAGGCGTCAAATTTATTATTTGTGTGCATAAGTTGTCATAAATATCCTGTTTGTGGTATAGCATATGTACTCCTTGTTCGGCCTCAACTTATTATTTATTATTTACGTATGTAATATATTAATTCTTTAATTGCCACCAAGCGTACGAAATCGGTTCAGTTGCGAAAACAAAAATGCTTGGTCATACTTTTGAGTCAATGAAATTTAACGTAAAGACAAAGTTCTCTCTCTAGCAGCTGCTAAATGTAGTGTGAAAATTGGGTCGATTCCCATTATTATCAATCCGCTTCTGTTGTTTCAACGCGTATGCATTGCAAAAAAATCTGACGATGAACTAAAAGAATACCTACAATACAAACTTGCGCCTTTTCCGCTTTCAATGTTCGCTTAAGAAGGTATGCGCAAGGTGGCAAAATTTTCATTGTACGAAGCTTATGTGCCTGTTACACCAGTCATAGAAGTTGACACAACTATACACGTTGTTGACAGTGGCTTTTTGGTCCATCGTGTTGTATGGGGCCGTCACAATTCATTTGCAATGATTTGTGCGAATTACATTAACTATATTGCGAGGCATTATGGGCCGAATACAATTATTGCTTTTAATGGATATCCCGAAAGTGGGACAAAAACAAGTACGAAATCTGCTAAAAGAATCCGCCGCTTAAAGCAGCACTGATATACTCTTCGATGAATCCATGATTCCAACTCTACCGCAAGAATAATTTTTATCGAACAGCTTCAACAAAAGGTGCCTCTTCGCATTGCTGCAAACAAAGTTGAAAGCACATAATTAGAATGTTAAGCAGATGATCGAAGACGCGGATTCATTAATTGTGCAGTCTGCCATCGATCTTGCTTCTTCTTTTTCCTCCGTATTCGTTATTAAAGAAGATGTAGATTTTTTTGTGTTATTGACTGCTAAAGCCAGAGAGATTCTGAATCTTAATTTACGCAAGCCAGGTAGAGGGAAAAAGGAGGATCTGTTCTAGTCGCTTTGGAGTTTAGAATATAGCGATTGGTATCGAAAAGTATGTTATTTCTGCATGCCTTCAGTGGATGTGACACGACATCGGTGTTTTTCAATCAAGGCAAAATTCGATTCCTTAAAAATTTGGAAAAAAATCCCAACAGTAACAGACGCGATTCAGGTGTTTGACGACCCCAATGCCGAATTAAAAGAAGTCGTTGCCACTGGCAAGCTGTTTATGTTGAGGCAGTATGGTGCAGGAAGCCAACATCGCAAGTTGGACTCTCTGTGGTATACGAACTTCGTCTCAAAAAATTCATTTAATTTAGCGGCGCTGCCACCGACATCAGATGCGTACCATCATCATTCATTGCATACTTATTGTTAAGTACAGAGCTCGTGGGGAGTTTAGAAACCTCCAGACAATATACTTAGTTTGCAAACGACATTAAAATAGAAAAAAACGTTGATTGAAACCACGATTAGCTGTTTGAAGGATTCGTCAACGCAATATGGCGGAAGTAAACCCGTCTTGGACCACATGACAGCGTCTCCCTACCTTCTACTTCCATGATTGGCGTATTCAATCTAAGATTACACATATGCGTCATTAGTTGCCTATATCAATTATCAGGACTGGACCGCCTCGTCTGTGCGTGCCTTTCTTGAGTGTTTGTTGATTTGAGAGCTTACAGTATTTTTGTGATTAATAATTAATTATCCTTGACCTAAGAAGATACTTGCCCTTGTTACTAATTTTTGTGTTATTATTTATGTTATTATTTATGTTATTATTTGTTTCTATATATTTCAATTCTTGTAATAAATTTCTTTAGTGTCTAATAGTGAATCAGGTAAAAAACAATGCGTGAGTCAACTTCTTTTTTCGGTAAGTTGTGTCGTGATTTATATGTTCTATTGATATAGCGATTTGATAACTACCTCACATATCAGACTATTAAAGCCAAATACAAGTGCCTTATTATGTTTTCTGATATGCTTATGAGTTTAAATTGATGAAATTTGGTCAGTTCAGTAGAAGTTTGTGAATAGTTATCATAATACCTTGTCTTTCTATTGATTTTTGCAGCCGGACTTCTTTATTTGTACAATATTTTAGAATATGGACCTATAAAATGTCCATTATAAAATAAAGTATTTTCGTGTAATAACTGCGCTTTAATATAGATTACAATTTTACATTATATTTGTCAAAGAGATTAATATAGTATTTGTAATGTCTGGTAACTACAACAACAAATTATATTCTGGTTTATAACTTTACCATATTACGTTAAAAGTTTGCTTGATAATGATGATGATGAGTTCATCGATAAAATATAGAAATTAAGACAAATAATCAAAAACTTCATATTGTTCTTACGATTCTATTACGAGTAGTATGTTATATAATTTTACTTTTTATATTAATGTTTACAAAATAATGAAATTATTAAATTTGAGAAAATTAAATTTGGAATTAACATTGGAAATAAAGCTGGTCTTGTTTAATTTGAGCGATCAACGCTACAGCGAGAGGGTCTAAAAACGACTCAATAAGCATGAACATACTCGTATCTATAATCTGGTGGAATTGTTGTCCAAGTAAGTTGTGTATTTTCAACTGTGTTTGTTTTGTGCTTAAAACTGTGGGTTATACCTAAAATTAAATTTGTTTAATCGTGTGTTCCTAATGATAAGTGCATATTGAACTCATGTAAGTGTTTGCAACACTTTTTGTCGTCTTTTAAAATAAATAAACAGTTGTTTACCTTTGTTTCCAAAGGATTGACCAGTATAAAAACTGGTGTTCTGCTTATTTATATCGAAATTCTTTGGTTTCTACCACGGTTCAAAATTTCTGTTAATTTATCACCTTTAAAAGTCAACCATGCCCAGTTGTGCGAATTGTACGAAAGCAGTGGCCGATCGCGCTTCAGCTCTCCAGTGTGACGGATTCAAACATTCGATTCATATGGAATGCACTGGTCTATCGTCTACTGACCATGTAACTAGACAGAAAATTTGTGGTCTGAACATTTTATGTAATAGTTGCTCCGTTAATCTTGGTAACTTTACAGATTTAAAGAAACTTATAACTGACTTTAAGCTTGATATACAAAAGAAACTCGATGATAATATTGCTAAACTCTCGACCGAAATCACGGATCTAAAAAATAAAATTAAGTCTGTGGAAGCTACTCGTATTAACTCTGTCGAAATCACCGAAAATCACGTGCAAAAAATGTACTTATCAGGAGATTACCTGAAAGCACCGGAGACAGTCACTCCAAAAAAGAAAACGACAAAATTAAAATCAGGGAGTCACTTGATATTATTGGATTTCAAGGAGAACCAGTAACATTTTTCCGTGTAGGAAAACCACAGCAACGCTTACCCAGAATGCTGAAAGTTGTTATGTCCTCTGAATCAGATACCAAATTTGTTTTAAAAAACAAAAACAAACTATTGAAAAATGCAGACACCAACGGGATTACTATAATAAACGATAAGACTCCCATGCAACAGCAATACCTCCTGGACTTACGTAAGGAACTAGAAACCCGAACAAACAATGGCGAAGATAACCTAACCATCAAATATATCAACGGGCTGCCCAAAATTGTTACATTTCGCCAATGATAGCTTTTCTCCATCCTATCTCGTTGACTGGTTTCTCTTATACACTAATTTATGTTCTATTCACGCTAAATATAATGAATTTATGTGCACTGTTTAACTCCTTAAACCTGACATAATTCTTATCAGTGAAACCTGGTTAAATACCTCAACTCCCGACTCACTAGTTGATATCGACGGATAGACAATATTTCGCATCGACCGAGAAAACCGAATTGGTGGTGGCGTTTGCATTTACTTATCAAAAAATATTGTAAATAATTTCTCTGTATCTCCTGTACACATAAAAATATCTAATATAGATGTAATATGTATAAAAATTACTAAACATTTAACTTCTGTACATCTTGCATGTATTTATCGACCCGGTGACACTCTTTTAAACGACACCATTACGCTGCTATCAAAACTTGAAGATCTATCCGTTCTTGATAACACAGTTATTATTGGAGACTTCAATTTTCCTGATATTTCCTGTCCCATTATGAATGTCCCCAACGACAACAACTCTAAAAGAACTTTGTTCAAAATTTCAACTTATCTCAACTGATTCTTGAGCTAACACGCTTCCGAATCAATAATGATCCTTCAACACTCGATCTTTTCTTTACAAATGACACACAATTATTGTCCTCCCTAGAGGTTAGTACTCCTGTTGGAAAATCCGATCACCCAGTAATAACGGCAAACGTACAATTCAATCTACCATCTCCTAAATCGGAAGAACATTTCTCAACGTTAGAAATCATTGACTTCACTAAAGTTGGTTATTTGCTTGCAATTACTGATTGGGATAACTTCCTGCTGGCCTCTAATAATTGTTCATCTATGTGGAACAAATTTAACAACATCACTACACAAATTCTCTCAAAAAACACTATTAAACGTAGAGTTTATCGCAACAAATTAAAACCCTGGATCACTTGGGAACTACTAGAAATGATAAAACATAAACGCAATCTATGGAGAAGTTATAAAAACACAAGATAACGACGATTTCATCTGCCACAGAAGATTTTCCAACCAACTCAAGTGGCATCTACGAGACAATCTTACGAAGAATCAATCGCTGTGACAATACTAAAAAAATCTTTAAATACATCCGTTCTTCTTTCTCATCTAAAGTGGCCACTCCTTTTCTTCAAAAGACTGATGGAAGTTTATGCTCCTCCAATTTCGAAACAGCTGAGATCTTATCGCTCTCTTTCTCCAATGCCTACACCATCGAGCCAACAAACGATGTACTACCCCATATTATTACTACACGTAATTTAGCTTCACTTGAAAATATATTTTTTACTGAAACCCAAATCAAAAATAATTTACTAGGTATTAAAGCTAACTCATCCCCTGGCCTTGACGGCTTAACATCTTATTTTAAAAAAAAATGCGCAGGCGTTCTATCATACCCTCTTTCTATAATAATGAATACATCCTTTACTCTAGGTTCTCCTTCCTCCTCCTGGAAATCTGCATCTGTTACTCCGATATTTAAAAATGGCAATAAACTTGATCCCAATAACTACCGCCCGATCAGCCTCCTACCAGTTATTTGCAAGGTTATGGAATAAATTGTTGCCGAAAAAGTGTCCTCCTTTTTAATCCATGAAAATTTTATACCTCAACAACAACACGGCTTCATTAAAGGAAGATCGACTCTTACCAACCTCCTCCATTGTATTAATAATTGGACGAAATCCGTTGACGATAAAAAGCATATCGATGTCATTTATCTAGATTTTTCTAAGGCTTTTGACAGAGTCCCAAAACGTCGACTACTTCATAAACTGGAACATATAAGCATCCGCGGTAACCTTCATAATTGGATCTTACATTTTTTAACCGACAGATCTTTTAAAGTAAGAGTTGGTAGAGAGTTCTCCTTAGAAAGACCAGTCTCAAGTGGTGTTCCATAGGGCTCGGTTCTCGGCCCTTTGTTGTTCACTGCTTACGTAAGCGACCTTAAAGCGTTAGTTTCATCCTCAATATGTTTTTATGCCGATGATACAAAAATATTTGCCAACCTTCTTCACGACCATCAGGCACTTCAAAATGACCTTAACAACCTCCATTCATGGTGCTGCAACTGGCTCTTGTCCCTAAATATAAACAAATGTGTTTTGCTCCATATTGGTAAAATTAATCCGAAGTTGCCATATTCAATCAACATGCATACATTAAATAGAGTGTCCTCGTACAACGATCTAGGTGTTACAGTGAATACTAATTTATTGTGGAGTGATAATATCGCTAGTGTGTGCAAACGCGCAAACTACAGATTATTCCTAATTCAAAAAATATTTTCAAAAGTGTCGTTTGAAACGTTGTGCAGACTTTATAAATGCTACGTCCGTCCTATCCTAGAATACGCAGGACCCGTGTGGTATCCAGACCTAGTACGCGACCAACAAATGTTGGAAGGTGTTCAACGCCGCGCCACCCGGCTTACCTTTGGCCGCATTAGACCATCATACTAGGAAAGGTTAGAAATTGGAAATCTTATAACATTCCAACAGAGACGTCTTCGCGGTGACCTAATTTTGTCGTTTCGAATAATAAAACATAACTTTGGCGACCTTTTCCTCTAAATACTGACTCCCGACTTCGTGGACAGAATCTTTGAAGTCTGGAACAACCTGCCCCAAAAAATTATAGATTCCCAAAGTGTCAATATTTACAAAAACAATATAGACAGGCATATTTTTCACAATTCATAATTGTGATATATTTTTGGATTTACCACTTGAACAATGTTCGAACCCGAGAATTTGCATGTAGCTCATTTTCGAATTTAATTTTGTAACTATACTTGTATTTAGTCTTTAGATTTATTTTAAAATAATTTCTTGATTTATTAGTTTTTAGGTTAATTAATTTGGCTTTTTTACTGGGCACAATAGGACACCGTCCTCTGCCCTTATTGTAATAATAATAAATAATATTTTTACGGCATAAGCTGCTGGTTGGTGCCAGAAGTAAATTATTTTATTGGCGTTATACTGGATGCATCAATATGCTACACCCAAACATCACCAGTTTTATCAGTTTTAGTCAATAATCAATTCGGTATTGCTGTTGTAAAAATTTCAAATTTAAATATTTTTTTTTTGCTTGCTTGAGAATGTTTGTATTGCCCATAAAGGCAAATTGACATAGATATTTATTATGAATCAAAAGGGAATAAAACATAATCCAATAGAGTTATTTGCCCTTTATAATCAATTAGGTAATTAACATGCTACTTTTGTTTTCGCCAAAAGCACATAGTGGTTATTTCTAACCTGAAACGATCTACAATCGTAAAATAGTATTTCTTCATTTACTATAATAGTGTCTACAATATATTGGAATGCATTCTTGCCTATGTACTAAAGCTTACATGTCGTTAGTTGTAGAAAACTGAAGAAAAGGACCAACTGAACACATTCTGAATGGCGGGTAATTTTCACTAATTTGAAAAATGCAGAACTGTAACTCAATTTGGGGCTATAGAAGTTCAGGTAATGTTGGTATAAGATATCTAACGAGACTGACATATAATATGTCCGATTGAAAACAAAAACTTAGTTGTTGATAGTCACTTACGTTTTCCTTTTGTTTATTTTTGTTAGTATATTAATATCGACCGTTTCAATGGATAAAAATAAATTCGTTTAGGTAATTAGATGCAATTCATTCCTATTAACCATGTTACAAATACAACCGTTATATTTATCATCAATTTTTTTTATGGTTCACAGAAGTAACACCCTTTCTTTTACGTTTATAAATACGTGAAAATTAAAAGTAATATTTTTTAGTAATAAGTATAATAATGTTCAAATAATTTAAAAATTCGTTATTATATACAGCATGTAGCAATACTATCGAAATATTTACAATATTATATCAATAGTATTTTAACTAACATCATTAATCATTTTTATTAATATTCATTGAACATGAATGGTATTTTATCTTTGATTCTATAAGAATATTTGTAGCATTTATTTTTTATTTCCATATATGTTTTACATTTGTTATATGGTAATAATTGTATTTGGAAATATTTTGTACAAACATTTAAAAAAGTTTATCATAAAACAAAATATCAAAAAGAAATACTAAATTATTAAATAATAATGATATCACTGCCTTGTATAATAGACTGATTACGAAGCGAGTAATTGTCAATATTTTCTTCACTAGAAGTCCCCGCTTTTGATGTAGAAGCTTGTCGGCTATCTTCTAAAGTTTCACCAAGCGATGAAGTAGACTGGGTACTCCTCCTTTCAACGCTCTGACTAGTACTACAGCTACTACTTGAAGACGCCCTGAATGAGTCGTCTAAAGTACCACTATCTATTTTGCTAGTTCTTCCTGATGTAGTTGTTCTAGCACCAGTACTACCACTTTGAGGTACTTTTAGATCCAGAACTTTGTTTCTTCTAGACCTGCAATTATCATCGTGACTACAATGTGGTTGGGTTTTTTCATAAGGACATCTTCGGTAATTTCTTTGACTCTGATTATATAAAGATTTACATTTCCTAGCGTAAAGCAACTTATCTACAGCGTAGAAAAAATTGTTGTTGCAAAGACAAAGCACTGTGTGAAGAGTAGCTGGATGTGTCTCTAAAAATCAAATTATTGAAATTTATTAGATTACTAGGTATTTATAACCTCCTCTTTTTTTGAAGTCGGAATGCAATTTATTCGAATGCAGACAAAAGAGAGGATGTAGCAATAAGTATTTTCTTTGGTGATAATTCTTAGTGAATATTGTTATGAGAACAATAAAAACAGGTAAATAATTTAAAAATATGAGTCTATTTTAAAAAGTGTATAAGCTACGAAGGATTAACTGAATTTAAAATTAACTGAAGTTACCTGGAAAAAGTTGCATCAATCTCAAAAAGTAAAAAAACTGACTAGAAGATTGTTGGATGGATGGACAAGTCTTGTCGCCGGATTTCTCAGTAGTTGCTGCTGGTTCCTCTTTATCCGTCGTGGATGGATAAGGTTGAATGGTGCTCCATGGACATGAAATTGGTTGTTTACAAAAAGATTTTTGATCTTTTTCCGTTGTCGATTTATTGACCGCAGGTTCCATTCAATCACTCTAATTATTATTTATCTGTTTGTCGCTGCTTTGCATTGACACAAGCAACAATTTTAAATTTGTTTTGGCACCTGACAGAAGCCTGACAAAGGATATTGCTTTGGTTAAGTTGATTGATTCAAGAAAAAATCCAAGGAAACTTTTTTGCTCACTTAGAAGCTAAACCAAATAGATACTGCTAAAGATTATTTTTTTACTGTTAAAGGAAAGTCGCTTCATAGTGTTTTAAAAATTTTAAAATAAGGTAAGTAACTGATACTGCTATAAAGCTGTTATATTGCAGATAGTCTCGCAAGGAAAGGGACTCAAACACACTTTGTAGGATCTGGGCTGTAACACAATATTATGAACTTAAAAAATAATTGGGCAGTAGAAGAGTCGAAGATTTAAACGATGTCTTGGGGCTAAGACAGGCTAAGATACTTCTGGTTGATTATTACCAAAAAAGATTGGAATCCAATATCTGAGCAAGAACAGGCTACGCATAGTAATGAGGATCCTTACCGAGCATTATTGACAGAAAATACAGCTTAGTAAATTAGGACAAATAAAAGATAGTGAATGCAAAATCTGTGCAGAGATGGACGAAACCTTAATTCAGATTCTGACTGATTGTGTAGCACTAAGTGCTCTATACTTTGAAGCTCATTAAATAAAAGGAGACCTTCCAACCAGCCTGCAGCTACTCCAAATCTTACATTTCGTAAGAAAGATAAGATTAGAAAGGTCGTTATAGATATCTAGATTAGTTCGTTACTCCCTTAGCGATAGAAAGTACACAGTAGATGTTTTAGATCGCAGTCTATTAACTCCCTATACATAACATACAGCTACTATAAAACTGGACAAAAATAGCAATAATTTAAACAATTTTGTTTGCAGAACAGGACTTTGAACTTACAGTGATTTTTTAATAACATTGACCAGTAATTGACCCTGTATATTTTTTATGAAACTAATTTAAATTTAAAATATTATACTGGTTGTCTCAAATAATGCAAGTAAATTTTAGATTTCTTGGATTAAAATATAAAATACAAAACAAAATTAGAATCATAATCGCAAAAAAGTTTCTTTTGCTATATACAGGGTGTTAAAGTTTCTTTAAAAAAGTATTATTATTAATATCTAAGAAAAGGCTTCAGCTGATTTCAATTGATATTTCACAATTTGTTGATATTTTATTATGCTTTTGGACCTATTACAGTGAATTCCAAGGGTGGTTATTTTTTTATTCACGAAACAATAGCCTCCCGTCAATTTTTGCAATCTTTTGCAATTTTTATATACATTTATTTTTAAGAAGCCTTTAAAAATACAACTTTTTGATTCTGGAGTTTTTCGTATGGTTTTCGAAAAAAAAAAAAAAACATAATAAGAATAATAGTAAAAAATATTAATAATCAATAAAAACCAAATATTTTCTCATCTCTAAACTAACTGAGACAAAAAAAAATGATACAAATGTTCTTTATGTAAACACAAAAAGAAAATTCCACTATAGTTTTCTATAAAATGCATACATGCCGATCCTGAATATCAGAAATTAAGCAGCTTGAGACATATGTGTATTTTGTATTCGTATTTTTATATTTTAACCTTACGAGTCCACTATATATCGTCCGGTTTTCTATAATTACGGATACATTAAACTTTGACGAAATAATGCATTCTCTTACTACAAAAGTCAATAGGGTTGTGAGATAAACGGTTTTCATCACTTTAGTTTGCGCCAATCAAAAAGTATTTTGCTTTGATCATCCTCTCCGTTCTATAATTCAGATATGAGCCGAGTGCTTCATTCTAGGTCAATAATAAACAGCAACAAGTCAAACGACCGGAATATTTCATTTAGTTCATCCGAAGTGACATAAATATTTCAATGTCCTTTCCCCAGTAATTTCCTTTCGTTCAAAACGTTCGGTCCATTTCCGAATTGATCCTGTTGACCGCGCCATAGCTCGTTTCGTGAATTTATCATAATCGAATTATCGTACAAAGTCGCTGCTTCCCGAACTTTTGACCTAGATTATCTATCGATGCTGGATTGATTTTTTTCTTACAAAAGAACCGACTAATATACATAAAAGGGGTGAAAGAATGCGATAAAGCTACATAGGCGCGCTCAAAAGTATTGCTCTAAACTGGATGGATGTTTCACCCTTTTCGCTTTTTTCTGTACTTGTACAATTGACGAGTCAGGACAGTTAAAAGGTGCAGAGAGCATCGAAGTATCAATTGAAAAATATAATACTCATAGTATATATTTACTGTTGGTGATGATTCAGCCCAAAGTAGGAGGATGAATATTTAGACCTAAAAGAAATAAGTGATGGGGTATCTCTACTTGTTATATTCTAGTGACCTACCACTGCCTTATCTATATTTGCTGATAATACTGATTCCTTTACAACTGAACATAATAGTCTAAGATCCGAAATAAGGTCGGCCTTCACCCATCTGTTTACCGGATGAAAGTTTCTTTTTATTAAATAAAATATGTTTATAAATATATCGCAAAAGGGTTGCCTTAGAAAATACGGTCCAGAGTATTTATTTTCGAAAAATAAAAAAACAACACCCTGTAAAGTATTTCCCAGATGCTTCGATCATGCCCAAACTTTAATCAGCTCACCGCAGGATAGATTAAAGCCTAAGTTTAAAAGTTGGTGTTTTTCTATTTATCCGTTTTTGAGTTGTCTTCAAATTTCTAAATTTGCAATTTTTCTTAAATATCTCGAATTAGGTCCATTTTAGGGAAATCATGTATAGGGACAAAATAATACAGAATGACATTATAAGCAACTTTTATCATGATTCCTATACTTTCCTCATCTATACACAGAAAGGAAAGCAAAAAATGGCCGTGACCGTATTTTTTTAGGCAACCCATTTGCGGTATAATTAAAAAAATATTTTATTTAATAAAAAGAAACTTTCATCTGGTAAACAGATGGGTGAAGGTCGACCTTACTTACGGATCCTGGACTATAATAAAAAAATATATATGAGAAGATTACAATTGTAAAGCAATTTGTTACCCGTGTAAATTCATTTTATATTGTCAAATGAAAACTCATTATTTTATCATTAATTTTATTAAAAAAAATACAAAATTTTATATTTTGTGTACTAGAACCCTATACAGGGTGTTATTGAAATACACGTACATATTAAAATGGGGAATAGTATGTAATGACCAAAAACGATTGGCACCAATTTTAACTTCAAATTCTAAAATTTAAATATTGGGGAAGAGTCCCCTTTTCCGACCTACTAGTTTCTATATTTAAAGAAGTAAAATAAATCGAAATTGAACTTACCCATAGAAATTGCACTGTTGCCGTAGCAAAACCAATTAATTCAAAATAAAGTTTATTACAGTAATTGTTCAAAATGCCGTCCATTATTATTTACACACACTTGCAATCGTCTTTCCAAAGAACTTTGAACATTAGAAATTAGTCTTGGATTTTGTCGTAGTTCCTCGGCTACCGCATTAACTTTATTGGTTAATTGTTCAACACTATTAATAGGTTCATTATAAACCAGTTGTTTCATGTGACCCCACAAAAAGAAATCGCATGGATTTAAGTCAGGAGATCTCGGAGGCCACTTAGTAGGTCCATTTCTGCCTATCCACTTTTGAGGAAATCTAATGTTCAAAAACTGCCGTACGTTTAAATCAAAGTGAGGAGGAGCGCCATCTAGTAGGTACCATATCCGTTGCCTTAATTGTAACGGTATCTCTTCTAGGAGTACTGGCAAAATATCTTCTAAAAAGTAGAGATATCCTGGCCCATTTAATCTGTTCGGGAGAACATAAGGCCCGATTAAATACTGATCTATTATGCCAGCCCAAACATTTATTGAAAATTTTCTTTGATGCCCAGTTTCCCTAATGGCGTGAGGATTTTCATCACTCCAAATATGCGTATTGTGCATATTGAACACGCCATCCCGAGTGAATGAAGCCTCGTCAGTATACAATAATATTTTTAGAAAATCAGGAATATCAACACATTTTTGAATCATCCATTCACAAAACTCCACTCTCTTTTCTTCATCACCTGGATATAAGGTCTGGACTTTTTGGATGTGATAAGGATGTTAACCTTGTTCTTTAAGTGTCCGCCACACAACAAATGAGGACACTCCAATTTCAAGACCTAGTCTTCTACAACTTAATTGAGGCCGGTTTTCAACAGCTTCCAATATTTCTTCTTCGGCCGCCAATGTTCTTTGTGTTCTTGTTCTCCCTCGATCTGCATTGACACTCTCAAATTTTCCATGGTCTCTTAGATGCTGAACAGTTGAAATAAACGTACGACAGTCCGGAATTCTCCGATTTGGAAACCGTTCGCGATACAGGATTTGTGCTTGCCGAGAATTTTCTCCAGCTGCCCCATAAACCACCACTATATCCGTTAGTTCAATATTCGTAAATAGTGGCATCGTAAAAAAATATTTAAAAGTAATCGTAACAACACTTTTTACCAAGTTGGAAATGACGCGCTCGTGTTAGCCAGATTCGTAAATCAACTAAAATTTTAATAATCTATAGTTTCAAAAATGTATAGTTTAAAAACAATCATTTATCAAATATTCTAGTTTTTTGATAACGAGGGTAGTAAAAAGCAGTCTTCGGAAATAGAAATTAATTCGAAAATCTTGGCAACATGGTTATTTCTTACAAGACTAGTTTTCTTATCATCTGACAAAAACTTGCATATTAATTACTGTTGATGTTTAAAATAGGTAAATAAACCTAATTTATATAGGTCATCCTCAACATATCAGTGAAGTACGTTTGTTTTAGAATTAATTTTCAAAAATTAATAACTCCCTTAATAAGGGGTATTTTTAAAAAATAATATTTTTCTACATTCAGTGGGGATCTGCGCAATACCCAGTTTTAATATGTACGTGTATTTCAATAACACCCTGTATATCTTCATCTGCAGCAGCTTCTAAAATAAATATAAAATGTTATTCTATTGTAATAATAGACTTTTGAAAATAAGTCTTTTTCAATCAAGAAATTATAAACAAAGAGTAAATGTAAGGTTATGGAGTGTAGAGGTATATGCATTGAGGTAGTATTATAAGTATTATTTCGCATGGAGATAAAACGTCGCACTAGGCGTGGTTTAGAGTCGTAAACTTCATAGTTGTAACATAATGGATGGGTGTCAGGTCCTGACTTTCTAAAATTATAAGAATTATATTATATTTTAAATAATAGATATTTTTCATTTTTCATAGGAATAGAGTATGTATTTATTAAAAAATAAACTTTTTACTTATTATATTACTCTGATATCTTATGCTCTAAGATTTATTTGATTTTTATATCAAATACTGATATAAAAATCAAATAAATCTTAGAGCATATATATAAGGCATCATATACTCATATGCGTAGCACACATCATGAAACAACACTTCTTTAGTCCCTATTATTTACCTTAGAAAGATTAAGATTAGAAATAGTATTATCTCTCTTTTTTTGCTCCTGGGCTCGTCTGACTATGTGTCTCCGAATAACACTGGAGCCTATTGGCTTATTGTGTTTTACCCCATGTTAGTTCATAGCACCCACTCTGTCACCTTTGTACCTTGTACAAGTTTGTACAGATCCTTGGGTGAGCGGGTTCTATACGTTGTTGGATCAACCTGGGGTTGTCCAAAAAGAGCCTGTCTTTTGCGATCTAGAGCTTCGCATTCGCACAGTATGTGTTTGGCCGTTTCTGGTTTCTTGTGACATAGTCGGCACATGAGTTCTCCATTGTATATGCCAATTTGGTTCAAGTGTCCCTTTACTGGGGCGTGCCCAGTCATGAACCCTGTTATTACTTTCAACTGGTTCCTATTCATTGAGAGTAGTTCTCCAGTTCTTTTGGGACATGGCCTGCCTATGAAGGCTTTTCCATATGCCTGTTTTGGGGTATTTCCCCAATAGTTGATATGTTGTTCCGAATCCATTCGTTTATAAAACCCCGGACTGTACTTTTTGGTACTCCTGGGTTTGTGTCTGATTCCGGTGTTTCTTCTGACCCTCTTTTTGCAAGTTCGTCAGCCTTTTCGTTGCCTTCGACCCTTGGTGACCTGGCACCCAAAATAATTTTACTCTATGTCGGTCTGCCAGTTTTCTTAGTTCTTCGATGCATTCCCATACCAGCCTCGACGAAACTTTCTGACTTGATATGGCCTTAAGTGCCGCTTGGCTGTCTGACATTATTTGAATATGCTGATTTTCGACAGCTCTTTCATTGTTCGTTTTTGCACATTGCAAAATTGCGTATACCTCGGCCTGAAATACCGAGGAATGTATTCCTATAGCATAGCTATGGTTAGTATCAGGGTTTTTGGAAAATACTCCTGCAGTATTATCTCTTAAACGAACATAACATGTTGATGTTCGGTCGATGAAATGCTCAAAATAATGCTTTAAACACAAAATATTCTATTTTGTAGGTTTTCAAGAGCCTCTATTCACAAACTGCAACGAGACATTTCGAATCTTTAGTAAAATGTTTTAACCCAGAAACTATTTAAATAAACAAAACATGCAAAAAAAATTTCAAATACTACCCTGTTTATTGTTATCATTTTGTATACTAACCTATTAAATGTTATTTCTGTCGATTTATTTTTATCAACTGCATTCCTGCTATTACAGTAACGAAGAGTACATGAAACCATTATTGTCTTGCACTTTATAATTTAAATATTACACAAAAAGCAAATAAAAATACTAAAACTAAATCATACAAATCCCATCAATGAAATCACAACAATGCGACAACTGTTTGATGCAAGTGTAGCTTTAATATGGCGGACTGATGCCGCATTTGACCACGTGATCGCGTCTCCCTATAATACTATATAAATACTATTTCAATGGGTAGATGAGATCAAACATCATTTCCTCTTTTTCTTTAAGATTCTTTACCTTAGCCTTTGTGAGTAATCCAGTAACTAAGATCACTGGCTAGAAACCGTCTAGGTAAAGAATGAGGGTTGACAGTTATAACGGTTGTTTCTGCCAAAATAACATCTATTTTGTATCCGCTTTTCCGCAAATTTTGTAAACTTGCATGTTGCACGTAAGTGCATTGTCGGATTTTGAGCCAGTTTCTAGGAAACTATTAGGATTAGAAAGTAGTCTTCTTAAGGAAAACTAGTCACTTTGTGGATTCTTTTCTAATCACCCAGATTAAGAAATAATAATAAATAAACACATTTTAGGCCCCATTACATCTGTGGTAAGTAACTAACCTGTCTTAAGTTATAGCGTAGGTTTATACTAACATATTTACCTATTGTGTTAATTTTAGGCCTCTTTCTCTTTTTACGCTTTGCTTCATCATATTCTTGCTATTTCTTAGTGACAGATAATTATAGCATCCCATTGATATTGCATGATTGCTGTTCCTGTATTTGCTAGCTGTTATGCTTTTGGCCTTGTGCCGACATATGACTGATGAGTAAGTCATAACAGGTATTACAACTATGGTATAAAACCAGTGCATCATACTTTGGTTGAGCCCCCATGTGTTTACTATCATCCTCATCTTCTGTTGTTTCTTATATATGGCTGCAGAGGCTAAGCTTGTCATCACTAGTGATTTTAAGATACTTAACCTCCTTTACCATTTATTTGATGTTGTCCCTACATATAAAGCTTCTTCATTCCTTGAAGATTCTTTTTTTGTGAATGCAAGAGGTTTTCATTGGGGTTGTGGACAATCCCTCTTTAAAGCACAATCTTACGATGATTTTTAGTGCCTACTGCATCCTTTCGGAAACGATAGCCCCAAATTTATTGTTTACTACCATGCTTGTGTCGTCTACAAATTCTGCGTTTACAGGTTTTTTTCTCCCTTACTCCCATAAGAGGTCATCAACCACTAATGTCTACATGACTGGAGATCAGACTCCTCCCTGCGAGCATCTGTTGCTTACTCAGACCTCTCTTGTTGTGTTAAAGATATTACTGGTGATGGTTTTATGATTAAGCATGAACTCAACCCACTGCGTAATGCAGTGTATTACGCCACGCCTATGCGCTAGTATTGAATTTGTACGAGGCCGAATCAAAGGTTCCTTCTATGTCTAGGAAATCTCCTAGTACTATTTCTTTGCTTTCCAATACTTGTTCAGCCTTTTAAGTTAGCCTATGTATGACTCCAACGCAAGACTTTTCTCATTGGTAGGTAAACTGGTATCGATGTTAAGGGTTATCCCGTAGAACATCGTTCCGTATATATCTATCGATCAGTTTTTCCAAGGTTTTTAGGAGAAATGATTATAGGTTAATTGGTCTGAAATATTTGGTATCAGCGTAAGAATGGGAATGAAAACAACTCTTGCAGACCTCCGGCTTTGCGAAACATCCGAGAGCTATGCTAGCTCAAAATAGTTTACACAGTGGTCCCTCCAGTACTTTCTGACACTTTTGTAGAAGTACTGTAAAATGAAAGTATCGCTTATACAAGTTTTGTTCTGTTTACTATTGTGTTTGCAAGAGACCAGTTTGTTTTTGATACTCTAGGAATTATTGCCTCGGTCAAGGATAATCTCACATCCAGGAAAATGTGACTTTAATATTAACTCTAAAGTCTTTTCCTTTTTATTTGTAAGTTCACCTTGTTGATTTTTCGGAGATACCATGCATCCTTGCTCATCTCTCTAAAGTTTCTTGAGTCTGGAATTTCTTCGGCTTTCCTAATGGTATAACTATATTCTCTCCGGTAGGCTTCCCAGTTCCCCGATGTTTTGGCTAGGTTAAAGAGTTTACGAACTTCTGCTCGATTTTACTATACATCATCTCGATCCTCTTCTCTTATTTTTATAGGGAACTTTTTGTCAAACGTATTGGTTTAGGTTTGTGTCAGAAACTCTGACATCAACTCAACTTCCACTAAATTCTTAGGTGTCGGAAGACAGTCCTCTCGTCCTTGCTTCAGTTCCTTCTTAAAGGTCCCCCCAATTACAGGTCCTAGAATTACGATATGTTGTCTTACTCGAAGTTTTTCTATCCATATTAAACAGGATATATTTATCGTAGGAAAGTGATACTTTTGAGACGTGCTACTTCTTCACCAACAAACACGCCCGTTGTGTATCAAATGTTTCTATCAATGTATACTAACTTTAAAGGTATTACATTTTTTTGAAATGCCGATCAAAAATTTATAACGATTCAAAGAGTTGAAAATAGGCATTTTTTTCGTAATACAACAGGACATTTTGAACTTTACCGATCACTTTTAATGAAACATTGACCGTTTAAATTACGTAACCTTGTTGGCCCGAATTCTAAATGCAAATGTGTTGTCGAAAGTGAAATTCGCATGTTGGATTTTCATTTTTTTAATCTCATCATGTTCCTAACTTCTCGCCTGGTCGCTATTTTCCGGTCATTTTTATCCGACGACGGATATAATAAATTTCACGTGCTACTTAACGCATTGTTGGTTTTTTGGTATTGACGGATTATTTATCGTTCATTTTTTTTTTATTATATTCTTTCTTTTCGATACGGCATATTATAAGTTACGGTCATAATTTCATGTCAAGAGCATGATTATTTATTTATTATTCCTTTAAAGAATACACAAAATCTTACTAAAGGAAACCTGGTTTTGCGCTGTTACATTGACGTGGGTTTATATTTATTTTATGTTTAGGTTTAAGGTTGTATTCAGGATGAAAATTGTTGCTAGTTTTTATGTACCAAAGAAACAAAAGGAATAAAAATACAAATTTTTAGTTAATCATGTGTTTATTCTGGCTTACTGTATGGAAATAAAAGTAATTATTTCTATAAATTAAAAAATTGTATACAGGGTGTTAAAAAAAAAGTGTCACAAAATAAAACGGGGGGTAGTATGGGCCAAAATATGCAGAAAAGTCTTTATAAACATATATCCGCAAATGAATGGTTTCAGAGATACGGAGTGTTTTGTATCATTTTTTGATGATCTTTTTTCATTCTCAAAAACTTGCTTTTCTTATCGGAGTCTACCGATGTTTTTTCATAGATACTATTTGCAGTTATTATTTTGTTGTGGGTGAATAATTTTATAAATTTTCGTTATGCCTGTTTACACTAATATTGAATTAGCTGACATGCATTTTATGTACGGTCGTGCAAATGGCAATGCATTGAAATGGAGGGAGGGCACTTTGAACATCTCATTTAACTCTATATTGTTATTGATTGTTTATAAATATCATTGTTTTTTTATAATAATAAAAAATTGTTATAAACACAAAATGGTCCGTATCTCCGAAACCGTTAATTTGCGGTCATATATTTATTAAGACTTTTCTGCTTATTTTGGGTCATACTATTCACCATTTCATTTTGTGACAATTTTTTTTTAACACCCTGTATATGTAGGTTACCATTTGACCGAATAATAAAATATAAAAGATGGTTTAATATTGTATTACAATGAGGATATAATATTATTAGCCATGATAAAAAATGTCAAAAAATAATTAAGAAATTAATCATCGAAACGTACATCCTGTGAGTCGCAGACTAGAATAGTAGGTAATAAAAATCTTGGTTCCTAAAAAATTTGTAATTAATCTACTAATTGGAGTTATTCGGTATAATCGCTTTTAACTATTTTTTAATCCTGTTATCCTTTTAATCCAGTTTTAACAGCCTTGGAAATTGAATCAAGAGGCAAATTAAATTATCTCAAAATTAGTTCGAAGCTTTTTGTTTTATTTAGTTATTACGAGTAAAGGTAAAGTAATCGATTATTTTAAATAAAAAAAAATTTCTTAATATTGATTGTTAACTATGTTTCCAACATATATTTTATCATTTAACCATGTTTGAACTATTAATTCCTTTCTAAGTTAAACTTATTTCAAAACTTGATAATCAATAAAAATGTTGAATAAATTGAGGTGGGGATTATAGTTTCGATTATCGCTCTATTTGTCACAAGAAGAAAAGGTTGGATACACAAAATTGTTGATTTATACCTTCTAATGTTTGTCAATCTAATATTTTCTAAAAACTTCCAAAATGTTCTCTTTAATTACCTTTTGAAAGTACTGAGAGATTCGACGTTTATGCGAAAAGATTCTTGTAACGAGCGAATTGAAAATGTCTGTGTTTAGTTAGACTCGTCTATGGATGTACTCGGAAAGTTCGTTTATTAGTCCGTTGTTTTATCAGCGACTTGTACTTGTTGTAACGCAAAATGCAATAGATTTGGACAAACAAACCAATGTTTGGTGAATATGTGTTTTATTAAGTACCTGCAGGGATTCAAATTACCAATATATCTAATATTATAAATAATAAATAAATATAAATTATACAAAAAAGGTAATAAAAAAATGTCTTTAGACTTTAAAAGATTTCAGGTTTGTACACAACACACATGCTACACTAAGGGGTAACATGATTGATAATTACAGGCATACATAACTTTATATAAACTATTTACAATGTAGGGTAACATGAGGTTAACTGAACAGGTAGGTTAACTGAACACTTGCGTACATCTGTCATGTCATTGTTGGTAATGACCTCTTCTTTTGGAAGTTCAGTGACTTGCTAACAGATGTCACTATAAGTTTATTAATAAATTCTAAAATATTACGAATAAAGCGATCATAACCTAAAACACCGGTTATGTAAATTTTAGACCTCAAAGATATTTTGTGCCACATGCCGAAATCAGTGATACACCCAAAATCTTAGTGGATAGAACTTAAGCGTGAGTACTTTACTATTGATTACCATTATTAAAACTATTGCTAAACCTTATGCTGCTTCGAAATTATTTGTTTATATTTTTTAAATATACAACAGGTTATCTGGACACAAGTCACAACAGGTTAAATGAACAAGTGTCCAGTTAACCTGTAATTTGTAAATTAGCGATTTTCGTAATTTTTTGTTTGTTTTTCTTTTCAGAACCAATTGTTTCAGAATTATGCCACGCATCAGGGCACGCACGACCAACAACAGGTCATACTCTGCCGAACTAGTAAAGCAAGCAGTCCAAGAAGTTCTGGAAAAAGGTAGTTTGGTGAGAAGTGTTGCCATGACCCTAAATATACCCAGAATTACCTTGAAAAGATACGTCGATAAAGCTCGAGATTAAGACATAAATTCCATTAACTTTCGACCAAACAATGAGCATCTAATGGTTTTTTTGCAAAAGGAAGAACTTGTTTTAGAGAAATATATTCAACATGCTTGCAATATTCACTACGGTTTATCAAGCAAACAAACTCGCACTCTAGCCTACGAATACGCGGTGGCTAACAACAAAAGTGTTAAAGACAGTTGGATCAGAGAAAGTATGGCAGGAAGAGAATGGATGGTTAGCTTTATGAAGAGACACAAACTATCATTAAGATCCCCAGAACAGACCAGCATGAGTAGAGCAACAAGCTTCAACAAAACAAATGTTGAAGCTTTTTTCAAAAACCTTCTAGAGGTAAAAAGAAAATTTAACTTCGAAAGCGAAGACATCTATAACTTGGATGAAACCGGAGCAACTACTGTTCACAAGCCGCTCAAAATACTAGCCACAACAGGCCAAAAAGGCGTGGGCCAAATAACTTCTGCTGAACGAGGGACATTGGTTACAGTTGTGGGTATTATTGGCGCTACAGGCCGTTACGTACCGCCGTTCTTTATATTCCCTCGTGTCCATTTTAAGCATAACATGTTACACGGAACTCCACCTGGGACAAAAGGCGCCGCTACTCCATCTGGATGGATGAACAGCAGTTTATTTCTACCTGTTTTACAGCACTTTGCTCAGCATGAAAGACCGTCCAAAGAACACCCGAAGTTGATCCTACTTGATAACCACGAAAGTCATTTGAGTATTGCTGCACTCAATTTCGCAAAAGAAAATGGCATAATTCTCCTAACTTTGCCCCCACACTACAGCCACAAGCTTCAACCTCTTGACGTTGCAGTTTTCGGTACATTTAAAAAGTTTTATAATAATGCTTGTGACAGGTGGATGGTAAATCATCCTGGAAAGACGATTACAATATATGAAGTCGGTGGTCTCGTAGGAAAAGCTTTCCTACAGTCTTTTACTCCGAAAAATATTTGCAGTGGATTCAGGGCCACCGGCATAGAACCATTTAATGCCGACATTTTTCCTGAATAGGCTTTTTTATCATCGTATGTGACAGACAGACCAAGCCCCGAACAATGTCAATTATCCCAACCCCAAACGGAAGAAATACCTGCCAAACCGTCACCAATGACAATAGAACCAACACCTGGTCCTTAGAAGAAATTAGACTTAAACCAAAACGAACAGTGTCCTGGAACTTCTATACTAATAACACCTCAACAAATTCGTCCCTTTCCAAAAACTGCTCCAAGAAAAATGGCAACTAGGCGTAAGATAGAAAATCCTTGATTCTAACCAACACTCCCATCAAAGAAAATCGTGATGATAAGAAAAATAAACAACAAAAAGTAAATTAAACCAAAATACAAGCAGTAACGAAACGTATTTTGGAATCTGGCTCCTCTGCTAGCGAAGAAAATATAAGTTATCACGAAAGTTTAGATTCACCAGAGGATTTTGGCGATTACAATGAGATATCCAGTGATGTTTTAGAGGGAGACTATATAATAGTAAAAGTTTTTGGAAAAACTGCTATAAACTTTCGACATTATGTTGCTAAAGTTCGTAAGCAAATGCTCAATGGTTACGACGTAACTTTTCTGAAACGTTATAACTCAACCAACAAATTTATAGATGCAAATATAATGCGTTTCGTATCCAAAGAAGATGTTGTTTTGAAATTACAACCTCCAATAAAAAGTAGCAGCGCTCGCTTTGCAAACATGACATAATTTTTCATTGATTTCAGTAATTTAAATTTCACAGTTTTTTTAAATTTTCTGATATTTTAGCTAATACATTTTTCCTTATGTAAGTTTTATTATTTTTTTCAAACCTCTTACTTATATATTTTTCAAGTATTTTATTATTATTATTTTAAAGATATTTTCAATTAAACTACCGATATGTTCAATTAAACTACTCATATGTTTCAGTTAACCTGCACATGGGGTTAACTGAACCATATTGCAGGAATGCAAAAAATAAAAAAAAATAGGCTTCTTTTAATAAACTGTGTGTCAGCTGTATTTTTTTTCCATTGTTATATGATCAAATTATATGTACTAGACAAAATTTTGGTCTAAGCTTTCATAACGGAATATCAATTTAAATATTTCCATCAGATGGTTCAGTTAACCCCATGTTACCCTACATACCATTTTTTAGGTAATGCAATGCAAAGTTTCTCATTATGAGTACATTAAATTCAAATGGTTGATCTATTTTTTCGAATCTCACTTGTAAAGTGAAAAACCACTTGTCTCTTTATTTTATCTCCTATATCGCACGTTTATCATACGTTTTCATAATTATATCAAGTAGTTACCTTATCAGAATAATTCAATTTTTTCTTTCAGCAGGTTTTGTGTGAAACACAAATTACTTCTTACTTCATAGTATTTACAGTTGAGTACAAAATACATGACCATTTTAAAGTATTTATAAAATGGTCTTTGACACTGAAACAAAATATAAAGAAATTAGAGTCGTTAAACTAAATAACAAGTAAATAAATTAACTTAACCTTAAAAATACTTTTATTTACTTTGCCTTAAAGAAGTTTTCAAGGAACAATTGTTGAACTGACATACATACTTCCATTTTATTAAAGTCGCAGTTCTTAATTAAACACATTTTTTAAAATGAGCACAATTAAAATATCAGGTTTTATCTTTTATTTAGATTGTTTTATAGAGGAATCATAGTGTGTTTGGTTTGGAACAGTGTTGCCAGAATATGTTTTTAATACGTACAAGATTTGTCTAAAAAATGTACCAGATTCATTAAATGTACCAGATTTTTCGAATTATATTTATAAGACGTTTAATTCATTAAAGAATAAACAGGGGTCCTTATAGATAACGAAAACAATATATATTTTACACGTGATCAGTGCTGCACGCCGAAGAAGAAAAAGTACTAAATGTTGCTTCGAGTCTCTTAGAGTACCAAATTGTTCAAAAATGTACTACAGCCAGTACAATTGTAAATTTTACTAGACTGGAAACACTGGTTTGGCAAGGTTTGTATGTCCTGTCCTATTTTGTGACGTCATACCTTGTTTATTTCACGGATCTGTTGGCGAGTTGACATCTCCTTTTAGCTACATGCATTCACAAAACCTCTCATTCGTGCGTGCGTATACTTAGGTATACTGTAATATAGAGAAGCGATCAGCCAGAGCACAATGATGTACCAAAAAATACATTAACACGTATGAAAATAAAAATATTAAAATTAAATTTATATTTTTATTGTATTTATGTAATTTTAAAATATTGTGTTTTTATGAAATTTAACTGGGTGTTCACTGCACAAATGAATCAATGGAGAAACCTTCCCTGATAATACATTTATTTAGCTGTCTCGAACGATCTCTTTGAATGTATAATTTGAGGTTATTTGTATGTACTAATGTGGGATATAAGTATGAAATATAAAAATGTAACACCAATGTGTATTTCGGTTGATGAATACAAAATATTTGTTTTGATTTAATTTATTTGTTAAGGTTATGATACCTGCTTAGTTTGGCCGAGGTTAAATCTACTAGGTAAGCTGTTGTTTATGTATTAAAAAAAGTTAGAATCTGCTTGGTTTCTTGGCAAATAAATCGATTTTTTATTGTATAAAATGACGTGCCTAATGAAATATGAGCATCGTCTTAAACGAGAGCAATGTTTACTTGATACATGATTTTTGAGTTTTCAATAATATTTTCAGCTATTACATATCTGGAGATAAAATTAATTTTTTCTCAGTTAAAATTTCTTCTTGTTCCCAAAAGGATTCTACTAATAAATGCAATATTTTGTCAGGAGTTGTTTGATTATTTATTGTGAGAAACGAATGGTCTGTGCTATGATAAAATTGTGGCGTATTTAAACAATATTTAGGTACTGTTTCTGACAAAATCCATCCCAAATGTGTTGACAAGAATGGGCATACCCCCAGCAAAAGTTTTTAAAGCACCCTTCAAAAATGAGTAGGTAAAAATTTGATTTGATTTTGATTTGATTTGAATACATCAGGTGGATTTTTAAATTTTATTGAGGTATTTTTAAATGCGTACGCCTCTCAAGACTTAAGGTAATTGTTGAGTAATTATACTTACGATAGAACAAGAGAGCTTAAAATATTTTAAAGGATTATTTTTTGGCGTTACATTAAAATTCATGAAATGCCGGAAATTTGTAAGTCATTATCATTTGTTTTATAGTTTAAATGGCCAGCTAAACTTTGGGTTATGAAACTTTCAACTCTAAAACGGTCACCATTTTTTTAGGTTACCCTTACTTGTGCTGCTGCGAGTAGTGATGCCGCGAGACGAGAGATTCTCGTCTCTCGTCTCGTCTTGTCTCGTCTCGAACAAGACGAGAGAGACATTTTCTCTCGAAAACAGATTCGAGACGAGACGAGAGAGTGTCATCTCTCGACGAGAATTTTTAGTTTCTCTCGAGTTCTCTCGGGCTCTCTCGAACAATTTTTTCTTTGCTTATTTGAAATTTTCAATTGCTTATCGTAACTTAAAATTTTAACTTATTAGATTTGGAGACAGTCAAAAAGTTAACTATAATACACCTATTTTATATACTCACCGTCAGAATTAACCGCCCACCCAATTATTTTTATTTATTTCTGAAATTTTCGGAGATTTTCGTCACTTTTTGACATTAATTGATATGACATGACATTTTGACAGTAAATAAATCTTTAATTGTCAGTGCTGTTATTCTTTCGCTTAGACATTAAAAAGTAAAAAAAATCAAAATTACAAATATCTCCAACTAAATAACAAAACATTGGGTGGGCGGTTAATTCTGCCGGTGGGTGTATATTAAATGGTAACAAATGATACTTGTACTATTAGGATTTTATAAATTTTACCCTCCTCTATTTTAACTTCTAAATAAAAAAAGATAATGACAAAACAAAAACGAGGTAAAACGCAAGATATATTATATTTTTATTATAACGAGATGCATTTTACTTGAGACACGTAAGATAGAGGGAGTTACTAGCTTTAAATTTTCTAATGGAAAGTAGGGTCATGTGATACCTCATTTGAAAGATATTTTCTATATTTTTACGTTCATGTAAACAGATTTAGGTTTTTGTTTTTACAGAAATTATATGAAATAAATTCATAAAGTAGGTTAATTCCTTTTTTTTATTTACCGCTTCTACCTCAAAGGTTCATTAACGGAGGTATAATACCTTATAAATGCTGTTTTTTTACAGTAGCATACAATGGACAATTAACATTTTAGCTAGTACAGAGTAAATGTCAGTATCTTTTATAAATTTAAGTAATTTTTTACTGTTAGAGGGATTTAACACTGCACAAATGTCAATTTTTTGTAGCTGGTACTTTGTTCTTATACAGACATATTCTGGGCCTTTACTAATAAGTAATATTATTGATAACTCTCGTATTAACAATTATTGTTTATTACTAAGGAAACGTTTCTTGTATTTACTAAAATAAATAAAGAATATCAAAGGTGATTTAAAAACCACTTGACGTATTAAATTTTTCATAACCTCTTGGCAAAAGAAGCTTATTAAAAAATTCTCTTCTAACATTATCTAACATTTCTAGAATTATTGCGGCACACGAGGATTATCAAGAATGTAATTTTTGTAAAACCAAAAAAAAATTAAAACTGTGTGCTTGGACGTAAATATAATCCAAAATATCTTTTAAATGAGGTATTACATGACTTTACTTTCCATTAGAAAATAGTAACGCCCTCTATTTTATGTCTCAAGTAAAATGCATCTCATTATAACAAAAATATCATAATGTTTTTCTAATTTCACATCGTTTTTGTTTTATGTCCCTATCTTCTTGCATTTTGAAAACATACTACAAAATGCTTTCATTTGACATCGCAGGATTGCATTAGAAAAATTCTAACTTCCAATTTAACCTCTTCCCCCTCTCCCCAACTGACTTACAAGACAAAGTATTTTCGTTTTTAGTTAACGCCTAATCTAGGCCACTTATTACTTCAAATTTCAATTGTAAAACGACTGTGACAGACGGACAGACAGAGAGACATAAGTATTTCTAATTCCCAAATTTGAGTACTAATGCGCAAATTACTTGAAAAATTCTTTGTTTTTGTCTTACAAATTTTACCGTTTATCATGTTTCGTATTTATCAAATTTAAATTTGATATTATTTTATCACGAGAGAAACGAGACGAGACGAGACAAGACGAGAGTAAAGGCTCTCTTGACCGAGAGAAGCGCCTTCTCGTCGAGACGAGAGAACAGTTTTCTCTCGCTCTACGAGACGAGAGGCCACTTTCTCGTCTCGTCTTGTCTCGCGGCATCACTAGTTGCGAGCAAAACAAAGGATTTATTCTTGAGTGCAGATAGGCCAGTAGCAAGCATACTTTGGTGATTTTATCAAAATTGGCTGTGTTTAGAGGCTGTTGATCGAGTTGTATTTTCATGAAAATTGAAATTATATATATTTTGTGAAGTTTAGCTTGATTTTGACTATGTAGTCTTTAGTATGAAAATTAAAAGTTTTGTGTATTATTTTAATTAAAACATGATGCTTTTGATAACAAGTTTGACAAACGTGCGGGGAAAAACAATCTTTTGTAATGAGTTTATCACTCAGGCAATTTACACAACGATTACTGTTTCTTACAAAGTCATCTGTCTCTTGGAAACGGCAAATAAAAGCTATGACACTTAAAAATGGAATGCGATTCCAGTCAATATATGACAGTAGCTGAAGTTCGTTGAAGTATATTTGTTTGTAAAAATGATTTTTGAAAGGGATTATTTTGTTTACTTGCGACACTTAAGTTGAAACTAACATCATTCAAAACAATGCATTTATCTTCTAGTAAGCGAGACACATGGGTTAAATAATGATTATCGACAGACTGTTTAAAAGCTTGTTTAGAGTTAAAATCAATTACTTTTTCTAAAATGTAGATGATTAAAGCCTCTGATATATCTCCATAAGTTGAATTTTAATTTTTAATTCGCCAATTAGTCAAGTACTGATTTCGAATTCGTTATGAAATGTCTCAGATTTGATGAATTACATTTGTCAAGTGCCTGCATCATAAATAGTTGGATAATGTGGCTATTTACAATTTGTTTTTATTGTTAAATATTTTTTCTAATAATTTAATAGCAATTTTAAAATTCTCATTTGTTACAGGTAATTTATTGACTATTTTTACAGGTTCCCTTTTTGTAAGATTTAAGATAATATAGCTTTTCCACCTCAGATAAATGTGAATTTTTTCATAATTATACCGTTAAATAAGTCCATAAAGTTTGTATATTCTAATTGATTTCCTGAAAAGGGTTGAATGTTATCATCTGGCTAAATAATATTTTAAGAGTGGGCAGTAATTGTAATAATAGGTTGAATGTTTTTATTAGTTTTAAAAATCTTATTTAAATGAGAGTATAAATTAATGTAATTTGATTCGTACTCCTGTCTATTTTCATTATCACTTAAAGTAGCATCTCAACTTTTTAAATAATCCATCTCATCTTGTGCTACGTTATATTTTTCAAAGTTTGTTTGCAATGTTTTAATCAGTTATTAAAGTTTGAAATTTGTGAGTTCTATAGCTTCATTTGATTCCAACCAGCGTTCAACCCTCATAATTTGAGATTTAACAACTGTACGGATTTAATAGTTTAATAAAATTAATGAAAAAAAAAAAAAAAAATAGGTTAGATTTTTTTAGAAATAGTTGCGTACCTACGTTTTATTTAAATGCCATTTTTTATTGCTAAAGTCCTAAAAATGTCTTATGTTTAAATAACAATCCATTAAAACCGAGATTAAAACATAAAATGTTAGAAATACTTGATATTTTGCGAGAAACTTTCTAAATACGCTGTTGGAACTGTTATTTCTAACAACCGAAGATGGAACTACTGATGTAAAACCTTCATTATGGCGAAATTCGCCATTGTAGATTCTCAACGAGATGCTTAGCTTATTGT
Source organism: Psylliodes chrysocephalus (assembly GCA_927349885.1). Taxonomy (NCBI): domain Eukaryota; kingdom Metazoa; phylum Arthropoda; class Insecta; order Coleoptera; family Chrysomelidae; genus Psylliodes; species Psylliodes chrysocephalus. The sequence goes on along the minus strand of OV651824.1, from coordinate 3,853,928 downwards.
TGGTTGACTGATGATTTTGAATGACGATGCTTACAAATGCTTTCTAAATATATTTTATGTTACGTGAATTGAATGACGATATGTTGAATTTGCTAATTAAAGCCATTGAAACTTTTTTTTATACGATCTTATCCGGCTTAAAATAGGACCAAATGGAACGCTAAAGATCTTACCTTAGGTTCTCGTCGTCCCTCTAGGTAAATTGGCCAGATTTTTTATACCTGCTTGGAACATCTGAACTCTTAACCTCGACGTTCATAAATGAAAAACACAACCTACTTTCAGTGTTTTTATTAACATTAAGTAACAAAAAAGGTTAAGTCGTTAAAATAGTTAAATAGTTGACAGTTTATGATTTTTTCAAACAAATTAAATCATATGTTGGAAAAGTGATCCTATAGAAACAGAGGTTAAACCGTTTCCTTTTACAGATTTGCCATGTGAAGAGACCGGGTTTTAAATCCAGGATTTAAGGACTAATTTAATTTTTATTCAAGTTTATTTTATTTTTTAAACTAGTAAAATTATAATTATTTTTAAAATAGTTATTTTATTTTAATAACATCTAAATTCAATTTTTCATAGTGTGTGGTAGAAAAAATATACTGTACAACTCGAAGGGATTGTCCGTTACGCCTAAGATATGGTTATCATATCTACTTTTGTTACACAAACTCCTATTTTAAATGGATATTTGTGGTATATTCAAAATGTAAATCCTTTCAAATATACAAATCCACTTAATAATAGGGACCGTGCTTAATAACTTTAACGCCAACTGGTGACAAATATGTGAATTTGGGAGGAGATTTATTAATGGTTTATGAGGCAGTTACTAGAGAGTTATTGCAAGTTCACTTAAGGTCAGTCGCTATTAGTGCCGCTCTTATTTTGACATCTGAGCATGCGTAGATCACTAACTTTAGTAAAGATTGTGCCTGTCCCACATACTTTGAATACTATACGAGCCAAGAGAGAGGTCCGACACGCCCAATATAGGGCGCGGCCATTTTGAACCCTGTGACACAGTTTACAGCTAAAGAATCAGATCGCTCACTCTGCGTCGGCACTTTTGATCTCAATGTTTCAGTTTATACACTGTGCAACTCGGGTAATACAATATATGACAACCGCCTATAATAAAACAGCAGTCTTCTGCGTATCCTGAAATTGTATCCCTGGAGTGGATGTTATTTTGGAATTTTCAACTGGTCCGAGTGAGCTAACTGATTCTTTAGCAATAAACTGTGACTTCAAAAATAATATTCACTGACACTGACAGCAGCAAGCAAAATATCAGATGCGTTTTAATCATCCGTTTCTGCTTCCGGAATTGCTGGTTTAGTCGTTTTAACCTGTCAGATTAAAACAAGAAAACCGACAATTCCGAAGCAGAAGCAGATGATTAAAACGCACCTATTAAAAATATTGCGCCAAGATGTAGGCAACACGTAATAAGGGTTCAAAATGGCGGAGTTTTCTATCTCCTTTTAAAAGGCACTCAGAAAGCTGCGCAGTGCGACCATTCTCCGTATAGTAAAAGAAAATCAAAGTATGTGGCCTGTCCTTAATAAGAGAGTTATTGCAAGTTCACTTAGGGTCAGTCACTATTAGTGCCGCTCTTATTTTGACATCTAAGCATGCGCAGATGTTTATGTTCTAAAACTGACTTTATTAAAGATTGTGCCTGTCCTTATTTGTGGATATTTAAGGGCAGCAGGTAGTGGCGACTTTATAGCTTTCGGATGCGCTCGTCATTTAAACCTTCTAAAATTATAATTTCTAAAGCCTCTTTAATATTAGGTACTATTATAGAATTTATTTGACTCTAATTACGATATCACTATTAGTGGCTGGCTTTATAGAAATTTGCAATATCTCTCTATTAAGGACAGGCACAATCTTTATTAAAGTTAGTGATCTGCGCATGCTTAGATGTCAAAATAAGAGCGGCACTAATAGTGACTGACCTTAAGTGAACTTGCAATAACTCTCTATTGTTTAGTAATTATTAATTAAATAAAGTCGAATTATTTTCGTAATATTATCAAAAAACTTTTTGTATGTACAAACAAATCACTTTGGAAATCTGGATTTGATTCGATAATCACGAAATTTTATAAATTTCCACAGATCACACTTAATGTCTCACACCCAATGATATACATAATTACACAGATTGCTTATCCATATGTAAATCAGACGATTAAAAGCGTATTTTGCTGGGAAAATTTTCCATTAAAAAAAAATAAATTATAATAAAAGTGTATGAAACTAATTTAATTAAAATTAAAACTAAAATCATAAAAGTGCCGGTGGAGCTGAGGACAGAGCATTTGCATTCCAGGCGAATATCCCGGGTTCGAATCTGGGATAGGGACTATTTTTTTAATGTTTATTTTGTTTTATAAATCAGTAAAATTCATAAATTACTTTTAAATTAGTTATTTTATCTTAATAACCTAAAATATTTTTTTTAATTTGTAGATTTTTGTTAGTGGGTCATAAATAAATATACTGTAACACTCTAGTGGATTGTCCATATAGCACTCAGACGATTCAGCACTCTCCCTAAGGCGTCGTGCTCAAGCTTCGTCTTCGTGCGATATGGCCATCATATCCACTCTACTCCAGTCAATGTTGCCATTCTTTGGTCTTCTGCTTAGACCTTAAATAATCAATAGCTATTTATGTAATGTGAACAGAAAGTAGTACTTTGGCAGTTGAGACAAAAAATTGCCACGCGACGCGTTAGCGGAGCGCGGCAATATTAAAAAATGGGTTGTTATTCGATCTATCTACGATTGTCTTAACTGAAATTGTAGGTCTAATATTTGAATTTTCTGCTTGTTCTTCAGTTCCTAATTTTCTTCGTTATTACATCCACTTAAGAATTGGTTTTAACGTGATTATATTTGGTTATTAATAGAGTGTTTGGATTGACTCTTTTAAAAAATCATATATAATTTTTTTTATAATTGTTTAAACTTTTTTTACTATTCTCAAAGTTGCATTATTAATATAAGCGTCAGCAATTGCTCTGATTTATTTTAAATATGGCTACCAAATCGGAACTCTTTAACTTTTAGAGTTTTCAAATTCATTTAATAGTAAAATTAAATGCAATTAAACTCTCGCCTTCATGCCAATAGCAACATATTTTTAAACATAGAATTATATTTTAATAAATTAATTATTTAATTATTTATTATTACTTTTTAAAATATTTAATTTTTTTTTTATTTTATTAATACTGTTACGCAGCACTCTGAAGTAGCCTGCGGCTATTATGGGAAACGTACAGATAGAGAAAGAAGTGGAATTTTACTCATCGTCCTACAGTGTGTTGCGGTCGTCGTAAGTAAAAGTACAAGTAAAAGAAGAAAATACTCCAGAAATGTCCGGAAATGACATTATTTGTCAAGAATATTCTAGACGACGGTTCGAGAAAGGTCAAGCAAGAATGATTCTGACGTCAGTTTGGAGTTTTATGATAGACGTTACATGTTAATGTTATCAGTTGCATTGTTATTGTTAAAGTTCAGTTGAAATAAATTGTGATACCAAAAACCTGCGTAACATTGGTGATAGTGGTGGGATACAAAGTAAAAGTTTATGATTAATACTAGATCCACTAAGTACGAAGCAGGGATGGATGCTTCAGGCCCACCAGCATGGTTTTTGAAGATGGAAGAGGAGAGAGTAAAGCGAGAAGAGGAAAAGAAAATGCGTAGGCAGGAAGAAGAGGAGGAAAAGGAAAGGCGTAGGTAGAAAGGAAGAAGATGAGGAAAAGGAAAGGCGTAGGAAGGAGGAAGAAGAGGAACAGGAAAGGCGTAGGAAGGAAGAAGATGAGGAAAAGGAAAGGCGTAGGAAGAAAAAAAAAAGGAAAAGCAAAGGCGTAGGAAGGAAGAAGAGGAGGAGAGAGTATGGCGAGAAGAGGAAAAGGAAAGGCGTAGGAAGGGAGAAGAAGACGAGAAGGAGGAGAGGCGTAGAAAAGAAGCGATTGAAATTATTATGAACGGTGTGCTACAAAGCCAGGAAACCTTCAAGCAAGAGATTGGTTGGCTTAACAATAGAGTAGATCTGTTAGAGCAATAACAAGAGCATCTAAAAGCTAATTTAGAGAAACAGCAAGTGAATTTGAAAGCTAATTTAGAACAACAAGAGCAGGCTAGAGTAGAGTTGGAAAGGCAAATTAGAGCTGAAATAGCTCAGTTAAAAAAAAAATCACAGCTAAGCTGCAGTAAACAGCATTGAAGCTGCAAACACTACTACCTCGTCTTCATTCATAACCAAACCAAGCCACCTTCGAATTCCAGTTTCATTAAACTATGCTAGCAAGGCCCCTAAGCCACTTACGTTTGACGGTCAGACAACATGGGAATCATATCGACTCCAATTTGAAGCTGCAGCTAGAGCCAATGGCTGGACCGAGAGATAGCGGCTTCATTGATAGTGTCACTGCGAGGTCAGGCAGTAACCGTTTTAGAGTTACTTCGTCAAGAGGAACCCAGTTATTCATCACTCGTCCAAGCTTTGGAGACGAGATATGGCCAGCAGCATTTGCAACGGGTATTCCAAAGCCAGATAAAGGTTCGCAGTCAGAAACACAATGAAAGTCTACAGGAATTCGAGGCTGATATAAGAAGGTTGATTCATCTGGCCTATTCGGTGCCAAAAGATTCCCAAGAACAACTCGGAATACAAGCATTCATTGATGGACTACAAGATGTGGAAATGCAGCAAGTCCTTCGCCTACAACATCACAAGACGCTGAGGGAGAAACTGATTGCAGCCCAGGCATATGAAGCGGTAAAATTTCTATCCATATCTTCTCGCGCAAAATTGAGATAAAATTAAATCCCAGGAAAGTGAGGAGGCCAATAATAATGCTATTCCCCAAATCTTAAATATCCTACGAAATATGCAACGAAACAGCCAAAATAGAAGCAGGAGAAGCTTCAATTGCGGAAGAGTCGGGTATCTTTAAAGAACCTGTAGAAGCATGGTTCATTCTATAAATCGAGAGTCAGGGAAGGAGACATATAGATTATTCTTTCCAAGCCCGTCACCAAGACCAACAAGAAATAATTACAGCAGCTGTATATCCCGAAGAAGTCAATCACCCACACCGAGCCGGCTTTCTAACAATAACCAGAAAGTAGAGCATCAAAGAGGTATCCATAGCAACGCAGACATTCTCTTCGAGTAACCCCGTTTAGAGAGACATTGTTGGTATGGTAAAAAGCTCGAAGAACGAGAGGAACCGGTTAATAAAGTTACTCTTCGGGCAACTACTATCAAGCCGGAAGGCGACGAAGAAGAAATCACCCTTGAAAGTCTAAGACAGGGACAGAAGAAAGACAATGACTTAAAGGTTGTCCGAGAATGACTCAAAAATAAAGTCACACCTACTTGGAAAGAGAAAGCCAAATACAGTAGAACTATAAAAGGCTACTGGACCCAGTGGGATTCCCTGTATCTTCACGATGACCTATTGCACCGGAAGTGAGACAGCCCGATGGAGTACATGTAGTCCGCCAAGTGATACTGCCGAGGTCATAGGTGAGAAAAGTATTGGAGGAGCTTTATAGCAGCCATTCAAGAGGACACTTTGATACTAAAAGGAGACTGGCACGAGTTCGGGAAAAATTTTATTGGGTCAATTGCCGACGGGATGTAGCGGATTGGTGTAAAAGATGTAATGTATGCAATGGCAGGATAAAGGTCTATGGATTCGCTCGGGAACGACTGCAAGCTCACACCGATAAAGCAGAAGCTAGAATCGACAGGCGTGCCACAGATACACATTTTGAGAGGGGCAACAAGGTATGGTTGTGCAATCCCAAGCAGCGAGAAGGACTTTGTCAGAAATTGGAACGGAACTGTGAAAACCCCTACTCCGTCATTAAGGAAAATCAACGACCTGATCTGCCGCATTCAACTGTCAGCGGGAAGTAAATTCAACGTAGTTCACATTGGGAAGATAGCTCCATACCATGGTCCTAACCCTCCCCATTAGTTCCAACTAAGTCCCAGTAATCAAGTTATTTGGAGCGAATAACTAGAAAGGAGGGATCAATGTTGCGCAGCACCCTAAAGTAGGCTGCGGCTATTATGAGAAACGTACAGATAGAAGAGGAAGTGGAATGTTACTCATCGTCCTACAGTGTGCTGCGGTCGTCATAACTAAAAGTACAAATAAAATAAGATAGAGTACTTCAGAAAGGTCCGGAAATGTCATTATTTGTCATGAATATTCTAGACGACAGTTCGAGAAAGTTCGAGAACGATCAAGCAAGCTTTATAAGGATGATCCTGACGTCAATTTGGAGTTTTATGATAGACGTTACACGTTAATGTTATTAGTTGCATTGTTATTGTTAAAGTTCAGTTGAAATAAATTGTGATATCAAAAACCTGCGTTATAATACACACATCCCGAATAAATATAACATTTTGATAAAACTTCCGACGGGATCAATTTGTATCATTATTTTATGGAAAACATGTTTAAATTAACACATATTTCTTTTTTTTTTTTCAGGTATCCATCTTACCGACCAGTCAGTAAAGATCCTCTAAGAGATCCTATAAGAGATCCTATAAGAGACCCTATACGAGATCCTACTAGAGATCCTGTGCGGGATCCGTACAATGATACCTATCGGCCAACCAGCTACCTCTATGGAAGACCTTCATCTACAACTACTAAACCTCCGAATGCAGAAGAATCCAATACTCAAGCATCACAAGGAAGTTCAGGATAGGTTTTAAGTTTTAAATAAACGATTTAAAAAAAAAGACATTTTTTTGGAGAAGCTTTAAAAATGTTAAGTTATATTTCTGTACCATACTGATTTTATCAAAAAAAATTCTTATTTTTGTTTGATACTTTTTCACACTGATTTTTATAATTTTATTTGTGGAATTGAGCATTTTGGAATTTTTTTATCGAATTGAGATTTCCAAAATGTTGTGTTAAGATTAATTACTTTTAATAGTCCTATCAACAGAACAAGTATTAATAGAAAAGGAATTTTTCTACTTTTTATAAATATTTTAATAATTGTAATATTTTTAAGAAACTGACAACTGATCAACAATTTTTTTTGTATGAATAAAAATAAAATATACTTTTAGCGACAGTTTTTAGTTTTAAAAGTTGACGTTTACAAAGAAGCGTTTTCGAAATATGTTCAACACTATTGTTAAGAAAAAATTTTAACTCACCATTCACGGCAAGCTTAGTGATTATTTATGCGTTAAATAATGTGGCTAAAGCAGTAAAACTTGTTAAAAAATTCAATAGTATAAATTGTTATTAATTATTAGCAATAAACGTCAACATTAACTACTTATGAATATTTATAAAAATCTTGCAGCCTACACAATTACCAATATCAATACATTGAGACTTTAAGGAGCTTTCACAAAGTACTTGTCATCATACCTAGTAAATGCTTGTCGTGCTATTAAAATTGTATTAGATATTTGTTAAAATTTGTTTATTTTTTTTGTTTCTTATTTTATTTGATAAGTAATATTACCAGGTACATAAAAATGAATCCATATATTCGAGATGTAAATTACACTCCTATAAATACAATAGAAATGAATGACATCGATGAATTAAATGCAATTATGAGCCAACATGAAAATAAAAAAAAAATTAATTTCAGTCTTTTTCATCAGAACATTAGGAGTATAAGTAAAAATTTAGACGAATTAAGTATACATTTAAATCAAATTTCTTTTAACGTAGATTGTATATGTCTGACTAAAACATTGCGAATTCCAACAACTTCGCTGTTTACTCTACCCGGATATGATATATTATACAATGAGGGAGATGTAAATAGGAATGATGGAGTTGTTGTATATATCAAGAAAACGCTGAAGTACTCATGGAAAATTGTTCCAATCAACATATTTAAAGCACTACAAATTGAAATTATTGATGAATATAACAACTCCACATTGGTAACTGTCGTATATAGATCCCCATCGACGAATGAAGCCGTATTCATTGAAGGATTGAAAAATTACTTAGCAGAAACTAAAAATGTCCAAGAAAAATATCACATTCTCGCAGGGGACATTAATATAAACATTGAGGTGGAAAACGAAATATCATCAGAATATTTGGACTCCCTTAGTGAAAATGACTTTATCTCTCTCTTCAATAAAAGTACTCGTATTCAGGGTGAAACAAAGAGTTGTATAGATCATATATTCGTCAAAGGTACCCTTGATCCCGAAACAAATTCTATATCAGCAGTACTAGATCTGAATGTAACTGATCATAAAGCTACATTTATTACTCTCCCAGCTAAAAGAGTTAAAAACCCACCTGAACGCATGATATCGCAAATAAATAAAAATTAAAGCCAAATTACAAACTTATGATTGGAGCTATATGAACAACTCCGTGGATGTAGAATATCTCACAGAAACTTACACGAGTGATCTAAAAAATTTAATAAATAAAAATACTAAGTTAATAAAACCAAAAAGAAATGAAATTAAAAGAAATGTATGGATAACTCAAGGGATTATTAATTCAGTTAAAAGTAAAAATGAATTATATAGAGCCTATAAACAAAATATTAATAATATGCAAATAAAAAGTACTTTTGTAAAATATAGAAATAAATTAACGAAACTGATAACAGAAGCGAAAAAAAAATATTACCAAAAAGAAATAAGTAAACATAAAAATAATTCAAAGGGTTTGTGGGATACAATCAAACAAATCAATAAAAACAATAAAACATTAGAGATTGAAGAAATATCTAATGATGAACATGGTATAGAAAAAGATAAAAAAAATGTGGCAAATATATTTAACAGTTATTTTGCAAATGTCGGCGAGATATACGCAAAACGCATTGTAAAACAAAACATATCAAATCCACGTCCCGTTTTTAATCCTTACAACTTATTCCTAGAACCCGTAGACGAAATAGAAATTAAAAATATAATAAATTCACTGAAACCTCATAAGGCACCAGGTTCAGATAATATTAAGATTGATACCATAAAGCACATTGCCGATGAGATAAAACTACCCCTAACATTTCTAATTAACAAAATCTTTCAAACGGGCATATGCCCCTCCCACTTTAAGCAGTCAATAGTAATACCAATTTATAAAAAAGGAGATCGGTAAAAGGTATGCAATTACAGGCCAATTTCCTTAATAACCTGTCTAACTAAGATTTTTGAATCATCTTTAAATGATAGGCTAAATAGATTCATTAAAAAACACAGTTTACAGTTCATCAAATTTCTAGAGGTGTTCGACGCCCAGACAGAGATCGCGCTACGTGTGACTAAGATAGCTATTGTACAGTCTGCTAAACAAGTTATTTTAAATAGTTTTTAATATTTTTAGGTAATTAAATTTTAAAAGTGTGGAATACCTAGTTTAGGGATTAAATTGGTCTGATTGGACTTTCTTAGAACGTTTTTAAAAGCAGCTAAAGATAGTATGTAGAATTGAAAATAATTATTATGCCATAAAAGGTGTTTTGGAATTCCTTCAACCTTTTGAAATTGAGTCAGAAAATATAAATTTTATAGGATAGCGGAAAATACCTATAATTTTTTTGTAGGCCTTTGTAAATCGTGGAAATGGTTTATATTTTATTTCTACCTTATTAAGGAAAATGGTACCTATTATTAATTACGGTTGTTTCTGAAACATTACTATTTGTTTTTCTACAAAATAATAAACTATACTATTTAGAAAAAAAAATTATTTCTCTTATAATTTTATAAAAAATAACAGGGGAATATTTACATTTCTTGGTCTATTAAACAAAACGATAAATTATCTCGACGAATGACACCATGTTCTAGTACATTTTTGTTGGTGGTTTCATGGGTTTCATATCAATTTTTTGTAATTGTAGTTTACACGTACATATACCTCTTAACACTTGTTTGCTTTATTAAAAAAGTGTGTTGTTGTGATTTACGTCGAAATAAGTCAAAAACAACTTGAAACCCCATATAAAATCAAAAAGGAGAAACTCAGAAACAAAAATAGCTATCTAATAATAAAAAAATAAAATTTGATTCTTGTGCAGCTTCATCTATATCATTAACTGTTTTTGGTTTTTTAATGGTTTTTCTTGGTGATGAAAATTCCGATATCTCACGGTTATCGACAGTGTTTTAAGATACTCCTGTGGCTTCAGCAACATGATCATTTACATTTTTAAATGGTATTGAAGGTGAATTAAAGTTTCCTTCTCTTCTCATAAACTCTATAACATTGGCGCTATTATTTCGCGAGATTGACTGTTAATCACGCGGCCTCTTAATTTGCTATTAAACTTTATTTTACATCTGACATTTACGTCTGAATGAAATAGTGAAATACTTGATGCGCAGAGTGTACTTTCATTGCGTAAATCCGTCTGGATGCCTGTCAGTAGTGCTTTCTCTGTCTAGCCGTCGAAAGCCTCTAGAAATTTGATGAACTGTAATTTCCCATAAACAATATGGTTTTAGAAAAGGTATATCAACAGTAGACGCCATAACTAATTTGACTTCAAAAATTTATAAATTAATAGATACTGCAGGTACCCCAACAATAGGTATATTCCTAGATTTGGCCAAGGCGTTTGACACGGTGTCACACACTCAGTTGTTGTAAACCTTGGAAAATATAGGAATAAGAGGCATACCGCACCAACTAATGACAAGTTATCTTGAACAACGAACTCAAATGGTAAAAATTAGCAACCAATTTAGTGATCTAACTAACGTAACGTATGGTGTGCCTCAAGGAACTATTTTGGGTCCACTGTTATTTTCAGTTTATGTAAATAGTTTGCTAAATTTAGAAATATCTGGAGAAATTACTTGTTTTGCTGACGACACAGTTATTCTGTACAGTTCAAACACATGGCAAGATCTAAAACGGAACATTGAAGCGGATATGGTAAAAATAATTGAATGGTTTAATAATAAGTTGTTAACAGTTAACTTCGACAAAACTCTTTTTATACCTTTTGCGTCATATGCTAACAGCATGCCTGACTATCAAACACTAACGATAAAAAGTAATAATGCTGAGATTAATATAAACAAAACGAGTTATATCAAATATTTAGGGGTTACTATAGATGGTAATTTAAAGTGGGAAAGGCATATTCAAAATATCACAAAAACCTTAAGATGTCTATTTTTTAAATTTAAATATTTTAGTTCAATCTTGAGTATAAATTACCTAAAAATAATTTAGTACTCACTTGTTGAGTCTAGACTGCAGTATGGAATACTAGCATGGGGAGGGATATATCAAGTTCATCTAAGGACATTAGAAATAATCCAGAAACGTATACTGAAAATTATGCTCAAAAAATCTAACATTTTCTCAACAGATTTACTTTTTGAAGAATCTCAAGTTCTTGATATTCGCCAACTATTCGCCTATTCAATTTTAATTTCAACATTTAAAAATAGAAATAAAGTATTACAAGATATTGACCACATATATAGTACTAGACAAAAAACTTCCCTGTTCGTCAAAATCTCGTCGTCAAGAAAGACTCTAGGACAAAGGTGTTTTACTTACTTAGCACCAAGGATTTTTAATTCACTACCCGAAATGTATAAAATATACCTTAAAACAATTAATTCAATAATTTTCATTAAAAATGTTTTCAAAAAATTCTTAGCTAATACGAACAGAAAATATATATATAATTTGATAGATTCAAAATAATCATATATATGCACAATAGGTAGGTAAATACTTTTTATTTTATTTTATTTTTTATTATTCTCATGTTGCTCTTATTTTGCCACTATGTAACCGAATCTCTAGAATGCATCTTACTAATTACGTATAGTCATATCATTTAAATATTGTATTTTTAATTGAGTTAATATATTTTTATTTCATTTTTTTTTCTTACTAATCTTCACTAGCTGCAAATAAACAAGTCCAACCCGTGCACAACCATTGGTTTTTACGGGCTCACCATTGTTTATTTACATCTACCCCCTTAAATGTTTAAACTAAAATGAATTTTTGTGGTGCTGGAAGTACAAATGAAGAAAATTCTATCCGAGCTAGCCTTTTTTTAATAATCATAGGCTGTCGTAGGCTTCTATCAATCATCTTTTTTTGTACTGTAATATATTGGCTGCGGATTCTGCGAAGAAAAAGAGGAATTCCGATTGCTTTGATTCTGATAGTCAAGGAAATTACGTCAACTGCGTTGGCACTCTTTGGCGATGCCGAAAATCAGTAGGAAATAATACAGCGTAGTTACAGTAATATTTAACTTAATTTCTTCTAACAATACAAATAGAACGATTTATCGATTTTTCTATGTGTTGCGGTTTTGCTATTATTGTGCTGTTTTACTGTTTTGATTTTTAATTAATTAAATCAATCCTTGTTTGCCCGTCAGAAGCATATTATCGCAGAGCAATCAGTAATGGATTTATTAGAGAAATACTGTCAATTCTAAAAAATATATAATAAACACAGGATATTTGTTACCATTTATATTTTTACTTGCTAATCATGGTCAAATTCTAAAACCTCTTAATTTGCTAGAGTATATAAAACACATTAGATTATGTTAATCTGAATCGTCTATAAAAATTATCAATTTTTCAAAACCAATTTGTAGTATGTATATTCTTGATGTCTGCATTGTCTTTTAAGAAAATTCAATTTTCATTTTGAAAGAAACCAAACCAAAATAGTACAAATTTTGAAAGTGACCTATTTTTCAGGATATATTTGATATGTTAATTTATAAATAATGGATTAAATTTAAATATTTATCCATTAAAAATTTGCATTTTATGTCGAACAACATGGAAATGTAATTTTTTTCTAATGTGACGGGCTTGGCGGTACTACTCAGATGAAAAATGGTGTCCAAAATGAAAGGATCTGTTGCAACCACCTTATAGATAGATTGTGATGATGAGAAGTTTTGATGCTTTTTCAGGCTCAGTCAGGATCTTTATCTTTGTTAATTATAACCAGGTATATTTAGCCCAGAACATTGCGACCTCTTTAGTCTATTGTATTCCCCCTATTGGGATACTATACTCGAATATTCCTGTGCCTTTGGTTATAAATTTAATTTTGTTTTGAATCTAATTTGTTAAATTTCAAAAAGCAGTCCACAAATAATGTTAAAATTAAAATTTTTCCCAAGGAAAAATTTGTCTTAAGCAACAATTATTTCCACAAAGATATTTGAAAGGAAAGATTTTCATTTAAAATGGATATTACATTTATTTGTTATTTTCAAGATCACATTAACTAATGAAAATTATTGTCCAAGCAACGGCAGAATACACAGGGAAGAATAAGACATCTAATAAGATTCTGATGGTGTGGTTGTATTATAATATACAGGTTGATTTTTTAAAAAGGATCCACCCTCGATAACTTCGTTCTCGTCTTGATTCAGGTAAAATCCAAAAACAGGTAAATTTTTATCCTTAGGGGGACACATTTTTAGATCACAACAGATTTTGTCGGATCAACCCCATTGCCCCATCAGCCCCCACCTCAAAAACCTTCAATGGTAAGGGGGGCCGAGTGACCCTTCGTTGGAAAGGTTTTTGCATTTACCATACGACCATGTAAGAATTATTTCGTTTTGTACAGGGTGGTTCAAGAAAAAAGACAAATTGCAATAAATAGACTTAAATTACATAAATCATAATAGATTATTAAAATGACCACCGTTGAGAATAATAGGAATCCCTCATCATTCAACAATTTATCTCTTGTCGTAAATTCACTTAAATTTTTTCCTTCAGTTTTTGAAGACGGTTGATGAGTGATATCGCGCTAACGCTCTTTTTGTGTGCATTTTTATCTGCAATTTTTTGCGCATCTTTACAAGCCATTTTGACGGATTAGATTTAATCCAAGTAGTTTGCAGTTAGTTGGTATGTCAATTGATTTATTTCCTGTAAAATGGTTTACACTATTGCCGAGCAGGTAGAAGTTATTTTCATTTATGGTGAGGAGCAGAATTGTGCCCGCGCCACTGCCAGAGTTTTTAATGGGAGACATCCAGATAAGCGAATGGAGCACAAATATGTCACGCAACTTGTGCGGAAGTTTCAAGCAACAGGATCGGTGAAAAATATGAAGAGAGAAGGTAACAGAATAGTTAATTAAATGGCTAAGATTGAAGTGGAGGGGAACTTTACTTTCGATCCGACCAGTTCTTTGCGTCAGATTGATATGATCACTGGACTTTCGTATTCATCGGTACGCAAAGTGACAAAACTTTTTAAATTCCATCCCTATAAAATAAAGATACTTCAGGAGCTTGTGGACGCTGATCCTGATAGGAGATTACAGTTTTGAGAAATTATGACGTAAATGATAAACGCAAACCCAAACATCATAGAAAACATTTGCTTTAGTAATGAATGTAGTTTTTATTTGCATGGCGCAGTCAATAAACAGAATGTCCGATATTAGAGTGATGAGAATCCTCACATTTTTAGAGAGGGGCATACTCAAGCTCCTCAGAAATTAAATGTAGGGTCAGGAATACTAGGCGATGCGGTAGTCGGTCCGATTTTCATTAAGGAGACTTTGACTGGCGAGGTATATTTAGAGCTGCTGGAGGATATCATAGATCCCTTGATAACGGTTAAAGTTGAAAATCAGCGGAATCAAGATGGAAATCTTGTACTTGAAGAAAATGATCTTTTTTTTCAGCAAGATGGAGCCCCACCTCACTTCGCTGTGAATGTTCGGAACTGGCTAAATCAGAGATTTCCGCATCATTGGATTGGCAGGCGGGGAGTAATAGAATAGTCTCCACGGACACCAGATTTGACAGGACCAGATTTTTTCCTCTGGGGGCACCTAAAATCTGTTGTCTTCAAAACTCAACCAGCAGATTTAGTGGAGTTGCGACAACGAATAACTGACGCATGCAGAAGAATCCCTAGAGAAACCTTTCAACGGGTGAAAGAGGAATTTGAAAACCGCCTTTACTACTGCATGGAGACTAACGGTGGTCATTTTGAGCACTTATTGTGATTTTGCTTCCTTTCACTCTAATCCGTTTTTTCTCGTTTTGTAAACAATTAATACAATTTTTATTCCAAAAATTAACCAATTAAAGCGAAATGTAAATCTATTTATTGCAATTTGTCTTTTTTCTTGAACCACCCTGTACAAAACGAAATAGTTCGTACATAATCGTATGGTAAATGCAAAAAACTTTCCAACGAGGGGTCACTCGGCCCCCTTGCTATTGCAGGTTTTTGAGGTGGGGGCTGGTGGGGCCATGGGGTTGATCCGAGAAAATCAGTTGTGATCTAAAAATGTGTCCCCCTAAGGATAAAATTTGACCTGTGTTTGGATTTTGCCTGAATCAAGACGAGAACGAAGTTATCGAGGGTGGATCCTTTTCAAAAAATCACCCTGTATATAAGTTGTATGTAGTTCAGGCAATAGCAAATATTTCTCTAATGAATCAATGTCAATGGAGACGCTGTTTAAGGTACTGTCATATTAATTGGACTCGTCTAAGAAGATGCTCGAAGACCAGATTCATTATCTGCAAATTAGCTTGTGATATCTTATAACGAGGTGTAAAGAATGATTGATAAATTACAGATTAGAAAGCCTTGGTATTACAGCACCAGCAAATGCCTTGGTATCTAAAGAAATAAAAAGATCAACCGAAATTATGGAATCAATAATAAAACAAGTTTGAAACCATTATGAAATTGTATTAATGTGGAACTACGATAACCTAAAGTTACCTTACAGCAGTTCTATGGCTATTCGGCGTTTGAAGTGAATCAAGCAAAGAATAGATTCTAACCCAAAGTTAGCCGTCCAAATGAATCAATAAATCACAGACTTCATTCAGACAGGGTATATTAGGAAACTGACGCCTCAAGAACTATTTCTCACTTTTAACCCTAATAAGCGAGGTAAATTTAGCATAGCTTGGGATGCTGTGGCGAAGGTTGATGGTTTATAAATGAGAATCCTCTTCCGATTTCGTGAAAGAAAAATAGAATTTAGTGCTGATATTAAGGAAATGTTTCTTCGTGTAGGAATTACAAGCAAAAATCAACATGCCCAGCGTTTCTACTGGCGAAATAAGAATAGTGAACCTTTAGATACCTACACCATGACTGTCATGACTTTTTGAGTAACATGTTCTTCGAGTTGTGCACAATTTCTAAAACTTTTTAATACTCGAAAATTTATTAATCAGTATCCAAGAGCTGTTAAGTCTATCATAGAAAATCATAACGTCGATTAATTATTAGACACAGCTGACAATCTGCAAAAAGCTCTTAATATAATAGCTAAGGAAGTTAAATATATACATTCTAAAGGCAATTTTGAAATTCTGAACTGTCGTTCTAATTCTGAACAGTTCATTCAAATAACGAATTCATCATCTGAAACTCCTACTAAAATAAATATGAATATAGAATCTGTAGAAACCAATGAAAAGGTTTTAGGGATGTGGTGGAATTTAAAAGTAGATTTTTTTACATATTCACTTCGTTTCAACAAAGGAAACATTGAAGTACTGGACAGCAAAATGAGACCAACCTAACGAAGTGTCAGTGTATGATCCCTTAGGACTTATTGCACATTTTTTAATATATGTGAAAATCCTATTGCAAGAAATATGAAGAAGCAAAATTACCTGGGATGATGATCCAATAACGAATGAACCTTTCGAAAAGTGGTTGTTGTGGCTAAAATACTTGCCAGACGTTAAAAGTCTTGCTATACCAAGCTCCTTTTATACTTGGGATGGGCCCACGGTCCAACTTCATATATTTGTTGATGCGAGCAATAATGCAATGGCATGCGTGGCTTATTTAAGAATGGAAAAGGGAAGGTGCCGTCGAATGTGTACTAATTGGAGCTAAAACTTGCGTAGCACCAATCAAGATACAAACAATACCTAGGTTAGAACTTGACGCTGCACTTATTGGTACCAGATTGGCAACCAACATATGAAACCATTTATCGATTTTCATATGTAAAACCACTTATTGGTCTGACTCTATTACGGTCTTAAATTGAATACGGAATGAAGATCCAAGAGAAATGGGAAACTCCGTCGCATATCATGTAGCATCAAGAAAATTTAATAGTGTCTAATTAGCGATATGTTCCCACTAAACTAAATATTGTAGACGAGGCCACTAAATGGTCCAAATAACCTATATTAAAAGCAACAAGTTCTTGGTTTATAGAACCAGACTTCATATATGAAAGTGAAACATTTTGGCCAGCTGATGCCAACACTGTAAAAAACTCTAAAGAAGATGATTTACTATTTATGAAGATAATATGGCACTAATAAATATTCAAAAATGTAGTACATATATAAGGTTATTGCATACAATGGGATGCATACAATGGGAACTGTTATTAGATTTGTTAACCTAATGATGGCTAAAATAAAACGAAAGACTTAACCAAGTGGAATTCTAACATCTGAAGAAATTAGGCGTGCTGAAAATGCGTACAGTTCAAAAAATGTTTTATTCTAAAGAAATAAAGGAACTTAAAAAAGGAAAGGAAACTAATGGGTTAGAACCTACCATAAATAAATCAAGCAGTATTTATAAATTGTCACCATATTTGGACTTCGTAAATATCCTTCGAGTTCGATGACGAATCGATATTGTTAAATGTATTAAATTTGATACTAAACAACCCATATTTCTACCACGTGAGAGTCAATTAACATATCTTAAAAAACTATCGAAACATCGAAATCATGAAACAGTAGTGAATGAAATTGGACAAAAATATTATGTTCTGAAATTACGAAGAATTCTTATAAATATAAGAAATAATTGTCTAATTTGTAAACTACGTCTTGCATCACCAAGTGTTCCTGAGATATCCCCACTTCCTGAGTGTCGATTGGCAGTATATACGATCCCTTTTACGTTCACAGCTGTAGACTATTTTGGTCCAATAAATGTTATGGTGGAAAGAATAGTCAAAAAGCAATTGGGTGCACTTTTTTCATGTCTAACAACCACAGCAGTATATATGGAAATGGCCTATAAAATAGATGCGAACAGCTTTATCCTATGTCTTAAAAACTGTATAAATAGAAGAGGTTAACCACGACATATTCATTGCGACAGAGGCTCAATCTTCGTTGGAGTAGAAATACTTCTTCGGGAAGAACTGCAAAATATATACTTTTAACTAATACTTAAATCCTTTGTTTTTCCACATATTACCTTTGAATTTAATTCACCTCTATCGCCGCATATAGCAGGGGCGTGTGAACGTCTACTTAAAGCTGTTAAAATTGTACTCTACGGAGCTCTTCCAACAAGAACACCTACAGATCCACCACTTATCAGTTGCCTCATTGCTGCAAAAAATATAATGAATTCTACACCTTTCACCTATATGCCATTTGATTCTGAAGTTTTAACACCAAACCATTTTTTAGTAGGTTCATCTAGTGGAAAAAAGAACAATGAGACAATTAGACGATAGTGCAAATATACTAAAGGGTAACTACTTATACAGGGAACAGATATTGGAAGCGATTCGTTGCTGAATATATTCCAGAACTCCTACTTCGTTCAAAATGGTTTAAACAAACGAGACCTTTAAAAGAAGGTGACATCGTAATAATCTGCGATAAAGACTTACCACGGTGTAACTGGCCGAAGGGAAAAGTAATAAAAGTTACGAAAGAAAAAGATATCTAGCCAGAAAGGCAGAGGTGCAGACAGCTACCGGAGTTTACGAAACGGCCAGCAGTAAAGCAGCATTATTGTCTAATAAAGGTTCTGAAAATGGTAGAGCACACTCTTTAAGAAGTGCTGTACCGGGAGTAGTGTGAAGAATAATTGATGAATTACAGATTGAACCCCGTAGAAATATGATGTCAAGACAGAAATGTCTGTTTGGCAGATATAATTTACTAATTTGTCTTAAAATAATTTATATACTATTATTATTTAAAATAGTTATCATAATAGTATTGTTTGTTAGGTTTGTTCTTTCTAGATAGCAGAAATCGTAAGTTCTGTATTTGTTTGAATCATTATATTTTATATTTATTTATCATACTATTTTAGGAATTTGAGTATAAATTCACCTTATGCAATTGGACATATTGTGTAGCCAATAAAGTATTTTTCTTAAATTTGGCGATCCATTTGGCCTATAATTAACTGGATTAATTATTTGATACTCCCTTGAACAAATCGTTGTTATCTATCTTCTCCTTTCTTTTGATTCGTCAACTGCATCAGAAGATGCATGTGTTGGTTAAATGGCTCTTTTAAATTTTGTAACTAACTCTATTTGATTGGGAACTAGGGATTTAACTTCCAATATAACGAACAGCTAGAATTTTCAAAATTCAATGTTATTCCTTTTCGGTTTGTTGACGTAGATTCGGGTCTTTTGGGTTGTTTCTCAATTTATTCGGGGATTTGAAATTCTGAATCATTGACCTAATCATCGATTAAATAATTTTAATCGTGGGACACTTTATTTTGGCTCCCATTATCGAATAATTTATGTGAATCCCAGGATAAAATATTTGTATTTTTATTTTGAAAACTGAATGGCGTTCATCTCTTGACTTGTTTTTGGATAGACTAGACGTGTCCATCGACGACGGGCAGTTGCGTTTTAGAGAAAAGCCGTGTCAAACTGTTGCCATTGTAGAAGTTCTTGAATGCTAGACGTTGTAATTAAATCATACCTTTAGATATACCAGCTTTAATAAAAATTAACAATTTGTTAGTAACCTTAACCATACGTATAATATAATATAACAGAAAACAGGGTGAACCTGTAAACATATAAAATTAATTACCTGCCAAAAGTCGTCAAAGTATTTGGTTTATCTATTTTTTATGAAAACAGGACAGGTATACATGATAGATTTGTAAAAAAATATTTTTTGTTTAGAAAATAAAATACCACTATTACCACTTGTATCATAATAGCTATTATAACATTTCTTTTGTATTTTTGTATTTTTTAACAGTAATTTTTAAATATATCTAATAGTTATATTACAATAAGTAACCAACTAGATATTGTATATAGAAAATAAAAATTAATTATAAAAGTAACATTTCAGTTTTTGTTATGTTTAAAACCACTTATTTCACTGCCAATTTTGTAAAATATTTTTAGTACCTAAAAAATGACAATTTAATATTTGATTCACTGTTATTAAAATCTTTTAAAAATTAAAACTGTTATATCAATTAAAATTAATAAAAAATTAGTTTGTACTTAACTGATTCTTTCTTATTTTGCCAGTTGGAAGAAAAACAAAATCCATCGTATTTATTCTTGTTAAAATAACGTATTATTAACTCTTTTAGACACGCCCCCGTATTCGTGATTGAAATTCCGAGTGGATAAAATCCGGGCTCTTGGTCCATTTTCCAGAGCCGTATTAAAATTTCAATAGGGTAAAAAGGATTAGTTTAAATAAGTGATGTCTCAGTTTCACCGAGAATATTCATCGAGAAATGTGGACCCACAGATACTCACCTTTCTCCATTTCTCCATGAATAATGGATGCAATTTTGTAGATCTTTTTTTGGATCGTCTCTCTTCAGTTAAGAAATGCGACTAATTTAAAAGATTGTTAACTCTATTAATTTTAAATAGGGTAGTCATTTAACCAATTTTAAATAAAAAATAAAGAAAACTCTAAATTCATTTGAATAGTGCTACCACATTTTTGAGACTGTTGATAATCTTTCGTATAATTTTAAATAGTTAAATCTACACACCATTTAAAAGATAACAGCATGCCTTAAAGTTGTAATAGATTTCTTGTTACAAATTTTGAATAAAGTGAGATGGTGTGGTTTTTGAGGGGTTTAATAACTATGATACTCTAACAAATTTTATTTTTGAAGAATAGAAAATACAGTTTTACAATTTTTTTTAATTTTTTTGCCGGGTTCAAAGCTTAGCTATCTTGACCCTATTTCTTCACTTGCTTCGAAACGATTGACCGTCCCAGGATCCCATCGTTGTCACTCACTATACAAACATAAAGCAGTGTTTAAGTTCAATCCCAGAGAAAAGAAAAACTATTGTAACATTCATATAGCTGCAACTATTAATATTTACAGCAGGACTGTCAAAAAACAAATAATAACAATAAAACAATAAACAACTAACGTTAGGAATAAAAATAAAAGCAACTTTACTTTACTCCAAGATTGGGGAGATCTTGTAAAGTTTTAAATTAATAATATTTTGTTTCGAAATTTCGCTTCCGTCTATGTTCCCTATTATATACGAGTTGGGGCGAGCTCCCCGCAGTATGATAAAACCCAGATAGCACACGACGTCTATTGGACGTCCATATTTTGTCCAAATAATGTCCTGGATGTCCATGAACTTTATATGGATATTCATTGGACATCCGTTTTCCGTTATCCAATGGATATACCCATTCAGAAGTCCAATGGTTGTTAAAAAAATGTCCATGATGGACTCTATAAAAATGACTAACTTAAAATAAATTATTATAATTCTTCTTGTATAATTTAATTATTTACTACTAGGTTTTAATTAAAATAAATCAAATAATTTTCCTCTCCTCTCGCCTCTGTTGACAATATAGAAAAGTAAAAGGCCACTCAGGCCAGACTCGAAGAAGAAAAGAAGAATGAGGTTAAGAATGTTAAGATTGTTTAAGAAGAAAACACAGCTTATATGTAGCACATAGATGTTTATCTGGTAAGAAAATAAGTATATTTATTAATTAAATCATTTAAAAATCTAAAAATTAAAAAGCAAATCGTTTGTTTTAAACTAATATAACCTATCAATTATGTTTTAAACTTATGTTTTCGATTTACATTCAAAGAATACCTTTCTTTTAGACCTTTTGTCAAATGATTTACCTACCTATTTAAGAAAATGGCTTTACTAAAAGCTAACTTATATGCTGCAAATTCAAGATGATGTCAACACAATTATTATTGTAACTAAGAGGTGAGAAAACTTTCAAAGGAGAAGAAAAAAAATTCAAGTTTCTATTTGTATGGCATAAGACATTACCAGAAGAGGCTATTTAGAAGATACAAATATTTTTAAAGAAGCTGTAAGTTTTACTTTTATTAAAATAGAATCGTTTTGTAACGTTTAAGAATTAATGCATTGAAAGTGGTTTCATAAGTTATTTCTCTTTAATGTTCACAAATACATATTTTTATTGCAATTTTAGATTTAGCAGTTACCAAAACCAGGGACACGGACATGACGAACTTATAAAAAGATGTTTTGTTTCCATAATTTCTAATATCCTCACAAAAGAATTCGCATAATATGATGGTATGAAAGTAAAATGGTAATTTAAGAAATAATGAGCAGTTTTTTGTTTATATGTAAGTATAGAGTTAAAGTACATTAGTGAATGCATATTTTCATATTAGTTAATAACATTTTATCTAAAAGTTTTACATTTTTAACTATCAGTTTTGCCTGATCAGGCGTGTATTAAACGATTGATTTAAAACTCAATATTCGTATAAAATGTAATGTCTTTTTTTAGCTGCTGCTAAGAGTGACAATGGTGCTGCTTAAAAAGTAAGCGAAATAGCCTTAAGAAAATGGCAGAGAAGGTCAACAGAAAGGAGTGCGTATAAAACTAATATATGCTTGATATTATTTATGACAATAAAAATAAGTCCATAGTTGTAATTATTTTATTTCATATTAATATAAAGGTGGTGATGTCCGTCAGATGTCCATAAATTGTCCAAAAGCAATACAAAAAGAGTCCATATATGGACCTTTCATGGAGTCCAAATGGACGTCCATGAGTGGGACATTTGTATAGTCCAGTGGATGTCCATTGGATGTCTTTGGTAAAATGCTGGACGTCCTTTGGATAGCTGATATATCCATGAATGGATTTCCGATGGACATCCAATGGATTGAGTTGTGCTGTCTGGGAAGGACCCTCAAATAGCAAAAAGAACCTTTTATGGTTTGATCTTTAGCCGATGACCGTAAGTGCGTTCGGATCTAAACCCTATCTCCCGGTTCAAAAGAATCCGGCTATTTCATTTATAAGCTTCTTCAAATATTCCTGCGCAAAATTCCATATGGTCTCTCTGGGTATCTCCGGTGACGCCTCACTCGAATATTTTACATATTTTTGTATGATCGGGTCCTGATTGTCCCCTCTCTGCAAATAATTGGGTAAATAACATGTGCTCAGACTGATACTATTATTTAAATAACCCCGCTCTTCCAAATATGTCATACTTTCATCTGCAAAAAATTATATACGAGGCCTGTCTAAAAAGAATCCGACCTTTGGTCAAACAAAATATTTCGGATAACTGACGGAGTTGGGACCCTAATCCCCTTCAAAGTAGGCCCCTTGTGCTTGCACACACATAGCCCACCGATCTTTCTACTGCTGGAAACACCTCTGGAAGTCTTCTTTTGGAATGGTGTTCATCTTTGTCGTCGCGTTCTGCATTATCTCTTCTCTACTCTCAAAACGGCATCCTTTCAGTGGCGTCTTCAATTTTGGAAATAACCAGAAGCCAGGTCTGGAGAGTAGGGAGGTTAGCGAACGTTTGTAATTTCATGTTTGGCTAAGAAAGTGTTAATCAATTGGGATGAATGTGCAGGGGCGTTGTCATGATGCAAGTGTCAATTGTTCGCTGTCCACATGTCTCGTCTTTTGCGCATAACTGCATCACGGAGTCGCCGGAGAACATCTTGATAGTACTCCTTTGTCACTGTTTGTCCTTCCGGTGCGTATTCGTGATGCAAAATTCCATAGACATCAAAGAAAACAGTGAGCATCACTTTAATTTTGCTTCGCACCTGACACGCTTTCTTCGGCCTTGGAGAATCGGGATGCTTCCATTACGACGACTGTCTTTTTGTTTCTGGGTCGCATCCGTATACCTATGACTCATCTCCAGTTATCACGGTGTTCAGAAGCACAGGATCAGTATAGGCGGTGTCCAGAAGGTCTTGTGCAATGTCAAAACAAAGATCTTTTTGTTACATCGACAACAACTTGGGTACGAATTTCGCAGCCACCCATGTTTAAATCCTCACGCAAAATTGCATGTGCAGAATCTTTACTCACTCCAACCTCTTCTGCAATCTCCCGTATTGTCAAACGACGATCTGCCATTATCAAATTTCGCACCCTCTCAACATTGGCTGCACTCTGAGCAGTTTGGGGCCTGCCACAACGCTGCTCAGTATCCGCTGATGTGCGGCCATCTTTAAATTGGTTGAACCACTCCTTAATTTGTGTTACACCCATTGCATCTTCTGCAAACACCTGCTGAATCTTACAAATTGTTTAGCTTTGAGAATCACCAAGGTTTTGACAGTATTTGATGCAGTATCTTTGCTCAATTCGTTCAGTCAGCACACGACGTCCATTGGACGTCCATATTTTGTCCAAATAATGTCCTGGATGTCCATAAACTTAATATGGATGTCCACTGGACATCCATTTTCTGTTATCCAATGAATATACCCATTTAGACGTCCAATGGATGTCCAATAAATGTCCATGATGGACACTATAAAAATGACTAACTTATAATAAATTATTATAATTCTTCTTGTATAATTTAATTATTTACAACGTTTTAATTAAAATAAATCAATTAATGTTTCTCTCCTAACGCCTCTGTTGACAAGATAAAAAAGTAAAAGGCCATTGCAAGACTCGAAGAAGAAAAGAAAGAGGTTAAGAAGAAAACATCCCACATGTATCCCATAGATAATGTTTATCTGGTAAGAAAATAAGTATAATTAAGATTAAATTATATAAAAATCCAAAAATTAAGAAGCAAATCGTTTGTTTTAAACTAATATAACCTATCAATTATGTTTTCAACTTTATATTCAAAGAATCCCTTTGTTTTAGACCTTTTGTCAAATGATTTACCTACCTATTTAAGAAAAAGGCTTTACTAAAAGCTAACTCTGCAAATTCGAAATGATGTCCACACAATTATTATTGTAACTAAGAGGTGAGAAAACTTTCAAAGGAGAAGAAAAAAAATCAAGTTTCTATTTGTAGGCATGAGACGTTAGCAGAAGAGGCTATTCAGAAGATGCAAATATTTTTAAAGAAGCTGTTTTACTTTTATTAAATAAAATAGAATCGTTTTGTAACATTTAAGAAATAATGCATTCAGTTATTTCTCTTTAATGTTAACAAATACATATTTTTATTGCAATTTTAGATTCAGCACTTACCAAAACCAGGGACAAGGACATGACGAACTTATAAAAAGATGTTTTGTTTTCATAATTTCTAATATCCTCATAAAAGATTAAACATAATATGATGGTATGAAAGTAAAATGGTAATTTAAAGAAATAATGAGCAGTTTTTACTTTCCTATCTGTATACAGATATAAGGAAAGTATAGGAATCCGTTTTGACGATTTTCGCGATGATGCCTCTCTCTCTCTGTGTGTGTGTGTGTGTGTGTGTGTGTGTGTGTGTGTGTGTGTGTGTGTGTGTGTGTGTGTGTGTGTGTGTGTGTGTGTGTGTGTGTGTGTGTGTGTGTGTGTGTGTGTGTGTGTGTGTGTGTGTGTGTGTGTGTGTGTGTGTGTGTGTGTGTGTGTGTGTGTGTGTGTGTGTGTGTGTGTGTGTGTGTGTGTGTGTGTGTGTGTGTGTGTGTGTGTGTGTGTGTGTGTGTGTGTGTGTGTGTGTGTGTGTGTGTGTGTGTGTGTGTGTGTGTGTGTGTGTGTGTGTGTGTGTGTGTGTGTGTGTGTGTGTGTGTGTGTGTGTGTGTGTGTGTGTGTGTGTGTGTGTGTGTGTGTGTGTGTGTGTGTGTGTGTGTGTGTGTGTGTGTGTGTGTGTGTGTGTGTGTGTGTGTGTGTGTGTGTGTGTGTGTGTGTGTGTGTGTGTGTGTGTGTGTGTGTGTGTGTGTGTGTGTGTGTGTGTGTGTGTGTGTGTGTGTGTGTGTGTGTGTGTGTGTGTGTGTGTGTGTGTGTGTGTGTGTGTGTGTGTGTGTGTGTGTGTGTGTGTGTGTGTGTGTGTGTGTGTGTGTGTGTGTGTGTGTGTGTGTGTGTGTGTGTGTGTGTGTGTGTGTGTGTGTGTGTGTGTGTGTGTGTGTGTGTGTGTGTGTGTGTGTGTGTGTGTGTGTGTGTGTGTGTGTGTGTGTGTGTGTGTGTGTGTGTGTGTGTGTGTGTGTGTGTGTGTGTGTGTGTGTGTGTGTGTGTGTGTGTGTGTGTGTGGGTGCGTGCGTGCGTGCGTGCGTGCGTGCGTGCGTGCGTGCGTGCGTGCGTGCGTGCGTGCGTGCGTGCGTGCGTGCGTGCGTGCGTGCGTGCGTGCGTGCGTGCGTGCGTGCGTGCGTGCGTGCGTGCGTGCGTGCGTGCGTGCGTGCGTGCGTGCGTGCGTGCGTGCGTGCGTGCGTGCGTGCGTGCGTGCGTGCGTGCGTGCGTGCGTGCGTGCGTGCGTGCGTGCGTGGGTGTGTGTGTGTGTGTGTGTGAGTGTGTGAGTGTGTGAGTGTGTGTGTGTGTGTGTGAGTGTGTGTGTGTGTGTGTGTGTGTGTGTGTGTGTGTGTGTGTGTGTGTGTGTGTGTGTGTGTGTTGCATAACTCATGAACCGATACACAGAAAAACACCAAATTTCAAACTTAAGCTTTGTTCCAGCATTTAATGTGCTGATTAGATTTTGGTCAGTGTCGGAACATCTGGGGGGGTACTTTATGGGTGATCGTTTTTATATTTTATGGAATATATCTGTTATTTACGTTTAAGAAAGAAAATTCTTTAAATAAAAGTTACTTCTTATATTATTATCTAAAATTTTTGTTCTGTACAAAATTTTCCTAAAATGGTCCGTATTCGAGAAATTTGACAAAATGTAAAAAAATATTTTTTTATAAAAATTGTTTAAACAAAAGTTGTTTGTAATATAATTCTCTATAATTTTTATCAAATACATAATTTCTCTAAAATTGACCGTATTCGAGATATTTGAGAAAATGTGTAAATTTCGAAATTTGAAGAAAACTCAAAAACGGGTAAAGAAAAAAACATTAAATTTTAAACTTAAGTTTTATTTCGGCCTGACGTGAAATGATTAGATTTTAAACAAAGTCGGAACATCTGGGGGGGTACTTTATGGAGGGCCGTTTTTATATTTTATGGAATATATCTGTTATTTGTTTGGAGAAAAAAATTGTTCAAATAAAACTTCCGATTTTTATGAAAATTGTTGAAATAAAAGTTGCTTGCGATATCGATCTCTGTGTGTGTGTGTGAAACGTGAAACGTGAAACGTCAAACGTGAAACGTCAAACGTAAAACGTCAAACGTTAAACGTCAAACGGCAGTCGTCAAACGTCAAACTTTTTGGTGTTATCTACATAACCCCGTTTTTTTCGTTTGAATTGGACCAACCATAGCTGAGATACACGCTAAGGTCCTTTTGTCCTGTCACTCCGCATAATTTTTCTTTTCGACGTTAATCTATACCACGCTCTCTACATAACCCCGTTTTCCCCGTTTCAATCGGACCAACGATAGCTGAGATATACGCTAAGGCCCTTCTGGCTTTTCGTTCTACGCAAAAATTCTATTCAACGTTAATCTATACCACGTTTTTTACATAACCCCGTTTTTCATGTTTAAATCGGACCAACGATAGCTGAGAAACACGCTAAGGCCCTTCTGGCTTTTCGTTCTACGCATGCTTTTTTTGTTAGACGTTAAACGAAATTTAATCCTTCACTACCCCGTTTTCCCCTCAGACCGTCTATCTCACTCTTACCTACTGAATATGTACCTCTCACTCTTACACGTTGAATTCCCTATGTGAGCCCGTGTCGGTTTTGTCTATCTACTGCAACATAATTTCAAAAAATACATAGTTTTAGATATAAATGGAGAACATTGAAGAAAATTTGTTAATCGTGTTAAAAAGGTGAAAAATTCATTTTTAGAAAGTAGATATAGCAATGGAAGACTTAATAGACTCTATAATAATAAACATTGTTAAACCTTTTTCTTCTCAACCCCTAGGTTGGAGATTATCCTGTTAACAGTGTTGGTTCTTTAATTTTATATAAACTAACCGTCTAATTAAATATAAAAAAAACAAATAAATTTGTGCAGAGAGGAGTCTATCAGTTCTATATATTTTAGATGGAATAAAATTATTTGTAAGCACCACGTACACGTCTCTAAGTTAGCCAGAAAACAAAACGGGAACAAGAAAGAGAAGAAAAGAAGTAAAGACCCATATCCAATCTCGCTTGCTCCTTTAGTGGTTAGCAGGTGGGTGTATAGGTGCCACCAGCGAAGCGTTCTCTTACGGTGTAGGTGTAAAAAGGGCATTTGCGAATTTCGAAACATTAACCAAAAACGATCGCTTCTAAGATAGTTAGGACGTAGGAGGACGAGCGTGCTTTTATGGCGTAGGTGTGTCAATTAACTTTTTAATTTTTTTGAATTATGATAGGTTTACAGAAAGTATTTTGGATAAAAAATGTATAAAATAAATCAAAGTTTAGATATGGCAATCCTGTGGGCCTGTTGTCATTGACGGAGTCGATGATACATATATAGTTATATTGATTGCTCAAAGCGTGTTGTTTGCGAGCGGCCATATTGCCTGGCAAGTCTCCATTAATTTCAATCGATTTAGGAAAAATGTGTTTTAAAACCAATTTCCAACCTTAGAATATATTAAAAGTATAATTTCCTGCATTTTTACTTTAAGGCATAAGCATATGTTTATTTTGAAATACATGGATGATCAATCTATATAACTGTCTATAACATTGATCCTATCAAATCAACAGGCCCACAGTGCTGCCATATTATTATAACCTGTCATTTTAAACGGGTAGCCATTTTGTTTGGAATGCCTAATATAAAGTGATAATAAAATTATGTTTAAAAATTTTCGAAAAGTACTTGTTTATTACCTTATAGATGATGTAATATTATTTATTAGGTACCACAACAATTCAATCAAAATAGTTAAATAAATCGTCAGATGTGACTGAAAATAAATTAAAGAAATGCTTTTTAAAGTGTATGGAAATGCTATTTAAAAAATAGGGTAATTTCTTTTTCGTTGATTTTAATTACACTTGGCAACACCGCGAATATTTGAATTGACAGATATAATTCTAAATAAGCCTTTAAATGCATTTTTTTTAAACTTTAAATTATGGGGTTTCCGGTGGTATATTTGAAAAATACGCTCCTTCCTAAAGCCTAAAATGTAAGTTTCGTAAAAAAATTTGTATTTTTAAGAAAAGGGCGTCTTCGCAATAATTAACAAAAATTTTTCATAACTATAATTGCGTGAGATGAGATTAAAGCAGACAGTAAAATCAAACATGTAAGTATTCGATTCATAAAAATACCTATTGGATTCTGTCAATTATTAATCTGGGTTTTGTTAAAAATTTAAATTCTTGGTGACCATGCACATACATTACACGAAAATTGAAAAAAAGTTAGGTTAGAAACAACAAAATCTGCAGGTAAAAATTCAAATTTCTCTGTTATTCATGCGTAACCCGCACATTTTTTTTTGTTATTTCAGGCTCCATGACAAAACAGCGCAGGACAAAATGGCGCAGGACAAAATAGCGCAGACAAAATAGCGCAAGGACAAAATAGCGCAGGACAAAATAGCGAAAGGACAAAATAGCGCAGGACAAAATAGCGAATAGGATGGACTATTTCGGGCCCATGGAAGTGAGTATAGGACGCCGGAAAGAAAAAAGATACGGAGTTTTATTTACGTGCATGAGCACAAGGGCTGTCCATCTAGAAATGGCCCATTCATTTACTACGGACTCAGCTATAATGGCCATTCGTAGGCTAGCTGGAAGAACAGAAAATCCGAAGAAACTATTTTCGGACAATGGGACTAATCTAAGAAGAGCAGAAAAAGAACTAAGAAATGCGTTAAATGATTTCAACCAATACAAAATTATTAACACTTTGTCTGCTGCACAAATAGAATGGTTCTTTTTACCTTCCCTTGCAAGCTATATGGCGGGAAGTTGAGAATGACTTATCCGATCCGTCAAAACTTCCATAAAAACCATCTTTAAGGAAAACGAGAAGGACGTCCTTCAAACGATATTCGTGGAAGCTGAATATACTGTAAATTATAAATTATAATTTAAAATTTACAGTTAACTGCATTGATTCGTTAAAAATCTAGATAGATGTCTTGACAGTCTGATAATTTTTACTTTTTTTACTTTTTACTTTTAGTAATTAACATTATTTCCTTAAAAATTTTTAAACGGTTTGTGCTTGTAAAACTATTTTGTGTTGTTTAGTTAATAATTGTCTTAAATGTGTTTTAATTAATTATTTTATTCAAAAAGACATCTGGTGGTTTAACCTAACCTACATTAAAAAAATTTTTTTAAAAAATACTTATTACACATGACTTTTTTAACTCGTTCTGTTAAACTTTTTGTAGCGCTTCCTTTATGGAATTAGTCAAGGTGAGTCAAGGTTATTGTTTAACTTTCTTTTGTGTTTTTTCTGTTATTTTGTATATGTTAAAGTCCGTTCATGCTTTTATAATTGTTTTTATTACAACTGACTCCTTGACATTCCATTTAGGTGTGCCTGATGATGAAGTGACAACTTCGAAACCGGTCGCCAATAAATTGACTTGTGAGAAATAAAGGACCTTTTCTTTAACCTTTACACTTAATAATTAGAATAATATTTTTTTGACATAAGTTTGAAATGTAATTAACCACGTCAATAAAAAATAAAAACTACTTTGGAAGATATTTTTACGACTTTAAAATAAAAACCTTCTGAAACTTTTAAAGGCAGTTTCAACGTTCTAGGACTTCCTAAAGCTGCTTATTCACTTGATATCACAGGCTTAGGTTCGATGTCTTCTTCTTTTGACGCCCCCCGTATTAATTTTGCCAGCAAACCTGTTCAACCAGATTGATCCTATTCTTTATGTCGACGCCATTATAGTCAATAAAATTTGTGATCGACGTCCAGACTTTCCTATTTCTATCACGGGATGGGAACACATATTTTATTGAACAGGTACCAGAAATAACGAGAAATGATATAGATATTTGCGAAAATGTCTTTAGTAAAACTTATACCCGCACCAAGGAAGAAAATTATATGGTTTTACTTTCTTTCAAAGAAAACATTTTGCCGACGTTTCCTGGTACTCGTAATTAAGCTTTATCTCGTTTTTACTCTCTAGAGCGCCGCTTACTTAACAATAAAGATTTATATGTTCAATCTCCAAAATAGGAAGATTTACGGTCAAAACCTCTACGGGACTACTAAAGCGACCATTAGTTACATTGTTTTGTTTGTACTATGTAATTAAATATTATAACAATTTAATATTTTAATATTTTTCATGGGCCTATTCATCATACATTTTATTTTTTTTTATTTTTTTATAAATTTTGCCGGGCAGGAAATGTTGCGGCAATAATAC
Source organism: Psylliodes chrysocephalus (assembly GCA_927349885.1). Lineage (NCBI taxonomy): Eukaryota > Metazoa > Arthropoda > Insecta > Coleoptera > Chrysomelidae > Psylliodes > Psylliodes chrysocephalus. The sequence continues at coordinate 3,822,426 of OV651824.1, read as the reverse complement.
AATTATTAGTAAAATCCTTTTTCTATAAATGCCCAAGCCAGCTCTGTTTCGTGTACGAAGTACACACTGTGCAGCAAGCAGTCGCTTATAATCATTAGTACTAGATATGAAGACTAGAGATAAGGAGGCGAATCCGAATACTCAAAATACGGTCCCAAAATCCGGACGCTAATTAAGCTTTTATAATTAACCGCATGGGCACTGGTACTGCATACGGTGTTCAAAATACATGGCTTCTTATAGGAATTATACATAATTTTGTCAAAATAATAAAAATAAACTTGTTCATAGCTAAATAAAGCACAAAACATACTGTTGTATTTATTTCTAAATAAGTTGTGCAAATTTTAATTGATTAATTATTTAATTTTATCTATATAAAATACAAATTAGGTGTGTATGACCAAATTTGAAAAGGTTTGTTAAATGCTGAAATTTGATAAGTACAATTTTATGGCAATTTTTTTTTTGAATTGAACCTATATAGTTTTAAAGGGCCCCACTCACCTCGTTCTTCTTCGCCGTTTTTACCCGACGGTTAAAAACGTTGGAAGGAAAAACGTTGACTGATATGTCCACACACAACAGTTTTTTTTGCGCCAGTTTATCACGATGGATCGTACGTGCTTGTTAGCAGTGGCAGCGGTTTTGGCAGTGGAAAAAAAACCGCGAAAAAAAAAAAACTCGAAGAAAATGGACTAAAGACTGGCTACTTAAACGCAATACACTGTCATAAACAACTTTAATAGAGAAGCTAAGATTGGAGCCTGGTGATTGGCACAATTACTTGAGGATGGACGAGGATACGTATCGAAAACTGTTAAAACTAGTAACACCGTTAATTGAGAGACATAACACCTATTTACGGGAATGCATCAGTCCTCACGAATGCCTAACAGCTACTCTAAGGTTTCTGGCCCCTGGCCGCAGCTACGAGGATCTGAAGTTTTCTGTTATTATTTCACCGCAGGCACTAGGACGCATAATACCCGAAACCTGCCAAGCTCGATAAACTCTAATAACAAATCTCTGTGCCACTGCCTAATATCCGACATTTTTATAATAACCAGTTGTAAATAATAATAAACAACAAAAACATGCTGAACGTCACTGCTACTGATATATGCCCGACTAGTCAAACTGTTGAGAACACACACCTCGTGTTTACTCGAACGGTTGGCATGATAACCGTCAAAAATCAAGACTCGCCTGAAATTTTGGAACGACGTTCATAAACGACGTTCTTGCCCATACACCTCGTTCTTGTGACATTTTTACCCTGACGTTTTTAACCGTCGGTTAAAAACGGCGGAGAAGAACGAGGTGAGTGGGGTCCTTAAGAGCAAGATAAAACACGGTTAACAGATTTTTTTATTGTTGTAATACAAGTATAATATGAGATTTGGGAATGTAAATGGTATTACCTAATCCTTTAATTTCAGCTTTCCCCTTTTTATTTTGCTAACAGTACGATCAGTAAAAATAGTCTCATAATATTTAGTAATATCTTCTAAAAAGTATAAAACAGGTTCATCTCTAGAAAGTGCTTTATCGGCACTAGGAACGATATACGAGCCCCTTCCCATTTCAGTTGGCCCACCTATTGAAATTTAGGAAATTCGTATTTAAAGATTAAAAATATAAATATTGCATGAACTTTCCAATTTTTATTCATTGAACAATATGTTTAATATCGTTTAGTCATAAAAAATATGTAGAAAATATTAAAATATTTATTTAATATAAAATAAAAAAAAATAAACAAATAGTTGGAATCAAACGTTAATCAATTTTAAAGTTTACCATTGAGTAACGTCACCTTTATTTTTTATTACAGCTGAAATTCTTTGCGGCATGGTATTAACTAAGCCTTGGCAAAATTCTGGTGTAAATGAATCCCATATATCTTGAAGTTTTTGTTTAAGTTCAGGTATTGTTCTTGCAGGATGTTTTCGAAGTACCTTTTTCATCTCATGCCACAATGTTTCTATTGGTGATAAATCAGGACTATTAGAAACCCATTCCAAAAGTGGAACACCGAAGTCTTCCATCCATTTTAGAGCTTTTTTTGACGTGTGACACCCTGCTTCATCCTGTTGAAATACAAAATCTTTCCCTGGGTTGCGTTCCATAATGTATAAGGAGTAAGGGTATGGAGTATGTCAGATTACTTGTCTATTTAACTTGGAGCGAAACGGAGTAAATTTCTGTTTAGGAACGAAGTAGAGATACTTGACGTTTGACTTTGACAGTTTTTACAAATAAGCGCCGATTTGAATTTAAAAATTAATTTACAAATTGAAAAACGTTTTTAGTTTAATATGAATAATAATGTTATTTCAATTATTACTACTATACAGAACAAATTTCTAAATGATCAGAAAAACATCCTTTTGGTATGTATGTTATTATCTAGTTCATTCTGGTTATAATTTAATTCTACTATATAGTATGCAGAATCATTATTTGACGAGCACGAAGAGGAAAATGTGTTATTATTTCATAGTCGTACTGAAGAGACTCCTATTAGAATACCCGTTTATACGGAAAATGTGGTATTTCAATATAACTCGCAGCAGTTCCAAGAGCATTTTAGAATGTCACGAGAAACATTTGACAAAGTCTTAGGTATTATAACACCTTTATTACAAAATAGGCATGACAGTGGACGTCCAACAATTAATCCCACAAAACAGTTTTTATCAGTTTTGTGGCTTTTGGCAACTCCTGATTCATACAGATAATTACAGCCTATAATTAAATAAAAACAGTTTAGTATGTTTTTCAGAACATTTATTATTTAATAAATATTTACTAGTTAAAATAATATTTCTATGGCATGGTTCCACAAATGAATAAAAAGGATATCATAGGAGCTTTGACTACTTAATTCAATAAACTATTTTGTAGGTCTGTAGGAGACCGGTTTGACATGGGAAAATCTTCTTTACACCATTCATTTATAAGAATCATACATGTATTAAATGAATTGGCCCCTCAAATTATTAAATGGCCACGAACCCCTCAGGAAGTTACTGAAGCAGTGGCTGGATTTAGAAGAAGCGGCCTTAACAATATTATAGGTGCCATAGATGCATCGTACAATCCTATTAAAGCACCCAAATATGACCCACAAACATATATATGCCGAAAACGTTCCCATGCTATTACAGTACAAGCAATATGTACTTACAATCTAAAATTCACAGACTGTTTTGCTGGCTATCCAGGATCTGTTAATGATTTAAGAGTTTTTTGGAATTCAACCATTTACAATTCAATTTTAAATAATCCTGAACAATATTTTCCAAATGATGAATTCATTATAGGTGACAAAGCATATCCTCTTAGAAGGTGGTGTATTACCTCTTACATAAATAGAGGTGACCTCACACTAAGGCAAATTCATTTTAACACAACTCTGTCTAAAGTTAGACAGGCAATAGAAAGAGCTTTTGCCTTGTTAAAAGGAAGATTTAGACGTCTCAAATATCTCGATATGAACAGAACTGATCTCATCCCAGCAGCAATCTTAAGTTGTTGTGTTTTACATAACCTATGTTTACAAAATATTGATAATCAGTTAGAAAACTACATTGCTGAGGGTATGGTAGTTAATAACGAAGAAATTATTGAAGGACATGGTAATGAGCAATTTTTTTTTGATGAGGCTGGAATTCTAAGAAGAGATAGAATTGCATTATCTTTGTAATAATAAATAAAATTAGGTTTTGATTTTTTATTTCAAACTTTGAAAGATATTAAAAAAAGTAACTTAGATAACCAAGAGACATAAAATAAAAGGAAAAATTCTAAACATTGAAACATAAAAAATTTTAAAAGTTATATAAACGGACTATTACATTTGATAATTATTGCAAAGACGCCCTTTTCTTAAAAATACAATTTTTACAAAACTTACATTTTAGTATTTAGGAAGGTGAGTATTTTTCAAATATACCACCGGAAACACCATAAATTTACGTTTTTGTAAAAATTTTACATATTAAAGGCTTATGAGGATCATTAAGTGATAATTTGTGTAAACTTATTCATTAGAATTATAGAGAGATATTGCAAACTTCTATAACGCCAGCCACTAATAGTGACTCGTAATTAGAGTCAAATAAATTCCATGTTAAAATCAGACTTATTGCAATCCTGAAATTTTGACATTTTCATCCTTGTCCATATACTTATTTCTAACCTCATTTTAATAACTTTAAATTATAGTTTATCTTTTTTGTTGTTTATAATAGTACATAATATTGAAATGGCATTAGAAATTATAATTTAAGGAGGTTTAGACAGCATGACAGATATTATTCTAAATTCTAATGAATACGTTTACACAAATGATCACTTAATGATCCTCATAAGCCTTTAATGTAAAATTTGTAAAAAAAACGTTAATTTATGGGGTTTCTGGTGGTATATTTGAAAAATACTCTCCTTCCTAAAGACTAAAATGTAAGTTCTGTAAAAAATATGTATTTTTAAGAAAAGGGCATCTACACAATAATTACCTTACATTTTGTCAATTAACTTGTTCATCGTTCTTTCATAAACGTCCGTTGCATTTTGTTGGGCCCTTAAAAACTCCACATGCCTTCTTTCCCTGCTTTCTTCACTTTTCTTGAGCATTTCCAATACCGTTAATTTTTTTGTTTTTTTCTCCTCTGGTGTATCAGACTCCCTTTTTATACCAACAGTGAAACTTCCTCTAACTACGTCTGCATTTATCTGAGACCCTAGAATACAAACATTGTTTAGATCGAAAAATAAATGTATACCTTGATAAAGTGATATCAAGTTATTATACATTACAAAACAGTTACAAATACTTTTTCATTTTCAAAACACAAATTAAACATATGTGAACAAATTAATTTACCTAATGATGAAGACGCTACAGCTAAGGGTTGTACATTTGGTTACCCCAAAAAAATCTCATCCATTTCATAAAGATATTTAAAATTTATAGGAGATGCTCCTGATGCCTTGCTCATATTGTCTTTGCATTTCATGTAAGTTTTTTTTAGGTGTTTAAACTTATTTTTACTCTGAGTTGGTGTAAATATAAAACCTTTTTCTATTAAACGATCGGAAATTAATTTCCAGGTTTGATCATTCCTAATCTTAGGATCTTTAAAACTAATTTCATTATCCTTATATAGTTGAATAATGTATTTTGTGGCTTCATCACACCAATAATTAACCTTTTCATTAGGCACAGATTCTTCTGTGTGGGAGGAAGCTGTACTTTCGTCTTCCTGTAAAGGCTTATTTGGTTCTATACCAAACATTTCGATATACTCGTCTGTGAGAGGGAGTTCAACCAAATCATCATCTAAAATTATAGAAACATATTAGGCATTGGTAAAATAAAGTATGTATGTAAAGTATCCTAAAATTATTTGTTTTGATTTACTTACCTTTGTTGTGTAGTATGATTTTGTTACTTTCTACTCTCAATACCGAATAAACATCCATGGTAGTTAACAATACCCAGGCAGCACACTTTGGTATAAATTACGTATTTTTTTAGGTACTACCATACGTATGAATACGGTTGATGTACTACCAAATATATTCGTGAAAATGTCCGCCTTATAAACGTCGATTACTAAGAATTTATCCTCTATAATTAAACGTTTTTACTATATGTCTATATTGGATTTATAGTTGTAGTATATTTATACGAATTCACTTTGGTATAAAATACGTTTTTTTATGTACTACAATATACGTATGGATACTGTTGATATGCTACCCAATATATACGTGAAAATGTCCGTCCTATAAACGTATATTTTTTTTATTTTTTATACGTCTAACATTACTACTTTATCTACCTTTAATTATCCTGATTTACTATACGTCTATATTAGATATATTTGTATGATTTTTATTAATGTGTAAAATGCGTCTAACTGATATTGTTTTAAATGTATTTCAAACACAAATTAAATAAAGTGATCAAAACAAAATTTCTAAAAGAGGCCATGGAAAAATGTTAATATTTCTTAAATGATAGTTTAGATTTTATCTATAGCAGGTGTGTGTATACACCAGAAATAGGCATTACTCGTATTTATATTTTGGTTGTAATTGACCTAAATATTTATAAAATTTTTTTGATCACTTGTTATATGTACAGAACAATATTTAATTATAAAAAAAATAAACAATAAAATACTAAAAAATAAATAAATACAAAAAATAAACACTAAAATACTGAATAACAAACTAAACGAGACTTTTGTTTAACTAACAAAAAATATATATGAAAATAAAAATCTTAGCTTAACACTTTGGACGGGCCTTAGCTAACTTAAGCTAATCTTGCATGGCACACCTAATCGTTCGGTCGGTTAAGTCGCTTGGTCCACCCCCATTCCTATAACGAAAATCTAACTCAATTTCAGGTGAAATATTTTCTAAAAGCTCCGAAATTAAATTCGTATTATTTTCTTGGAAATTATTATAAATAATAGAATCAGATGATATATTAATGTCCGAAGCCTTATTAATGTTATCTTCATTGGGAATAAAAAAAAATTTATTTGACTTTAAAGCATCTTGAACATTTTGCGCTATTTTTCTACGTAGATGACGCAGAGACAAAGTTATTTTAGACATTTTATTAAATAAAAAACAACTGACCAAACAGAAGGAAAATAAGTATGCTTGGAATAACTAGGTAACCTAAAAAATACATATAAAAATAAAAGAAACAAAAGTAAGGTTATGTTTTGAAGTTTCTATAATCATTTAACACACTGTACGTACCTATAAAACAGTAGTTGTTGTAAAATGCAACAATTATTAAAGGAGTAGCTAAATTAAAACATTAATAGAAACTTACCTATGCTTTTAATCAATATCGTAAAAGTTAGGACACCAAACCAACATGCCACAAAACGTGTACATAAATGAAAATGGACGAACCGATGAACCTGCTCCCACAAACTATTCCCTACACTGAACAATAATACTACACATACGCATGAGTAGAAATGAGAAAAGACCGTCATCCTCCATCCGCCATCTAAAAATAGTTCCATGTGTATGGGGAATTTGTTATAAATATTACAGGTAATATAATTAAAAAAATGTGGATGTAATGTAAATAAATATATCTATAAGCTTTTAATTTAAATAAACCTAAATATATACATATTATTTACTTCTGTCTACTAGTTCATCGTAAACTGGTATTATGCGTTTAAGGTGACTTATATTTAAACGTAGAATAATATAGGTATATTAACTAGTATCGACAAACAAAAGCGTTTAATTTATCTGTTAAAAAACGTTAAGTATAAAAATGGGATGGTAAACGTTTAAAAAATCAACCAAGACGAAATTTAAACGGGAATTATAAACGAAGAAAACATATTGTATATTAATGTAAATTTATACGAATTTAATTTAAACAAACCTAAACGTATATTTAGGCCCACTGTATATAAGTAGTTCATGGCAAACTAAAAATAGTCGTATATTGTTAACTATATTTAAACGTAGATAAATTTACAATTATATACCATAGGATGTATATAAAAAACGTATAATATATCGTTTAAAACACGTTATGTATAATAATCGTAAACTGTAAACGTATACGGAATCAACCAATACCAAAATTAAACGAGTATTACGTATAAAATACGTTAGTTATACTAATGTGTGCTGCCTGGGTAGGTATACAAAAGAGGTAAAATTTGATTTCGTTTATTCGTTTTTTAAGAATGGCGGCGGAGGGCAAGTGGCAAGTCGGTTATTTTCAGTGCTGCCAACCAGATGAAATTAATAGTCGTGCGCATAATCGAAAATTGCCGTGTTTTTACGAATTTATCGAAATATATGACCGTGCCAAATGTGAAATTTATTCATTTCATTTGCATAAAACATTTATTTATGATTTAAAAACATGGCCACGGCTTTAAAATACTGCCGTGGCCACACAATTATTCTTAAAAGCCGTAAAAATGTGTCATTGGCAACACTGGTTTCTTTTCTGAAACCCAAGCGTACGTTTTCTACCCTCCTTTTCAATAGGGTACACTGAGGCTCACTCTAGCGTAAGCTCCGTAAATTTTGGAACGATTGTCACGAGCAAGTAAGCAAACCCAGAGTGAGTTTTAGAACGACTAGAGTAAAATGGAGTATGCCGCGGTAAGGTTTTGGAACGGAACCCTGATGTCAAATATAATTCCATAGTCGGCAAAAGTGATTCCTCCAAAATGTCCAAATATTTATTTGTATTTACAATTCCTTCAATAAAATGCAATTTCCCTATTCCTTTAGATGACATGCTGCCCCAGACCATGACCGATGCGGGAAATTTTACTTTTATTTTGAGACAGTCTGGATGGAACGCTTCATGTTTTTTTGCGAATAACTCGACTTCTGCTATCTCCAACACAAACTTCGAATCGGGCCTCGTCACTCCATTGTATTGCATCCCATTGATGAGAAGTCCAACTCATATGTTCTTTTGACCATCTTAATCGATTTTTTTCTGTTTCGCAGTTAGTAGTGGTTTTTCTTTAACCTGTAACAAAATTGTCAATTTTAAGCAAACATATTTGATTGTTTTAGTGTCTTCTATCCATGTTTTTTATTATTATAAACTTACTTTGTAAGTCCCAAATCCCAATTTGTGAGCTTCTCTATGACATGAAGATCTCGAAATTCGTCTTCCAACAGCATCACTCCACTGAGCACTTAATTCAAGGTAATTAGCACGACGGTTAGTTTCAATAATTCTTCTCAATGCTCGTCTATCGGCATTTGTAATCTTGCTTTTTCTAACATGACGGGGCTTTGGGCTGATTAAACCAGTAGTTTTGTATCTTCTAACTATATTTCTTACACTATATCGTGATAAATCTAATATATTTGCAATTTCCGAGTTCGATTTTCCAGAATTGCAATGTTTTATAACAAGAAAACGTATTTTTTCGTCAATGATTTTTCCTCTACCCATTTTATTAGACAGAATTAGCTTAAAAGAGGTTAAATTGTCTTGTGACAGTTATTTGCATTATTGTGTTATTTTTTCAAAGCTATCTTCGATTTTGGTTTATTTTCTAACGCATTGAATTCAAGTTGAAATAATGCAATAATGCTCCATGAGTTAATAAATTTAAAAATAAATAAAAAAATTGATGTTTTCTAGTTCTTGTTCTAATATAATTCTAAATTAATGCATTTTTAATTAATTTATGATTTAAAAAAGCATGTAATCTTTAATACTTTCTTATTGTCGTTATATAAAGAAAATATTAATAGGTGGGCCAACTGAAATGGGAAGGGGCTCGTATATGCTGCCACTGTTCTTAGCGTTTAGTACCCTATACAAAACATTTACAATGATACAATTGGGATTCAACCGAAATATAACAGTGGCAACTCTTTATCTAACACTAAAACTCCAACTAATAAAAAGTAAATTTTCTTTGCTAGTAATTTAAATTTAATGTATAATTATTGTTATTTAAAAAGACATTGAACTTATTTCTTCTTGTGTTTTTTTAGCTTTACATTTGATTTGTATCCTGTTTTACAATCTGGAATGACGTAAATCTTGCTTTGATGTTTTTTGACACGTTACTTGTACTCATGTACTTTTTTTCACATTAATTTGATTCTTTTCACCATATTTTTAAAAAAAATCACTTCATTTTACATTGACTTACATAGAAAATTGACACCGCTTTAATTCGACATGCCAACTACCATCAATTTCGCGAACTTTATAAAAAAAAGGACGGAAATTTGAAATTTGACCATTGTCGATTCGCCTCCTTCTCTCTAGTCTTCATAGTACTAGATATGCCGCTAGAGATTCATGAGTGTATGGGCACCCTGAATGGCCGATTCCAGATTCTTCTACAGATAAACACCTGTGAGTATGTTTGAGCCATCGAATATTCTTCTCAACCCTCTAACCGCCACAGTCGTACAGTCAGATAACAATTTGCTAAGGTCAGGCGTTTTTCACAAAAGTAAACAAAACTAATTAGTTATAGCTTTTTTCTTTCTCATTATCAAGACCTAAATGGGAAATAAGTATTAAGTGTGTTGTAGCGAATTTCTGTAAACAAATAATTTTATTTTGTTAATATTAATTTTTGCAATAAATCGGAAAACATTTAATATTTTTGAAACAGTTAGGTATAGGACGTAGTACATAAAATATGTTAGAATTTTTTGAATAATCCAAATATTGAAAATATACAGGACCTTTCATATTAAATAAGTAGTATACTTATCTTATATTTTATTCTGTCTTCATTTCCATTTTCATTTTTCAGCACATTACTTCAAAAAACAACTAACCAAATCAATAGTTTTTTCTTCTTTTTATTTTAACACCATTTCCTTTTTCCGTTGATTGTTACCAACTTCTTAATTTGAATATTAGTACATCTAAAATTATTTTCCAACGCTAATGCTAGACTCTACTTTTAACAATAATAATTTATTTATTTCATTTTGTTTATTATTACGTACAAATTCAAACAATTCATTTTAAACCTATATTATTATTAAGAAACATTTATTTTTTTCGCCAACGCCATCTATTAGCCGATGGTCAAAATATTTAAATTTGACAACCTCTTAACTGTTATCTTAAATATTAGAATGGTTAATTCGTCTATTTATACCTAGAGGGCGTTAATCAGTATATTTAATCTAAATAAAATTTAATTCCTGTAGAATTATAAACACTTGTCCAAGAACCCATTTTAGTGCTTGTAGGGTTTAAAAAGTTTTTAAATTTGTTTGTCTTAATTGTTCTTCCGTTCGTGAAATATTTTAATAATTTTAATTAATAGTTTTAGACCTACTTTTGTTTATGTGTTTTGACATCAACTTTTTGTTGCAACTATTGTTTTTTATGTATTTTAAAAAATACTCGCATACTTGTTTTTACACCGACCCTGGGATAATTCTCTTAGCTTAGTCTTAAATAGATGAGTAATTACGGGTGAGTTCTTGATATTTGACAACTTTTATATTAAAATGTTTAAACCCACTTTATTAGTTATGAGCTCATTCGTTTTTCCTCTCTATTTTAGACCTTACCTGATGATGAGGATCTGATCCTCGAAACCGGTCGTAATAAAATACTCTTGTGAGATCCTAAGGACCACCCTCGTTTGATTTACCTTTTTTGAACTTATAACTCACACATGGCTACCACCTTCAACTTTAATTAAATAAGAAAGTTGGTATTGGCCACTGTTACATGACACACACTGTATATAAAGTTTTTGGTAAAAAAAATGCGCCACTAAATAACCAATTGATGTGTCCGAGCGTTTTTTCGAAAACGCCCCTATTTATTTATTACCCAATATATTTCATTTTACTGTTCCACACTGTATATCTATACTCCTGTTTAATTTAAAAGTTGGGGTCATAAAATAAAAGATCCCACATATATTGATACCCTCTACTTAGAAGGTTAATCAGCTTTGGTCTCACTACAAAACATTCAAATTGTAATTTCAACGAATTTTACTCTTAAAGCTACGATTTTTAATTGAAAACCTTATCTTCAAATCAAGTCACGAGAGTTTAAGAACTCGAGCAAGCTGCAGCATTTTTTTAGTGTTGATTGTAATCGTTATTGGCGCATTTTTGGTTTTAGGTCGTTTCTTTAAGGGGCCGAGGGCGAGCAGTAAAGTTTATCTCTTGCAAAATTCTAACAGAAATAGACCGATAATGATAAAATCTTGGTCTGTCGTAAAACACCAACTGGAACGTTTTGAGACATAAAAATGAAATTGTTTGCGATTAGCTTGGGCAGCCACCTCCAGATGGTAGCACTAAATGCAGTAATAATAAAGAGTAACTATAACGAGATCTTGCTAATAATTAGTCGACTATTTATATTGTGTAATTGTTTGTTTCCGGGCTGTTATGCCGTGATCTTCCTTGGTTATTGTTATTACTACCGAACGTTTCAGCTGCAACTGCGGCAGCTATCTTAGGTGGCGTAGACGAAGTAGTCTTCTCGACGTATCAACTGAAATTGATTCCATCTTTGCTGTGTGGTATTTATATTCGTCTGCGCACTATTTTTGAGCGGTAATGGTATTAGGCGGTTTTATTTTCACGCTAGGTAATGTTGTTTTTTCTTCCTATCTATTGAATATCTTTTCAAAATTAATAAATAAAATTATTAACAATACCTTTTTAACACTTTTCTTCATTCGTAGTATATATTAAATTTTTTCTTGAAGTGTCCATGGTTGGGCATAAATTGTGGAAGACAAGTGGCAGGTGTTAACTGACAACTTTCTACTCTTCAAGAATGCAATCTTGTTTAGATAATGTAACCTACGAAATGAACTTGGTGATTCCACCAAAATTTTTAAACTAAAAAAAAAATTTATTAAAGTATTAACTACAATTAAAAATGTTGTCTACTACGGTTACACAAGTTTCGGTTGTTCCGGTGTCAACCTTCGGGCCTTCGACGTCGCTCAGATGGCAGCTAGGGGGTGGATAGCTTACAAAAATTCCGGAAATAGTAGACAAATAAATAGGCGCCAACTGGGTCTATATAGTGGCCAAACTATGATCCTATTTCCCCAAAAACCCAGTAAATGAGGAAAGAAATAAAAGACAAACCTCAACTTATGTTCCTTTATAAAGAAAAAAATATTTACTAAATATACAGACTAATTACCTAATGGCTTAGGTAATCAAAAAATTGGAGGAAATTAAAAGGAAAATTTACACTGTATATGTATATGCATAACCCAAAATAAATTATCAAATCAAAATATGGCACGGTTCGTCGTTAGCTTGGTACCACGCATGACGCATGCGCAAAATATTAATTTCCACCTTACATAAAAAATAAAATATAAAATAATAGTTAACTTAAATATTGTGCATAACCGCACCTATACTACATCGTATATTATAAACTAAACAGTAAACTTGAAATCCTTATAAGCTTATAACCCTCTCCAAATTGGAAGGCGATATCTGCTTAACTTTTAGTTAAGACCAAACTACCCAAAAGAAAATTATTAAACCATCAAATTTTATAGTTAAGTATAATTCATAGAACTAAATAAAAATATCAAAAAAAGAAAATAAAAATACAACATATAAAGGACTTTCGACACAGAGGTTATATACTTAAACTCCCAGGTTGGAAGAGGTTACTTAATCTCTGCCCCCACACGGGTCTTCTGAGATTGCTTAACTTAATCGTTAAGTCTGGTCCATTTAATAATGAATAAATTGAATAAAGTAAAATTATGGCAGTAGCCCTTAATAACTGAAGAATTACAACTTAAACGTGGAAGCAGTCCAAGTGTTCTGCGACCCGAAGGATTACTACATCAGCATTAAGTGCTTAAATTAAGTAAAAGCTTGAAATATTAATCAATTAAACGATGTACTATTTGATAATACTTAAGTTATGAGTGAAATAACCCTAGAACATTCTGTGCTCAAAAGTATAAATAATGTTGAGAATACCTTGACAACATTCGGTTGAAAGTGAATGTATAGTTTAACAATGCACACATGAAACTTCAATATAACGTATAAAAAAAAACCTGATAGTAGGGTGTCTTCTTTCACAGCATTCCCATCTTCCTATCCAGAACGAGAATCATCATTGTAAATCTAGCTACAAGTAAGCTAGGCGGCTAGCATACCAATGTTCTGTGTTCCCTCGATGAAACCGTTGAACTCCGGACGATATAACCCTCTGTGTACAACTGTTGAAATCCTGAGTCGCTACCCCCTGGGTGAAACTGTCGTCGAATCCTGGGTTAACAACCCCCTGGGTGAAAATTGTTGTCGTATCCTGGGTTAACAACCCCCTGGGTGAAACTGTCGTCAAATCCTGGGTTAACAACCCCCTGGGTGAAACCCTTAAAATATTACAAAGAAAAATGTCAATACACATTGACTCAAGTATCCCGAACTATAGGATTACCCAAAAATGTACATAAACTAGAAACTATTCAGCATCTAGGATGAAGAAAAATTACATTGGCTCAACAGTGGGTCATAAACAGTATTATGAGCTCAAATAATTAAAATTCTGTTACACCATGCCATAACATAAAAGAAATTGACAGCCACATGGTGCGTAACATAACCAAATATATACAAAACATACCTTTTTCGTAAAGGGTTAACTTGGTGGCCTTCCAAGGATGAGAAACACGTGAGATGATCCACAGCACAACAATATTCCACACTCCAAATGCTGTGATCTTCCAATTATTGCGTTAAAATCCTATAATAGATATGGGCTGGACCAATGACCATAGGAATTTACCAATACACTAAAATTCCTCTCAAAATACGAAATGTCCATTTACCCACAATTAACCATGAAGTAGAATCTAAAATCCCCTTTAATTAGGGTAAGCCGATGGGGCTAAATATTAAGAAAATTCTATTTCGACACAAAAATCGTCTTTTTCGTGATTCAATACCCAGTGACTAAAAAAAAATACGTCAGCCGTCTAAAATGGCCGAGGTCCCTTTCCGATAAATTTCAAGCCAAGTGGGTTCAGAAATTCATCCTCAAGAATTCCCCACTATATAACTTAAGAGACCATTTACGAAAGGTACCCTAAAAACTATATTTATATACAGTATAACTACATTTGGGAAACTGTTCCCGACAAAAATTAATACAACAGCGATCGCAAAAAAATCCCTCACGACTTAAAATCGCTCATTGTGAAACTACCTTACCTCGGGTTCTGAGCCCGATATTGGAACGTCCCACCAACATGACACTTGTCGGTGTTCTGTCGTCAAATGACGTTTATGTCATTCACTGTCATAATTAAAAAAACATTAATCCAATTCTGACAGCTATAAACAAAAATAAACAAAGAAAATCTTAAAGAATGGTATCGTAAATAATTAATTACCCAAAGGTGAGACTATAATACATAATATGTATAAATTTACAACGAAACTTGGTCTATTTTTAGGAGAATCTGGCAAATTAAAACAGTGAACACTACACTGCAAATATGACCATTGTAAAAAGTATTATACTAGTGGTGAGCTACCATCCTTTTACTTAGTGATGAGATAAAATAAATTGTAATAATGATGTCCGAAAGTTAGGATACAGGTGAAATTAGTTAATGACAAAAATAATAGTGATATCGTCAATACGATTTTACCCTTTTTTTTCGTATGATTAACCAGGTAAGCCAAAACAATTTTATTAATTCGTGGGGCCAAAAATGAACGTTACAATAACGGATCCATAATTATCACAAAGAGTGATATGGAACTGTATTGAGAAGTGTTTAAGGTTATCCTCTCACCGACACATAGTTTTTGAGGGGTTTCGGTGAGAGAGACGAGGTATTGACAAAACTCGTTGTAGGAGGCAATTTATTTACGGCTCTAATGATATGACGATCCGGACTCTTAATACACATTTTTATTCTTCGAGATTTCAATAGTTTCAGGAAGAGACTGCCGGCAAGACGTCTCTAAAATATCGAACTATGCGAAGTAATACCTACATTTAAAAAAATATGCACAATGTGAAGAACGACCTTGCGGATTCAAATCCGGAGGGCTCCATTAAATTCGTAATTGCAAAAAAGAATAAAAAAATATTTTCCGATTATTTTGAATTGTCGTAAAAATCCTATTTTTTGTGTTTAACTCGCGATTGTGACGCCATTTTTTAATATTTTTTCAAAATTCTTATACCTGTCGAAAGCCTAATTACTGTAGATTTTAACGGTATGTCCAAAAATATAATATTTTTTATATAGGATTTGTCATATTATTTAAAAAGAGGTGCGGTAGCAAAACTAAAGTGACAATTTCAGCATCGAGAAAAGTTTTAAACGGATGAAGATAGAATTATGATTAATCGATAAAAAATGTGCCCATATGAGTGGAAAAGTTTTTGGTGGAAAGAAATTTTCACAAGTGGTAACGGTTTCCGATTTATTTTTTTTTGTGAAATTCCGATGCGCGCTAACCCCAGCCTCATCTATTCCTCGCTTGCATCGCGGCCTGTCGTACGTGTATAACATCGTCTTTGTTATAACTAAATAACGTACAGGCAGAATTTTATAATAAAAACCATTTATAATTGGAATGGTATGATTATTTAATTCATACATTTATTTTTATTTGTACACAAACAACTTTCAAAAAAATAAGAAACAAATATACATCTAACTAAAGTTCCTGGAAATGAATTTAGGAAAACTGGAGAAAACTCCAAATGGCGTATTATTAGAGTGTTTTCTAGTTTTCCTGAATTCATTTTCAGGAACTTTAATTGGTAAACCTTAGTTTAGGTATGATAGGTAAATGTATTTATAATATAAATTACAATATATTTTTAATAGATTCTATTTTCGCAAAATAAAAATGTAGGTATAAACAGGGTGTTCTAAAATTGCTGGAATATAGAGCAACTACGTATTTCAGAGGTCAAAATTTCATAATCCCTAAACCTTATATACACAATTCAATTTTTTTTTTTGCCTTTTTTGCTTCAATATGTAGGACGGGTCTCGGATGTCCATATTTCTACTCTTTCTGGGGTCAACAATTTCGGGAAGTAAACACTCCATGTAAAACTAAACCAACTTTTCTTCCATGACGTTTTGCCAAAATTGGTCATCTATAAATATTGTGGCAGTTTTTATTACATAAAGTGTCCAACAAGCCAATATGCCATATGATCTGCCCGTTATATGTAGTTGCCTCTGAATTTGATTGAACCACTTATGTTTTTTATTAATATCTCCATCCGGAGAAAATATTGTAATTTTTTTTGGTGTTTATGGCTTAAGAAGGCGTCATATCTTTAGCCGAATATGGACACTTTATTTCCACAATTTTTCTCTTTTCCTTTCCTTTTTTCTCCTTTCTCCTACCAAGCCGTCAGGTGTGGCAGCCAAAAATGGTAATATTTTGTCAATAAATAAACCAGCAGGTTCAATATATATGTTGCGCATGGTTCTGTTCAATTCTTCAATTGCGTCTTGTTCTTAGCTTTCCCCGATTCAATAGCTGCTGAAAAAAATGGTTTAGGATACAGAATATTTGTGACTAATGCTTTGCAACTTGTGGATTTCCGTCTATTGCACACTTCTCCAAAATTCGAAGCAGTTAGTCTTTTTCTCCTTTCGATATACCATAAATCGTTGTCGCTTTGGCCATTTATTTCTTGCTGAAAAAATTCTATTTCTTCATTACTTTTTTTTTAAAGAATTTAAAAAATTATTTTTATTTTTATTAAATCATCTTCGGGAAGATCTGGATTTTGGCAAAATTGCCCATAGCTTTCGTCGTTATCAGTCTTATTTATTTTTTGTATTCGAGTTTTCTTTCTGATTATTTTCCTTCGTTATTTAAATTCGAAGGTCTTAACGAACTTTTCTTCCAAGGCAAGTTCTCGGTGTGTAAAGAGGCTCTCTTTTATTTTTGTTTACCACGACAGCAAAACATATTGCTTGATAAGACCTTCTGTGACCATAGTGGATCCTTTTGCTCCCAATAAATTTTGCAATAATTGCATTAAAGGATTCTACTAAATTATTGTCCAAATCATATATTAGACTAGTTGCAAGTTTAACTAAGTAATTTTTATGAGAATTTAGATTTATATTCTTCTTTACAAAAATATCCAAGTTTTTGGCATTCTTTGTGTTCACCAAACACATGACTAATTAAGTTATTAACATCTTTTTTAATAACTCAACTTTTTTGTCAAACGGTTTGTTCTCTTTTTTTCTATGAGCAATTGCTTTCGATATACTAAATCTAAGCCTTAATTCATTGCGCTGTATACACTGCCGAAGAACTAGTGGTCCAGCATTTTTACCTTTCGCCAAATCTATTTTTATTTTTTTAACTACAATATTTTTATATGGATGGATATCTAATATTTTTTGATAGCAGTTGCTGTCTCCGTCAGCAATTAACTTTTCGAAAATTAATCCATATAGTTTTAGACTTTTAGAAAATCCTTCGGCCATTATCTTATAATTATAATTTTTATAATATTTATATTTAGTGGGAGAACGTTTTTTATTGTCAGCTATCTTGCAAACCATACAAAATTTATTTTGATAATTGATGCTACTCCGCAAAAAGAACTGTTATTATTCCTGTAAGATCGTTTCGACCAACTGCCATCAGCACCTACCGTTATTTTAGAAATTCCATCTACATCAACATCGCCGGCTGCAATCGCTAGTTCCATTTCTTTATGAGCAGCATCTTTCATCGTTTGTAGAGCTGTTTCTTCCAACAGGTCACTAACCCTATTATGAATTTTCATGTACTGTCTCAAAGGCAAATGTGGCATTTCTAAAGCGCATGACAGTTTCTCTAGATTAGCCTAAGCCTATATTCATAATACCTAACACAGCATCTGTATTGATATCGGACTCTTGACAATGAGCATCTGTATGCACCTCAAAATTGCCATTGCACATGTAGCAAAAAAAGTCAAAGTCAAATTCCACTCTTTTCTCCTACAACTTTCATGTTATGTAAGCTGCAGCCAAATTCAGGGTTATGGAGACTTGCCTCAATAAGGGAAATTATCAAAAAAGAAATATCCACGATACGACGTCCTTCCAAAGAAAAATTTGACATGGTAACCATTATTTCGTCGGGGATATTTGGTTTGGTAATTTCAAGTGAAGCATAAGTATGAGAAGAACAAGAAGCAACCTACAAAAATCAAAAATGTACATCTTAGTATTACATATAAATGCCTTATTTACTTTATTTTCTTCTCTATATTTAGGGGAATTACTGCTAGAATTCTTAATGTTTCTTTGTGATAAGCGCTTGGATATATCCTGCGAAACAATATGATGAATAATATAGCTACAGATAATTTTTTATTAGATATTTAGTTTGGAATGTTATTTGTCTAGGTGCTATCAATATGTAATGTCAAACTTTACTTTTTACTTTAATTAAATGTCGTAATGACTTACTTTACCACATCAGTGCTATAAAGTGACATTTTACCACACTAGTGCAGTACAGCTCGGTACTGTTAGTCAAATTTAAAAATAAATAAGTTTGTTAAAATTCTTTTGAGACACCCTGTAGACTAAAGAATATTTTAAAATTTTAGCTATGTCATAAATATTTCATTTAAATAGATTTATTCTATTCCACTAAAATAATCATGCAAATAGATAATCATACAAAAACAAAGAAGTAATAATTTTATTAAAATATAACTACTCATTGTACCTATCTATTTAAAAATATAATCTGTTTTTTATTTCATTTTTGTCCTAATAATCCTGAATACGTCCAACTTATTCTCCGCCCATAAATAGTTAAAGAATCTCCGTTTTGAATGGTGTCGCCACGTCCCGATATTATATTTTGCGTGAAAATGCCACTTGCAGAGGGTCAGGATCTAAACGATCAAGTTTACAAATTTAAATATAATATTATTATATTATTACCTTTGGATTAAGAAAGTAATAATCTATGCTCCTGTAGAATTATAATCGCAACAAATTGTGGACTAGGTTTGAGCTTTAATAACTTTTTTAAAAAATTAATTAAAAAAAATCTAATTCTATAGGAGCATATACTAAGGTTTTCTTAACAATTGATAAAAAAATGAATCTTTAATTTTGTTAAATAAAAAGGTGAGAATTATAATTACATTGCTTCGACCTTTCGACCTCACAAGCCATTGAATTTATTACTTGATCCTTTATAATCACCTGATTTGATTCGCTGTGATTTTATTCAAGCATTTTCTTTGCATCTAACAAATTTCGGCATGACCCTAGTAGAACAAAAATAAAAAAACTTGCTTTAAATCAATGAAGTGTTTCATTTCTTTTAACATTCCATTGAGCTTACAAAAAATTTAAAGTTGATATACTGTTAGTGTAAGGGATAAACTTGGAAGGTATTTGAAACTAGATTGGAAAGTTCAGTACTAGAGCTAAAGTTTATACTCAGAATGTGATACGTGCATGTAATGTTGATATAGAAGTTATCAACCTTTTAAATTGAAGAAGTTAACATTGTATCGGTGCTAATATAAGTGGTTCAGATTTTAATAAAATTTAAATTAAAAAATTTGTATTCATCTCTCTACTTTGTATAATAAACTTCGTAATGTAAAATGAAGTTGTATTTTGAAATATATTATTAGATTGATTATTAAAACAAGTAGTTTGGTTAATTACTTTCTATAATAAATCAAACTAATCTATATTCTAAAAAATTTTTAATGTACTTTCAATACACACACCGTCAATTTGTAAACCATCTAAATTTTAAATTTACTTTTAACTAATGCTGAAATGTTCTGTAAAGTTAAGTGAAGTTATAAATGACAGTTTAATTATGTTTTCACAACTTTCCACTCAACCCAACAAATTCATGACATAAAGTTTTTGACCTCACCTTTCTCCATGTCCATCATCAGAATATTTCATGTAGTTATTGTATATTATTTTATATACAGTGTATGTCAGAAGAATCCTTATAGTTTTTGTACATCCTAACGTGTATAAATTGGTAGTTATAAATAATAGTATATTATGTTACTAGGAGTAGAAGGCCAACATTATATGTTGAGCGAAACATATAATGGGCCTTCTAATCCGAGTGACATATACTATTTTTTCTTCAAGCATTTAAATAAAAGTATGGATAAAAAAAATTAAAATAAAAAAGCTGAAATTAATAGAATATCTGTAAAACTAAATAACAGTTTAAAAAAATTTTGTGCCTACCTTAGTTGCTAAATATCTCTTGTTTGGTGCATTCTTAAGGGCGTGCATTGGAACAGAGAAGTCTGAACAAGTCCTCCCAGAGAGAGACAAAATAAAGTTATCCGAGAGGTGCTGCCTCTAGTTAGCAACTAAGTAACAAATATACGTTCTGCATTTTCGCATCTGCGAATAAAAATGTATTCTTCTAAACTCACAGGTACGGGCTTTTATATGGTATAGATTAAAATTTTTTTGACTTTGCTTCCCACTTCGGTGTCACCAGCTGAATTTTTCAGGGATGAAAGTACATGATAAGCTTACCCTTATTCCGGAGGTAATACAAAATTAGACAGAGCAAAAGGGCACTATCATAAAAAATCGAGTTATTGATACCACCAGATAAAAAAAAAATGCTTATTTTTTTGTTCTAATGCACAATTAGGTCTTTGTAGGAAGTGTTTTTTATAATTATTTAAAAAAAATCATTTGCATTATCCCTTATGGTCGAAAAAAAATTTAAACGTCAATATCTCGGTTTCAACCGTCCACAAATTTGTATAAAAAATCTCTTTTTAGAAATATACCTCTCATTTGACGAAAAACAAAGGCCTAAATGAGAAAAAACTATTCTTCATAAAAGTTTCGCCTATGTATTATCAAAGTAACAGTGCTTTCCCCATATTTTTTGCTTTTATATTAACAAAAATATAGCAATAAACAATTAGTGAAAGTGAATGATGCAAATAAGGAAATGTCAATATTAAAACAAAAGTGCCAAGAACTTGAAAGAAGAGCTAAGAAAAATAATATTGTAATTTTCGGCATTAAAATTGAGGAAGGAGAAAATATTATAGATAAGACTGTAGGAACGTTAAATGACAATCTAGATTGTAATATAAAGCACAGTGAAATAAATAATATATTTAAACTTGGAAAATCTGAAAACGCTCCAGTATTGGTAGAATTCGCTACATATCTAAAAAAATCAACTTTGTTTAAAGATATTAATAAATTAAAAGAACTTAGGAAAAAGGGCTTGTCTTTAAGCGATGATCTCTCTAAGGAAGATCGAGAAAAAATAAATATTTTAAGACAACATCAGAAAACTGCCAAAGAAAAAAATTTAGATGCTAAAATTAAGGGTTTTAAGCTGATTATCGATGGAAAATCATATTCAATAGATGAATTAGAAGAAAGATCTGGAAGCGAAGACGAAGAAGAAGACTACAGTGAAGCGGAAGAGGTAAACTCTAGTGAAGAAGAATTAGAGGAGAAAAGTTCAAAGGCTGAAAAGATAGAAAAATCGAATGCGGTCTCTCAAGTAAATAGAAGAAAACATAAAGCTAAATCCAGTCCTATCAATACTAGAAGTACCAAAAAAACGAAACAATAAAATGTACTTATTAAAACATAAACCTAATTTGTAAATTTATTTATACAATATAGTTTCTTTTTTTCACAAATTAGTTTCATAGTTTTTCATAGTTTCTGTAATAATTAGTAAAGAAATGTCTAAGTTAATAAAAGTGTGTCATATAAACACACGATCGATTTTAAATAAATTTGTAAAATTTAGAGATTCGGTTTATAATAAATATGATATAATAACGGTTTCAGAGTCTTGGCTAAAACCTGAAATTGATAATGATATTGTGTCTCTGCCTGGTTACAAAATATACAGAAATGACCGTTTAAATATAAGAGGTGGGGGAGTTGTTATTTATTTAAAGAATAATATTAAATCTAAATTAATTTCTGGTCTAGGGATAACTAGTAAACAGTTGTGGCTAACAATTGAAATTGAACATAAAAAATATGCTCTTGGCACCTTATATTTGTCACATAATAGATTCTATGAGGCATTTCTAAATGATTTTGAAAATGTTTTGAGTAATGTTTTACATACACATGACTATATATTGTGTTTAGGAGATTTCAATATTGATAACTTAGACCCAGAGACTATTGAGTGCAAAAAATTACAAAACATTTTGAATGTTTTTGATCTAAAACAATTAATTGACCAACCAACTAGAATTAGCTCAACAAGTATGTCATTGCTAGATTTAATAATATGTTCAAATGATCTTCCTGTTAAACAAGCAGATGTACATCAGCCTTTTTCTGATCACAGTTTAGTTTCGTGTATTATTCAAGCAAAAACAGATAAAATGAAACCTTTTATGTACACTTTCAGGGATTATACTAACTTTGATAAAATAAGCTTACATGATGATATAAGAAACGGTAATTTAAATAGAATTTATACATCTTCCAATATTAATGATAAAGTAAACATTCTCAGTAATACTCTTAAAAACATTTTTAATGATTGTGCTCCAATTAAAACTGTTAGAATTAAAAAGAAAAAATCTCCATGGTTAACGGACAACTTACGTTTAATGATGTCACTAAGAGACAAAGCTTTGGCTAGATACAAGAAAACGAAATTAATGCATCATTGGAGTTATTATAAAGAATTACGAAATTACACAAACGGTGCAATTTCTCGTGAAAAAAAGGCATATTTGGAATTTCGTTTTCGACATAGTAACCCAAAGGAAATGTGGAAAGACTTACGTGAACTAAACATTTATAGTATAAATAAAAATAATGACATTCCATTTTTACAGGACCTAAACAGAATAAATAAATTTTTCGTAGACTCTTCAAAAAGTGATTCTAAAGCTGATACTGATCTCATGTCTTACTATGGACAAAACTTAGCTCATAACAATATCTTGAAACTTGTCACAACTAATGAGGCAGACATATTTTCTGTACTATTAACAATAAAATCCAAAGCTGTAGGTGTAGACAGTATTAGTATAGAAATGTTGCTGCATTGTTGTCCAATCATATTACCTTACGTGACACATATTTTTAACTATTGCATACTTAAGAATGTTTACCCTGCTATGTGGAAACGTGCTCTTGTAATCCCATTGGCAAAAATGTCAAATCCCAGTAGTCCTAAAGATCTGAGACCAATTAGTATTTTATGCGCAATTTCTAAAGCTTTTGAAAAAATAATCAATAAACAACTAATATCTTTTTTGAACACCAATAATATTTTACCTCCTCATCAGTCCGGTTACAGATATTTGCACAGTTGTACTACAGCTTTGTTAAAAGTTACTGATGATATTCATAATGCTTTGGATGAAAATAAAATGGTCGCGTTAATTTTGTTAGATTATTCGAAAGCTTTTGATCGAATAAATCACCAATTACTCTTATCAATTTTGCATTACATAGGTTGTGATAATAATAGTGTTAATTTATTTCGTAATTATTTGAGTAATCGTCAACAAGCTGTAATTTATAACTCGTCTTCTTCTGTGTTTTCACAAGTAAACAATGGAGTGCCGCAAGGATCCATTTTAGGTCCTATTTTATTTATAATCTATACATTAGATTTTTATAAAAAACTAAATTTCTGCTCGTCTCATTTTTATGCTGACGATACACAATTGTATCATACATTTTCTGAGGAAAACATCGATATTGCTTGCCAACAGATCAATCAAGATATTGAGTCTCTCATTAATATGTCAAATAAATTAATAGCACTAAATCAGTAGCCATACTTTTTGGAAAAAGCGTTCTTAGAAATAGATGTATCGGAAAATTAAAAATAAATGTAGGAAGAGATGAGCTAAATATCGTAAACTCTGTCAAAAACCTAGGCTTGATGGTTGACTCCGATCTACGTTTTACATCTCATGTCACAATGATGCTTCGAAGAGCTTTTGCTAATCTAAAACTAATATATGGTAGCAGGGGTGTATTAACTAAAAAAAACAAAAATCATGCTTTGTGAAGCACTCGTGTTATCCCACTTAAATTATGGGGATGTAGTGTTTGGGCCTGGACTTTTGAAAAGGGATCAATTAAGATTACAGCGAGTACAAAATTGTTGTATTCGGCTTATTTATAGTTTGAGAAGGGCACACCAACTTCAAAATATTTAAAGGAATTGAAGTGGTTAAATTTAGCAGAACGACGAGTTTTACATGAATGCTTACTTTATCACAAAATTATAGTTACTGAAACACCAGCTTATTTATATAGTAAAATTCGATTCAGAACGGACGTCCATAATTTAAATTTAAGGAATAGAGGTTGTCTAACTATGCCAAAACATAAATCAGTTTTGTTTGAAGGCTGCTTTTCTTATAACATTGTTAAGTTGTACAACTGGTTACCCGATGACTTGAAATTATTCACAGATCATATATTATTCAAGTATAAATTAAAAAATGTAATGCTAGATAGAAAATTACTAATAAATTCTGTAGGTCGATAGTTATAGTTTTTAGATAAAATTAAATTTTATATTCGTTTTTATTATATTATAGTATTATTGTAATGTTATTATTGATATACTTACTGGTTCTTACTCATCTGGCTGATTTTTATTTTTTTATTTTTAAAGTTAAGATGTTAAGTTGTTTACGGTTTTGGATTTTCAATATTTTTTTCTCTCATATTCGTAAAGCCATATTGTGCGCTAGATTGAATAATTATTAAGTAAACATGCAGGGCACATCTATACATCGAAAGATGTTTAGGTATGTCTATCATAATACTGGTTGAGTGGAAGAGCAAAACTCTGATTTTTATCAGAGATTTTGAACTCTGCCATTTGGCAAACTATTTGTATTTATATATATTTTTTTTCTTTCTTTGTATTAGGTACTTAGTTTGGCCAATAAAAGCATTTATTATTATTATTATTATAAATTAATATTATTAAAATTTATAAGTACAAGACTTTTAAACTAATCAGAATCAGATTCACCACACGAATCAACATTTTCCAAAACATTAGCGGCTGTGATCAAACTTTTGCTGCAGTTTTTCTGTGCCATACAGGTAGGTGCAGAAACCGATACAGCCAATATTTTTTTCCTGCATTTACAAATTTTGCTTTCTTAGTCTAGAACAGAATAATATTATTAGAATATTGTACATCTATGAAAATTATCGGTGTATAGTACCTTTTTTGCATTTGCATGATGTAAGTTCTGTTATGTCTGGTGGCAGGTCGGACAGAGTCTTAGAGTGGGTATCAGCCTTCCATCTTGATCTACTTTCTATTCATACTCTTTAACATTAGGAAGCTGCATCTGGGGCTTTAAAGAGCTTAGCCAAATATTTAGCTGGTAAAAACATCTTAAACAATGTTAACTTAGGTCGTCTTCAGTCGGTGGCAATTTAGCAATGGTTTTTAAAGAGGCCATTAATCCCCTCAAAATGTTAATGGAAGTAACACTGGCAGTTTTTGAATACATTTTTATGAAACATTTTTCAAGATTAGAGAATATGTTTTCTTTTCCCAATGCCAGACTATTGGCTGGTTGCATCATAACCGGTCAGAGAAAGAAAAGCAGGCAAATTTTTTAGAAGATACCATCCAAATTTAAATCATGTACTGCTAGAAATCGTCTTGAGTCTCTTCGCCCTGTTTTGAACCATATCTCTTTAGTCAAATACTTCTTGAAATAAATTTTTAAGACTAGAACATCTGTATCGTTGCAATCAATAATGCAGCATGAATGCTCCGAATTTTTGGCTAACAATATGTGCAATAAGATACGAGTATCAGCTTCTTTATGATTTGAATTTAAGAAATCATCTTTTGATAGTTCAAAATTCGTCCCATATTTGTTGATATTCGCGAATCCACCACTAGTTACAAATTAAATATACTTTTGCTGAATGGAATTTTGAAGAAGTTGCTCTGACAGAAAATTTGTTAAACGTCTATTGTTAAATATCGAATGAATAAACAAGTTTCATTGTTGCGGAAGTGGTGTATTGGGTTGGTCAATTTCTATATCAATTGATTTCTGGGATCCTCTCTTTTGACGAGTTTTTGATAGAATGTTCTTTATAATGATCATATACCACATCAATCCTTTAAGCATTAAATTTATTTCTAAAAATAACGTTTACAAATACATTAGCATATTCTTTAAATGATATACAACTTTTGGACTTTCCCAAACCTTGGACTATTGCCATCCCATCAAAAATGTGACAAGTTTTGCCAGAGTCAATAGGTGCAAGTAAGTGTCTTTGTTAGTAAATGCCATATTGTTCTAAAATATTTCCCAATGAACTCTTATTTGTGGAGGTGCCGAGATACTCATTTACTGTTAGATGCATCGGAGAGGCTGTCAGCTCAAACTTAAAATATTTCGGCATAATTAATGCTTCTACCCACATCCTTTGCTAATAAATTTTTGAGTTTTCTGTTGATTGTCTTTGTCCATTGTATTTTCTTTATAAAAATCTGGAGTATCAACAATACTTAAAAAAACTCTAAAAAGTCGTTTGACCCTTTTCGTCTACTGTTAATTTTAAGGACTCTACTTTTGCACTGTAAATTTCCTCAGTTGATATAGAAGTTAATTTCAATGATACATATTTAAAAACATCAAATTTATTAGGCTGTTCCACTAAAGTAACCACCCATTCTTCATCTAATGCCATTCGTTTTGTTCTCTGTCTCAGCGTTAACCATGAAATATGTAATTAAAACATTGACCTCTTATTTTCATCCTGTTTGTTGAATCAACAAGCATATTGACTTGGCGAGGATTAAGAACATCCTTATTTTGATACCATTTTTGTCTTTGCTTCTTGCAACAACAAATCCGTAATTAAAATTTTAAACGAAATCCTATAACTTATAACAAACAACCTGCAGGGTGTTTTGCTTTTAAAAAGTATAGATTTGGTTCGCACCTCGTTTATGGACCACCCTGTATATTTAGAAATAATTGTTAAATATAGTCATACAACTTTTATACTAAAAATTTCGTCGTTTTTCTAATAATAAAACAGCTATCTATCAAATATACACACTGTACATGTGTTATTGGCTTTGTATCGTTGTATAGACAAATTTTTAAGGAATGTTATGATAAGATAATATACACGATGATGCATTTTACAAATTGAGTAAATTGAACCTAAAATCAGTTCTATCTCCACTATTCGTTAGCTTAGTATCTTATAAGTCTGTATATTAAACAATTTTGAAATCAATGTAAACCTACCTAAATTATGATAATTTAATTTGCGGTCAGCATCATTCTCTAATTTCAAAAAAAAATAATGCTTGGCAATACTGTAATATTTTATAAAAATATTCTAGGATTGAATACAGTATTACTAAAATATTCTAAAAATAAAATAAAATACATACATTTTTATTTGCCAGGAAAAACGCAATACCCTGTATATCCAAAAATATTTTTTAAATAACTATTTTTCAAATCTATATAACTTTTATTAGATTAAATTTGAAGTTTAAAATTTACTGTTTATTCATTTTTGAATTATCGTCGAAACCTAAAGTACAGTTGAAAACTAGAAGTCGAAAAAAAAACAATCCTATATTTTACTAGATACATGAAAGTTTAAACCTAATTTGAAAAAAAAATACATTTAAGCATATTAGATTTGTATAATTATTTGAAATATTTAATTTTATAAAACAACTAAAGGCACCATTAACACTCTGGCTCCGATACCCAACAAAATAAGCAAGCAATCGATTTTTGCTAAGAGGCCGTTTAGTCGTTTTTCTAAATTTTTACCACTTCCGTATAGACATTTTCCGGACCACAAAACGTAAAATCAATATATCAAATATGTGGTTGATGCGACTTTTCTTCAAATAAAAAAAAAAAAAAAATATATCAAAGAGGCTTTCTCTCATTACTTACATATCCTTCATGCTCTTACGCAAATATTAAATATGTTTAATAATTGAAATAATATGCATATTAATTAGTAAACTCCTAAATAAGAACCTGCGTATTTGAATTTATTTCGAGTCGACTTTAGCGCCATCTATTAGAGAAGCTCCGAATTAACCTGTGGCTACTTGTATGCAATTTTAAGAAGTTTTCTTTTATATTCTATGCAATTTTTACATATAAATGGCGATTTATAATTTCTTCCAAAATTTACTTCAATGAGCTTTTAAGGAAATTGACGCAATTAATTTAAATATTTTAAACGACATTTCTTGCTTTAGTATATAGCCTATTCAAAGAAGAATTATTTTCATCATCGGGTAATTATTACTGGTATATTTTTAGCTTTATTTCATCGTAAAAATTACCATATTTTGGGAATTATTTTTAAACGATCCCTGATAGTTAGAGACACCAAAAACCTTTATTGAACAGTAGTATATATCTATTATCGGCAGGAATTTTTTCACTTTTCTCTTTGTTGTAGTTTCAGCTAAAAAGTCATTGAAAGAGCGTTGTGTATGCCTATGTTAAATACATTGCCCACGCCCGCCCTTAAGAAAGTTATCAAACTCCTGTTTAGAAAAAACTTTTGACTTCTTCGGTTTGTAATTATCACCTTTTCGTTTTAAGAAGGCAATTAATTTTGAATAGTTTTCAATTTTTACATTATGTTTAATATTTAGTTCTGATTTCAGCATTGAATACTGCGACCACACTGTTGAACTTTTTAATTTTTCAGACAAATTAGTAAAATATGCGATCGGAACATTTTCTGAATAAAAATGTACGTGATTTTCTTCACTCCATTTCACAAATTTTGTGTGAGCATAATCGTAAACTTTCTTCGATTTCGTAGGTATTAAGGTTTCTATCGAAGATTTCGCTATTTCTAGCAATTCGGGAGGTGTTGATTACATTTCTTCTGACATTTTCTTTTTACTTGAAAAACACAGGTATAACGAACGGGTTACCACTATTTTTTTTATATTCTAAATCATACACTGACAAACGTCAAATTAAATAAGTATTCAAATGACAGTTCCAGCCTACTTGATTGCAACGTTCATAAGCCATTTAACATTAGGTTTGTGCTTTTTTATACTAGTACAAAAATGAAAAATATTTGTACTAGTATAAAAATAGGCTACTTCTACAACACGTGTACCTTGATATAATGTAAACATTATTATACTCTTGAAGAAAAATGAATTTATTATACAAGTTCAAATTAAAGTGTTACAGTTAAATACCGCCGAAAATATGCATTTTAGAAAAAAAAGTTTTAGTAAAAAGTTTTATAGTTTTTTTGGGGAAACATTTTGGCCAAATTCATTTTTTTATAGCTGACCATAATATGGGTATATCGAGGTAGACTTTGTTTTTTAAATGGGAATCCTATTTTTTACAGTACATAAAAAAATAAAAAAACTTTTGATGAAAATATTTTTTTTATTGGACTTTTACTTTTTGAGTAACAGCTACTTGAAAATTTTGCTAGGCGAAAAAAAAGTTGACCATATTATGGTTAGCTATAAAAAACGATTTTAGCCAAAAAAATTTTCCTACAAAACTATAAAACTTTCGTCTGAAAAGTGTTTTTTATAAAAGGCGGTATATAGCTGTAACACTTTAATTTGAACACCCGGTGTGTTGAGAGAGAGAGAATATTATATATTATAACTGTGACTCAATAATTTCTAGACAAAACAGTTCCTGTCATCATACTTTTGTACAATTAAAAAAAAAACAGATTAAGTTTCAGCACCATATGGGAAACTTTTTTATTTTTAGTTTCATGGAAAAAAGTTATTCTTTACAAAAAATAATGATGGTCCATAACCTGAAATATAATCAGATATTAAAATTTATAGGCGCTATACGAGGTGTGTCAAAAAGTATAAATTTTGCTATAGAAGTACCTTTGTTTTTGACAAACTTCGTATTCGACTGAAAAAAATTGATATATTTGTGCTTTGGATTTTATATCATGAACAAATTTTTATGAAGTTAGCGGCATACGGAACACTTTTTATTAATTTTAGTAAAAAAGTTATTCTTCATAAAAAGTTCTTCATGAACTGAAACCCAAAATTCAATTATCTGATACCAAATTTCATCAGTCGTATACGAGGTTCGTCAAAAATTAGCAAAATTTATGTTTTAACGCACCTCGTATACGACTTAAAAAAATTATATCTGTTGATTGCATCTTAGGTATTAGAAGAAATACTTTTTTTCGTAAAATTAATAATTAAAAAGTTTCCAATGTGGTGCCGACTTAATTAGATTTTTATTGTACAAAATATTTTTGACATGAGTAGATACAATCCTTACAGTCAGAAATTTAAACTTAATAATTTTGTCCATCTGGCTTGTATTGTTCGAAACGCTGCGTTATAGAGAAAAAATGGACCAGCGAAAATAGTGGAGGAAGTGAATTTTGTAAAAACAACAAAAACTTGAAAATAAACTACACCCAATCATAGAAAATATGTCACGCGCATGCGTTCTCACGCACTACTTTAAAACGTTGCCAACTAAAATTGGTGAAGGATTTAATATTTCTTGTAGGAAAGCACTTATCCTTGAATGAGCAAAACGAAAATGATAAGAAAATAAGGCAAGGTTTTAAAAGGCACGTACCATTTGTAATACCTATAGCAACCTAAGCGTCCCAGTCTGAACGTCGCGCTATCGTAAATTCGTTGCAAACGTATTATAGAACAAATTATTAATAAATTCAGCCATAAGAAAATAAGTCATAAATCTGCACATTGGCTCTAAGACAATATGCATAAAAACGTTTAATTATTGAAAACTTTATATATAATATATTATATTGTAACTTTTGTTTATCCTCTTTTTCATCTATTGGACAGCATAGCTCATGCCCAGCGTAGACACGTTTACTTGTGTGGTGAAATAATGTAGTAACAGTACTGAAAATTCCTAAAAATGATATCTCTATAACAAACCGAATGTGACATTCTTGGTATATCCTAGAAAATATTTCTTCTTCTTGTAGATGTTATTTTTTAAAGTCGTATTAATTAACCAAATAGGACGTTCCAAATACGATATATACACTATACAGTCTTATCTATTTATTTATATATCCATTGCACTCAGTGTTGCCAGAATATATTTTTGTTATGTACTAGATTTGTCTGAGAAATGTACCAGATTTCATAAAAATGTACCAGATTCTATGAATTTAACCCTATTTCTCGAATTGTAATGGTTTGGTTCATTGAAGAGCAAAAAAAGCTTTTGTCGAGAACAAACACAAACAAGGAACATTCGATCATGTATTGGAATAGATACGCCTTGTTTACATAAATAATTGTCGTATGATAATAAGGTCCATAATCGCATGCACAACAAACGGTGGTACCAGCAGAGGTTGCCACAAGGTCTCTTTCGGTTAAACGTATAAGGATAATAATGATTAGTTCCCAATGTTTCAAGGTTCAAAATACTTAATATGGAGCTTAATATTTAACAGTTCATTTAAGAATCTAGATCATATTTATAAAATTTCTCATTTAATTTTTTTCTACATTAAATCGGTGTTTAAATTAAATGTTTTTAGATTTTGTTCACTAAGATCCATCGGTTTAACCACTATATTTTAACTGAACTTTTGGCAATCCTGTTTGTGTATGTTTTTAAAAGTGTCATTCGGTGTTTTATTTTAGTGAAATATTCTTGTTTTATTTATTTATATTAAAGAACTTATTTACAAACGTGATTAGACATTTCAAAATAGCAAGAGATGCATATTTTTTCAAAAATTTGGACCAAAATCATTGCTCGCTCTTTTCACAGGTAGGTTATGTCAAAATCAATCTCATGATGTAAATAATGTAGATATCCATGGGCGTAACAACTGTGCTAGTGTTTTATTTATTTTTTGATAAAAAATACCTAATTGTAGAAACTGGTTATTATATGGTCTATACATTTACAGGTTTCCGAGAGACATTGTCCAACGTCAGTTATGACTGAACAACTTGAAATTAAATGAAGAAGATATCAAAACCTAAAGATGATAAAGTTTATTCAGATCACTTTTCACCTGAAGATTTATTTATCTATAATAATACGACATTTTATTTGAAATCCAATGTTTTGCCAATAGAGTAAGTAAACAAATGTCTTTATATGCATACTTTCTTATTGATATAGGTAAAAGGTAATTTATAAATATTTATTGCAAACGCCTAATTAAACAATTCTTTTTTAAACCAAGTGTTATTGAGGTCTAAAATACTGTGAGAAAATAGCTTAGAACTGTTGTCTCCCAGTTCTAGTTTAATAAACACAAAGTAAACTTTTTGATAGTAACAAACCCTATTGAAAACTTATATTTATTTTAGTACATGCTTCGGTTGGGGCAAGTAGTATAGAAAATGTATATGTGGAAATGTATGATGATTCTATAGATAGAGTTCGAAAAAGGTCATTCAAGAAACAATATTTCGTATTTTTTTTTAAATTTATTTTCTTTGCTTAGCAATAATCCAATAAGTGATATTATCATCTCATGTTCAAAAACACTGATAGCAAGCTCACCCTTAGTAGTTACAAATGGTCTTAAGGCTTCCTGGTTGTTACATTTTCCCATTCCCATTCCCACCGCTGTCACCAATTGTAACAACCGGCATGCCTAAAGATCATTTGTAACTACTGATAGGTCTTTAGCTACTGTTGTTAATATACTATTAAGGGATTAGGGCAGCGTCGTCACCAGCCAAAGGATCCTGGAGTCCTGAAGGAACATCCATTCACCAGTGGCAAATAAAAATATAAAAAAATTAAATTAAAAGAATAAAAAAAATAAAAAAAAAACATTGTTTTATAGAGTATATTTTTAACTTTCAATGTAAGAATAGAATTTCGCAGTACTGTGATACTACATAGACCATGCACAGGCTTGTCATTTTGTATATTATTTACATAATTTTATAGGATTATTAATTTTGTACTACTTTAAACAATTTGTATACTTTTTGAGTAAATATACCTACTATAAAGCTGGTCTGATGAAGGAGAAATGAAAATAGAAAAATAGTAACATTGTTTACAATTCAAACCCCATTGGTTATATTTAGGCGATACCCCGCACATTATGTTCCTCCATACTCTCAAGTCCTTAAGGGTAGGAACGCCGAGGCTTAACATGCTCGGCATATTTCTTACTGGTTTTTTTGGAAAGAGGTGAGAATAAAATTGGTTAATAAACAATAACATGTATATTTAAATATAAGTAAAAAATGACTAACAATTTCAATAAATCAGAACATTCTCTATTTTTGAAATAAGAGGCAAAAATTACTACCCACAATTGTAAATCTTTATTATGATAAACCATGTTATTATAATATCTATGGTTAAACTTTAATATAATGAAACCTTCTACATCACAAAAACTTTTTAATATAATAAAAAACTCTTTATATGATAAAACCCTTAAAACTGATAAACATTTAATAAGTAAACTTGGGACGAAAATGAAAGAATTGGCATTTAAAGCAGACTAATGAACTGTTTTAAAATACATAACCCAAACAAGAGATTTAAACATGTTAAAATAAAATAGATATTACCTTTGAAACTAAAACACTACACACACACTTTACTATATATAATAAATACTAATAATTACTAAGTTACATTTTTGGGCATAGGTTTGGCCCAACGGCCGCCCCTTGAGTCTCTTGTGTCAACGATTGACTCTCTATTTATATCAACCTTTATATTAAATAAATAATAAATATTATTTTAAAATAAACTCGACTTATTTACTTTTAATGATTATTCACACGATTTGTCCTTGTCCTAATTTACTAGTACAATAAACTATTTCTAATTGTTTGGTTTTAATAAGTATGTTGTGTTAATTTAATAGATAATAAAAATATTACATATTTTTGGGATTTTTGTTAAATTCTTTATATTTTAAAAATAATAATGCCAATTATTACAATACCTATATTTTGTCACTGTGAACCACCCCACGAGCCGCCACTGTATTTTGACAAAAACGTCGTGACATACCACTCATATTTTGGTTATCCCTTTTTGTACAATAATCTGTCGCATCGGAATGTTTAATTATTTTTACGTAAAAGTATTCAGTTTTCTAAGAAATTCTTCATTCGTTAAATTGTTTATTATTCTCGCTCATAAGGAACCTATAGAATAATTGCAAACGGTTACAACTTTGCCAACTATTAGTTAAAATGTTGAATATTTCATAAAACCATGGAAGTGACTCTTCTTTCGAAATATCAGGATACAATTTCAAGACAAAATATTCAAAACGATGAACCCCCTTGGATTATGGAGGAACATAATGCGCGGGGTATCGCCTAAATATAACCAATGGGGTTTGAATTGTAAACAATATTACTATTTTTCTATTTTCATTTCTCCTTCATCAGACAAGCTTTATAGTAGGTATATTTACTCAAAAAGTATACAAATTGTTTAAAGTAGTACAAAATTAATAATCCTATAAAATTATGTAAATAATATACAAAATGACAAGCCTGTGCATGGTCTATGTAGTATCACAGTACTGCGAAATTCTATTCTTACATTGAAAGTTAAAAATATACTCTATGAAACAATATTTTTAAAATCATGTCCATCCGCTTTCATCTAGCATTTTATAGTAATTAACAATATATAACCCCTTCCATAAGGTACGGCACTGACAAGTTTTCCATTTGTGTACCTTTCCTCTCTCCCCGTCTAGATAATCATTAAACCCACTACTTCCACAGGTAAGGCGTATCTATCCTAATACATGATCGAATCAAGGAACCCAACAATATATTTTACCTGTCGTCCAAATGGCAACAGGCTAAAAAAAATACTAGATTTTGTTTCGAGTGTACTAGAGTACCATATTCTTTAATAATTTACTAGATCTAGTACAATTGTACTAGACTGGCAACACTGACAGAGACACTGACTGAGAGATGACCAACATTATTTATGTTCGACGTTCGGCGCAAATGTCGAGTTCAGAGATTACCTTATCTCTGGTCGAGTCAATGAAAAACACGTATCTGATTATTCGACCACGCATGCGTCAACGAGATCCTAAACTGACATGATAGGTTTGTTTTGGATACGAAATTATAACGAATTATAATTATTTTATAACCAATAACCATCTACAAATATAATTAAAACAAAATAACAACGAAATATAATTTATTTCGTGGAGTTTGTGGTTATGTCTTGTCAAATCAAATGCAAAAATTCGCAGCGACAAACGAACGACTATATAAATTGGGTCCAGCACGAACACACCAACTGGAAATGACCGTGAACTGAACACCAACTGAACGAAGTTTATAAATCCAGCCCTAACACTTGATACTATTTTATTGTATTGAACATATCTATTTACGTAAATCTTTTTTATTTATTTGTGGTATTTTAATTAAGTTTAATCAAAATAATTGTTCGTAAAGAAAAATCAAGTCGACATATTGCTACTTATATGAAAGAACAAAGATATACCTACCTATTTTCAATAATATTAAAAAAAAAAACTCATTTAAAAGGCTTTATCCGATTACTACCTCAGTTTATTTAAAATTTATTACAGTTAATCAAACGTTTTTAAATATCGTTAAATAATGTAAATTTATTAATAATTTGTTGTGGCTAAATACTTTTTTTGGTATTTAAATGTATTTCTGTATGCCTATTGGACGAACATCTGGTAAATAAATTTCCGAGTTAAATTTGTAAAATGGCGAAAGAAACAACCGGTTAACAACTTTTACAAATATCGATTTTCTTATTGCGCGGTTGTTAGATTTTACATCTCATATGAGAACGATTGCATTACTACTGTTAAAAACATCGTAAACTTGGCTACAATGTTCAATCAGATGTTTGTGTTTCTGCCGAAGACGCTTAGCGTTGGCTTCAGAAATTGTGTAAACAATCCTATCTGTCTTGGTTATACATCTTTCGGTATTTCTGAGTAAAAAAATCGTGTATAGCAGTGGCGGCTCGTAGAATGTTCGTGCCAGGCACAGCGCCGATAACGGTTCAGATAATCGCGGTTTCTCGATAATGTCGATTGTTGACTGAATTAACCGAATTTCTTTACTCGCTTTTAAGTTTATCGTTACGTTACGAAGTGTTATTGACTTTAATACCTATGTGTCTTTTTGATTTCGATTAACTTATTTAAATATCTTATTTCCTAATTTTTAATTTATTGTGATAATGAATAAAATTAGCATCTTAAGAAACTTTTTAAGTGGTTTTTCGCTAGAAGAAAAACTACAAATTAAAGAATTAGGCCGGCTAATTCCCGATTTAAAAATTGAAAAACAAAGTGGAAGAGGGGAAAAATCGCGGTGTCGTAAATTTAATAAAACTATTTATGATAAAAAAAAATTGGTTGTGTGGTTACGAAGAAACTAATAAACTGTTTTGTTTTGTATGTGTTTTGTTTGGAGGTGACGAGACTTTGTCAAAAAAAGGCACAGACGATCTTGTCAATATATGGGATAAAATAAAATCCCATGAAGAAGCTAAAGTACACATAATTAATGTTTTTAGCTTTTCCAAGCTTGGTAAGTTAAATATAAAAACCTAGTTAAATTCGGCTTTTCGTGATGCTCTAATTAAACATAATCAACAAGTGGATAACAATCGATATGTTTTAAATCAAATTATAATTTGTAAATGGTTTTGTAGAGCTTCTGAGTTAGCTTTAAGGGGTCACGATGGGAAATATAATAATGGTACCTCAAAAACAGCCCAAACTGAACTTCTTGAGTGCATGTTAGATGTTACTAAGAAGTTAGGAAAGAAATAGAAAATTCTTCTTTTGTTGCAGTGATTGCTGACGAAACGACAGACGTTGCTTGTGAATTTCAATTAGTTATAATTTTCGAATATTTGTGTAAAGGACGACCAGTTGAGAGAT
This sequence comes from Psylliodes chrysocephalus, assembly GCA_927349885.1. NCBI lineage: Eukaryota > Metazoa > Arthropoda > Insecta > Coleoptera > Chrysomelidae > Psylliodes > Psylliodes chrysocephalus. The sequence continues at coordinate 3,784,912 of OV651824.1, read as the reverse complement.
TTTGGAGCTTTACGTGCTTGATGGACACGACATCAAATCAAATGCTGAATGCATTTTATATGTTTTATATCAATTATTAAAACATAGTCCAAACAAATTAATTGCTCAAAGCTATGACGGCGCGTCTGTAATGAGTTGTGGATTAAATGGTGCCAAAAAACAAACATCTCCTCTTGCAAATTACGTTCATTGCTATACACACCAGATGAATTTAGTTATGACAAGTGCTTGTTCTGTCAATAAGCAGGATAGAATATTTTTTCTAATTTATCTGGTTTGTGCTTTCTTTTCCACGTCTCCTCAAAGATTAAAAATTCTGGATGAGGTAGTTAATCGCAGGTTTCCAAGATCTTCCCAAACACGTTGAAATTTTCAATCGCGAGGTATTCATACTGTTTATGAGAATAGAAAAGACCTCATTACCGTTGTGGACATTATATAAAGTACTTCACGCGATTGGTCGTCTATTAATCAAGCAAGCGGGTACAAATTAAAACTTCAGGATAAAAATTTTATATTTTGGTTAAGTATTTTTTATCAAATAATGCCTGACGTGGAAATTATTTTTAACCAATTACAAAAAGTATGCACAGATTCTGTTAAGGTCAAGAAAGATTTGCAGAATTTCGAAGCAGCAATTCAAGGTATACAGGAGCAAATGGACAGCATTATTGACAATATTCAAGGAGAAATAAACACGTCGCAAGGGGATACTGGTGAATCAATAAGAAAAAAAGGCACGAATTAGTGAACAGCAGAAAACGCGACGTCTTAGAAATATGCGTTTTATTGCAAATAAAAACAAGGTTAAACTTTTCTGGGCATTTGATTGCTCCTAATTTATTTATGTCGGAGAAGTTTTTGGTCTATAGGCATCAGTTTCCCGAATCATTCCTCAATGAAACATGTATACAATTTTAATTTTCAAACAAAAATATGCATAAAAATAAATTACAAATACTGTATCAGAGAGACGGATTAAGTATCACCTCCGTAGCTGTCCCGATGTCAATTTTATTAAATGAGGAAGGTTTAAATTGTACATTTCAGGAAACTCTTAAACTTTTAGCAATACCTATGTCAACATCTGAAGCAGAGCGCTGTTTTTCAATGATTAAACGGATTAAAACATTTTTCAGAAATACAATAAAGGAAGAAAGACTTAGTGCTTTAGGTATGTTCTCAGCAAAAAAACATTTTATAAATGGAATTGAAAATTTTAATAAGAAATTAATTGAAAACTTTGCAACCAAAAAAGAAAGAAGAATGGACTTTATTTATCGGAAACTTTAAAACTTGTATATCAAGCAACTTTGTGCGCGTTTGTAAATACTGTAAATAGGTATAGTTTTATTTTTGTGATTTTTTTGGTATATGGACCTAAAGACACTTTATGGTATTAACAATCAATATCAATAAACACTTCGCCACTTACCTAACCATTTTTTGCAGTGCCGCCTGCAGTAGTACCTGGAGGGGTCCCTGTGAACATTCTATCTTTAAAATGTACTCGTGGAAATATTAGATATGGAGGCACTGAATTTCCTATAGCGTTCATAAAACAGCATGATGTCACCAAGACGCCTCGTTCACCGGACGTAACCTGGCCAATCTGCTTAAGACCCTTTTGTCCAATAATATTAGGTGGATTGTGGACTGTCGTCAATGCCGTTTCGCCTAGGTCATAAATGTTCTGTAGAAGAGGGCCCGTAGGAAATTTATTGTAGGCTCTAGATAAGTTATTAAAAAATTCGTCGACATTAGTTCGATTAAAACTCGTTGCACGCCCCAAACTAGTAGGTTCTTGTTTTCTTATTGATAAATTCTTATACCGCTTTAAATAGCCGCTTAGCCAATCAACACCTGCTTGCTGATTTTTGTCCATGTAGATGGATTTTTTAAAATATTTTGTTTAGCCAATTCAAATGCCAACGTCATAACATGTTTTCTTGTCAACGCATGGTGCATGCGACATGCTATGAGAAGATAATTTCTCAAATCATCTTCCAGTTCCTTGGGAAACACTTGATTTGTATTATATCTTGGCGGGAATCGGAAATGTAAGCGCTCTTCTTGAGAACTATTCCCGTTATTGACAACATACCTTTTGAGTGTCATGTGCACTATAAATTCGCTTCTCTTGCAGCTTTTCGTACAGGCACTCGATTATTGATAACGTTTAGTACGGCAGTTTTCATAGTCTGTTTATCATAATCGCCGATTTTTCGCGGTTCTTTTCTATTTCGCACCATGATAGAAAGTTTCTGGAACAACAATTTTAAATTAAACTTATTGCTTTGCTATAAGGGACACAGTGTTACATTTAACACTGTACCCCTGGTTTACCTGTAACACTGTGCCGCACTGGTACCCACGCCAGCAAAAGTTGATTTTCACAAAGTTAACAATATTTAAGGTTATGTCCTTATGCTGATATCATTATTTAAAACCGTATCTCTAACCTATAATCACAAACTTATCATGAACTAATTTATAAACAGCTAAGACAACTTTTAAATAACTAAAATATTTTACTTCGAGGTATAGAAAATGCAATATACTCACTTGTACGTATACACCGAAGAATCAAGCAGAACTAGAACTAACGTTCGCGGCAATACCAATGTTCTGTTGGCAATAGGAAGGAAGTGGTATTGAAAGTAACACTGTTCCCCGTGTAACACCGTGCCCCCTCTTCCCCTACTATGCTGACCTGTATGCGATAATTATTGGGAGTTATATAAATTAACATCGTATAAATGTTTATTACAGGAAGTAAATAAAAGAAGTACAAAAGTTGTTTATGTAACTGCTAGTGCAAGTATTGCTGCGCAGATGAAACTTTAGTTGTGGATGTATGAGAGGCGTTAATAAATATTATATTAAAAATGTTTATGGGAAATTTAAGTACCGTTTTAAAAATATATCAAGGAAAATTTCCATAAAAAACTTTTAGTGGGTTACATCTAATACTACGTTTTTTTTTTTAAATAGTCCATCACAAATAATATTTAAAATCTTAATTATTTACAGTTAAGGTAAGGTTGAAGATCAGTTTTAGATGATTGTATAAAGGGGCATAAAATTGCTATTTTTCAAAAATTCTAATAGTGATAGTTTTTACAAATTTTGATTTTATTAAAATATACTTCTAAATGTACTTTTATAAGTTTATTATTTAAAACGGAACAACTTTTAATGAAAGTGTTTTTTTGTGGGTAAAATTAAACAACGTGACACTTTATAGAATTTATTTAAAAAAATGGGCTCACATTATCTAAGTAGTAATTTAAATTTTATTGATATATCTTTCACACTTTTGACAAAAAACTTTTTTTTTTAATATTTACTTTCATTCAAAATGGAATAATATTCTTCATACTTTCATATATCCAAATTGTATTTAAAAATCGAATAAAAACTAGAACGTTTTTCTTTAATATATTTCGATAATATGGGGTATTTCAAAAAGACGTGTTACAAATAACAAATTCGTATTTAAATAAAAAATTGATTTAGCCCTCTAAATAGTTGCACAAAATTTGTTTTAAATCGATAAGTACGTTCCTGAGATATCCTGTAAAATGCAATAATCTTCAAATACTTTGAAATGACGTAGTTTTATTAGCCCTAACAAATTAGTCCCGTTTTTATAAAACACCATGTAGCAGAATAATTATCAAAAAACGTACCAAAAGTCAACGAAATATTTATGAAGAAGAAAATTCCATTGATTGTAGCATTATAAATACAAGCATTTCTCTAAGATCCATTTTTCAAAAAATTACGTTACAAAAATTGGTTTAACTTTTAAAAAATATGAGATTCGATGTGGCCAGTCGTGTCAACAGTTCCCTATTAATTAATAATGCAACAGCAAATAAAACTGTTAATTAACATAACAAAACACAACAGTAAAAATCACGTTTTTTTTTTGGAATTTCGGCATATTTAAAAATCACACAGGGGTAAGTATTATTGGTAACTACTAGGTACACAAGTATATTTTGGAGAAAATAGTGCATTTTAAGTTATCTGTATACCACAGTATGGCGAGCAGTTCTTACGGTGTTTTTTTTCCTTCTTCCTTTTCTTGTTCCTTCTTAATTTTTAGTCGACCTTTTTCTTCTTTATTTATCGTTCTTTATTTTTCTTCTTCTCTTTCCTATTTCTGTTTCTTTCTTCCATTTCCTTGTTCCTTTTCTTTTTTGCTTTCCGTTTTACTTTCCTTGTGTTCTTTTATTCCAGTTTTCTTCTTCCTTTTCATTTTTATCTGCCTTTGCTTTTTTGCTGTGGTAGCTTTGGTCAATTTATCTCTTGTTTTTTGTAGGTAAACTTAATTTATTTTTTTATTAATTCCTTGTATTTGCGTTTCATATAAAATAGGTACTTTCCTTGTACCGGAGTATATTCTTATCTTATCTTACCCTATTTAATTTTAAGGTGAAGGGGGGAGAAAAAGTCCTTTATATCTCACAAGGAAAGTCCAATGTTTAATTATTCAACAAAACATTGAGTGCGACCGGTTTCAATGTTTTGTTGAATAATTAAACATTGGACTTTCCTTGTGAGATATAAAGGACTTTTTCTCCCCCCTTCACCTTAAAATTACTTCAACTCACACATGGCTACCCCCCTTGTCAACCCTATTTAATTGAATAATTTATTTTGAATAAAACTAGTTTCTTTCTCCTTTCAATTATTCATATAATTCTCAATTGTGTAAGACTAATTCGGCTTTTACCTGTTTCTGTATATATTTACGCTGGCGTAATTACTTTGCTACCTATTAAATAAAATACGATTTTACATATAGCGTTTTGTACTTTAAACGTTCCAATAAAAAACGTCCCACTATTTATTATCTTTTTTGACGTGTTACGGCTTCACAACTTTAAACTCACAAATACATTTAATATTACTTCGCGTGTTACCAAATGATAGCATGCATTCATGTTTTTACTGTCTCTTTTAAACAAATTGAAAAATGTACATCGATAAATCATTTTTTTTTAATCGCAATCAAAATAAACGTTTTATACCAGATTTAACTAAAAATGCACCATTTTACCAAAATTCTAACACTCAAACCTCAACAAGCACCTTTTTTAAAATCATGCATTCACATATAACGTTCCGGCAGTACGAGTTTACGTCTTCGGTTTCTTTGGTGCCGTTTTCAAGTTTTTCAGTTGCTGCGGGATGTATTTTGGACTGCTATTGGCTGCAATGTCGTCTCTAAACGCCAAGAAGCCCAACTGTGCGTGAGAAGCTTCGTTAAGGGCTCTGGATCTGATGCACGCTCTGTACTGGTCTGCAGAGAGTTTTTGGCCACCTGGACTACCAGAACAAACCTGGAATCAAAAAAAAATTGTTTGATTCAAGAAGTAAACATATACAGGGGGATTTATAATAAATTGTATACTGAGCAGTTGTAGAATTCTAATGATTAAAAAATGACGATTGACTAAAAAAGAACAGAGTGGTAAAGTTAAAATATTTTAATATATTTATTTTGAAATATTACAGTTCCCGCTTCACTGATATTGATGAAATTTTGTTAATTGAGGTTTTTGGGGTGAAAAATGTCACCATAATGTTATTTTTGGCTTACTCCACGAGGATGCGCTTCATATGTTAACGGACATAACATTTTGACCATAATAATTTTGCTTCTTTTCGATTTTTTCCATAATTATTAGGAAAATTCCATTAATTTATGGTTCTTACACCTTATTTTTGTATTTTTTATTTTCTTTTCTTGAGACAGTAACAAACAAAGCCAAGAACGCCTTAATACAAAATAACTATCCAGAAAAACTAATAAATACCATTTTCCAAAAATGTACAGATAACACTGATGTGACATGAAAATTTTTAGGTGTTTCTAGTGCAGTTTGATACCCTGAAGTCAAATTTGAAAACAGATATTCTGTAACCTGCGGCTTTATTGCATCATTTCATATTTTCATATGATCAGGGATCTATCCGGTTTAGACTGGTTTCTGCCTGCCTGTTTGAAGTAAACAGCGTGTTTTACGATCATTTTATTTTACAAAATTGATCAGTAGACTACCGGTATCCGAATCAATTACGTTTACGTTTTATAAATTACAGTGTTTAAGATTTTTAGGTACAATACCTAAGTAGTGCGTAAATAGTACCAACAGTTTATGTTATGTGTGCGGAGAAAACTTTTAAATCGCAAAAACGTAATTTTACTTGGTTTGAACTAAAAGCTTACGAACTGTATTTTGTTGTTAAAGTTGGGGACCAAGACAAAGCATGGGCCCCTCGTATCTATTGTAAAACTTGTGTAACATTGTTAACAGCTTGGTTAAAAAATTCAGATCGTAAAATGCCCTTCGCAGTGCCAATAGTTTGGAGAGAACCTAAAGACAATGTTACAGACTGCTATTTTTGCCTCACGAATATTAAAGGTATTGGACCCAAGTCTAAACATACGGTTAAGTACTGTAATTTACCAGCAGCTATAAGACCTGCCAAACACAGTGAACAACTTCCTATTCCAAAAGCACCAGCATCTTGGAGTCTCGATAAAAAACTAGAATCGACTGGTTCTTTAAGCGATGTTACAGAAACCGCAAAGGAAATGACAACCGATCCTTTATTTGATTTACCAGGATGTTCAACAGCGCCGCATCTGATTTCACAGAGTGAACTTAATGACTTAGTTTAAAATCTAAACCTTTCAAAATCGCAGTTTGAACTTTTAGTGTGTAGACTAAAACGTTGGAATCTTCTCCAAAGTGATGTAAAGATTATTTTTTACAGAAAAAGGCAGAAAGACCTCACAAATTACTTTCTTCAAGAAGGAGATCTAGTATACTGTTTAGAAGTTAACCTTTTGTTTAACGCACTAGGACAAAAACATGATCCACGTGGTTGGCGTCTATTCATTGATTCTTCTACACTTAGTTTAAAGGCGGTATTGGTTCATAACGAATATCCATCTGTGCCCTTAGCTCAGTAAAGTAAACGCAGCCAAAAAAGTGACACTCAAGGGATGTCCGCGCACAGCCTGCCGCGCATCTTTCTTAGCAGAGAAACAGTCGGGACTACTTGTTGTTATTTAGTTTGTGGTCAAAAGAAGTTTCAGTAGTTTGCAGAAGCATATACGGTAAATTTAAAAAGGTTGGATTTAAAAAAATAATTTTGTTGGAACTGTAACTACAGTAATATGAAAATATGACTGTGTGGCCTCTGAATAAATATACCACTGAAGCCACATTAGTGTTTATAATTCTCAAAACAATGCGTACTTTAAAACGCTGTTCGACAAGAATTTTCCTAAAAATTTTAAAAATTCAAAGCTTTAGTTTTTTTTTAGATTAACAAAAGATGTGAATGGGTAAGTACATTTATGGAGAATTTTAAAATCAAATGTAATGATGTTTTTGTTAACAAGATAAACATACCAAGACTGTCTTTAAAATTTGATTAGTCGATTTCAGTAGCTTTCTGGAAATAATTTGGATCCTACGTCTATCCAATTTATGCAAGTATTTAAAATGCTTATATTATGTCATAATGTAATGCATTCTGGATCTGAAAACTGCGAATAGAATACTACTGAGATTTTGTTAAAAATATTAAATTTACCATCAAATGTAACAGAGAGTTTTGAACCTAAAACACAAAGGTAAGCTGTGCTTGTTTATAAATGACTTATTAATAAGGACTAGTGCAGCGATGATATATTAGAGACAAATTTTGTCAAATATGTATCTGTATCTATAACGTGTGGAAGACAGATTACTCCCACGGCACTTGGGCTTCACCAGATGACCCATTGTATATGCCCCTAAATTGATAGACCCCTTAGATTAAAGAGACCGAAGATGTAACATTACACACTGCGCATGTTGTCTATTTTAACCCCAGTAACCCACCAATTGAAAATCATTGTTTGCACGACGCTACCCGAATTGCTCCGATTTTTCCATTCAACGCTCACCTCCGCCTGAGTTCAGTCACCATTGACAGCTGTTTTTTGATTTATTAGTTGGTGTTTTAGCAATTTAAAGTGTTCTAGTTAATTAATTTTAAGTTCAAAATGCCACGATGTATCTTGAAAAATTGTATATACTTATAATACAAGTACCAATGTTATGAAAGACAAAAAATATATTCGTTTTCAGCGGTAAATATTTATTAACGTTTTGACATAAAGCGCCATGATCCTTTGGGCTGAATACTTCAGACCCGCATTAAGGGATTTCAATAAATATTAAGCGTCAAATACATATTTCAGAAAATAGATTTCATATTACTTACATAAATCTACAAAAGGGTAAAATTTTGAACATTTTATTTAAATAAGAAGTAAACAGGCATTGTTGCTAACGAAATTTTGTTTTTAAAAAGTAGTTTTATAAGAATATTTACTAAAAGGTGGTTTTCACCCCTTTTTGGTAGATAAATAAGAAGTAAAGAAGCATAGTTGCTAGCAAAATTTTATTTTTATAAGGTATTTTTATAAGAATATTAGATGAAATACAGGATGACCTACCTAAAATTTCAAGGTTCATCTTAAACAAGAAATTTCGAACAAATGGCATCAACAATGGAATTAACTAAAAGAAAACAAGTGATCCCTAAAATACCCAAAACTCCGTGGTTCAATAGTAAACAATGCTATGAAAGAAGGTACCTTTCCACAATCATACGGATGAGAACTGGCCATTGTCTAACCCCATATCACTTATTTCGAATTGGTATTAAAGATGACCCATTTTGAGAGTGTGGAGAAGTTGGATCGTTAAATCACATCATCTTAGAGTGTCCCATTAATAAATCTCCCCTTTTTGATGTATATTTGGAACTAACGAAGGCTGGTTTACCAGCCCCATTTGATATTCGATACATCTTGTCTCATTTGGATGATAGAAGAATAACCACCCTTTCTAAATTTTTAAATTTCTTTAAAATCACTATCTAGTAGAAGCAAATCCACTATATCTGGGTAAATTGTTCGCAGTAACATAGCCCAAAAAAAGAAAAGAATAAGAAGAAATCGAAAGTGACATTTGAATCCTTAAGTCTTAAAACAAAGTAAAACTAACAATGTGATCTAGTATAAGCAAAAAAATACTAAAGTTACGGGAGTTAGTCACATAGTTAATAAAATTTTACATTATAAACCCCTAAACAACCCGAACAAAATTTTCATTTACTAAAAAATCCAAATTCTTGCAATATTTATTATTTATTTACTATACAATCGAATGCGGTTTCAAAGATAACGGGATCAAAAATCCGAATCTCTAAATTTTGGAGCTAAAGGCTCGAATAAAAGCAAGCGACCGATAGGGGTTACAAAAATATTCGATTTATCGATTATTCTGACATTTTTTTATGAAAATCGATTTATCCGTTATTTTTAATAAATTATTTTTGTTTTTTTAGGATAATGTAATAATTAATTTAAAAGGAAATACAAATAGAAAGTAGATTTATTCAAAAAAATCGATTGATTGAAAATATTCGATTTTTTGGAAAAATCGATTTATCGTTTAATCGGTTTTTTTAATTAATCAATTATTTTCCATTTATCAAAGGTATTTTATAAAAACATTCGATTGATCGAATATAATCGGTTATTTTATATAACCGATATTTCGGGTATTTTTTAAAATTATCGATTTATCGGTTAATCAGCTTGTTAATAATCGATTATTTTCGATTTTCAAAGATAATAGAATAATCAATTTTAAAGGAAATATGAAAAGGATTATTAGTTCATTAGGATTATTATGTTTTTGGAAAATAGATTTATCGTAGAATCGGCTTTTTTAATTTATTGGTTATTTTTGATTAAGCGATTATTTTGGAATAATCGATTATTGTAAAAAGATTGTTAAAAAATAATCGATCGATCGAAAATAATCGATTATTTTCAATGATCGATAATGAATTTTGAGAATCACCCATCCCTAGCGACCAAATGATTTTTAATAGGTTTAAATTTTAAAATGTTATCTGGTTTTAGACATATGCATTTCTAGAGTTTTATGTGACTCATTCTATATATTAATTAATATTCCTAAAGAAAGAAGCTGAGGTTACAATACAAAACAGCATTTACTCATTTTGACTAATTTTTAATATTATGTAATAGCCGTAGAAAAAATATAATGTTCAACTCAAAAGGTTTGATTTGCAGTATTCGCCTGCGCACATGCTTTTTTTTATATTACTCGTAGACAATGAGTACCATTTCTTGCTCTATTAACAATATTCTATTTGAACATTTTACTGTAGTCTCTTGCTGAAAAGTCCGTAGTAAATAAACGCTAACGAAATATTCTATATAAGGTTTTCTCTTTACATAAAATGTCGTAGCATCTGTTTGATAAAAAAATCACGTTAATTTTATTTCATAATACAAAATTCCATTAAACATATATTTTAAATAAATCTAATAGTTCATTATGATTCTAATAAACAAAGTCCGGTCCCTGTCACAGAATTTGGGTTTCTGCCCAGTTTCCCCACTCCGTTAACCTTTCTTTAGAAATTGGCAACATTTGCGCAGGTTAAGGGCGGGCGTGGGCAATGTATTTAACATAGGCATACACAACGCTCTTTCAATGACTTTTTAGCTGAAACTACAACAAAGATAAAAGTGAAAAAATTCCTGCCGATAATAGATATATACTACTGTTCAATAGAGGTTTTTGGTGTCTCTAACTATAAGGGATCGTTTAAAAATAATTCCCAAAATATGGTAATTTTTACGATGAAATAAAGCTAAAAATATACCAGTAATAATTACCCGATGATGAAAATAATTCTTCTTTGAATAGGCTATATACTAAAGCAACAAATGTCACTTAAAATATCTAAATTAATTGCGTCAATTTTCTTAAAAGCTCGTTGAAGTAAATTTTGGAATAAATTATAAATCGCCATTTATGTGTAATAATTGCCTAAAATATAAAAGAAAACTTCCTAACACTGCATACAGTAGCCACAGGTTAATTCGGAGCTTCTCTAATAGATGGCGCTAAAGTCGTCTTGAATAAAAATAAAAATAAATTCAAATATGCAGGTCCTTATTTAGGAGTTTACTAATATGTATATCATTTCAATTATTAAGTTGATTTGTATTCGATTTTTTTTATTTTGTAAGAATTAAACATATTCAATATTTGCGTAAGAGCATGAAGGATATGTAAGTAATGAGAGAAAGCCTCAACTGTATACTTTGAGATTGGAAAATGTCTGTAACGGAGATGGTAAAAATTTATTGCTTGCTTATTTTGTTGGATACTGGAGCCTAGGTGTTAATGGTACTTTTAGGTGTTTTATAAAATTGAATATTTCAAATATTCATACAAATCTAATATGCTTAAATGTATTTTTTTTTTTAAATTAGGTTTTAACTTTCATGTATCCATTAAAGTATAGGATTGCTTTTTTTTTCGACTTGTAGTTTTCAACTGTACTTTAGGTTTTGACGATAATTCAAAAATGAATAAACAGTAAATTTTAAACTTCAAATTTAATCTAATAAAAGCTAATAAAAGTTATATAGATTTGAAAAATAGATATTTTAAAAATATTTTTGGATATACAGGGTATTGCGTTTTTCCTGGCAAATAAAAATGTATATTTTTTTAGATAGAATACCCTGTATTTTATTTTTAGAATATTTTAGTAATACTGTATTCAATCCTAGAATATTTTTATAAAATATTACACTATTGCCAAGCATTAATTTTTTTTGAAATTAGAGAATGATGCAGACCGCAAATTAAATTATCATAATTTAGGTAGGTTTACATTGATCTCAAAATTGTTTAATATACAGACTTACAAGATACTAAGCTAACGAATAGTGGAGATAGAACTGATTTTAAGTTCAATTTACTCAATTTTTTAAAATGCATCATCGTGTATATTATCTTATCATAAAATTCTTTAAAATATTGTCTATACAACGATACCAATAGTTAGCCAATAACGCATATTTGATAGCTGTTTTATTATTATATATTATTATTATATATTATATAAAAGTTGTATGATTATATTTAACAATTATTCCTAAATATACAGGGTGGTCCATAAACGAGGTGCGAACCAAATCTATACTTTTTAAAAGCAAAACACCCTGCAGGTTGTTATACTAATTTTGTTTTCTCATCGTCAATCAATTTTAATAAAATTAACTTCATTAATTTGCTATGTTGTATAGGGTGTATCAATACGTGAAGTTACGATTTTCTCAATTTTGTAAATGGACCCTGTATTAATCAATTGGTGGTATAACATATAGGGTATTCAATTTAAAAAAATTGAGAAAATTGAAAATTTTAACACACCCTATATTCAACATAGCAAATAAATGAAGTCTATTAAAATTGATTGACGATGTGAAAACAAGCAGATATTTTTAGAAATAAATTTAATGCTTAAAGGATAGATGTGGTATATGATCATTATAAAGAACATTCTATCAAAAACTCGTCAAAAGAAAGGATTCCAGAAATCAATTAATGTAGAAATTGACCGACCCAATACTCCACTTCCGCAACAATAGAACTTGTTTATTCATTCGATATTTAACAAAAGACGTTTAACAAATTTTCTGTCAGAGCAACTTCTTCAAAATTCCATTCAGCAAAAGCATATTTAATTTGTAACTAGTGGTGGATTCGCGAATATCAATAAATATGGGACGAATTTTGAACCATCAAAAGACGATTTCTTAAATTCAATTCACGAAGAAGCTGATACTCGTATCTTATTGCACATATTGTCAGCCAAAAATTCGGGGCATTCACGCTGCATTATTAATTAGAACGATACAGATGTTCTAGTCTTAAAAATTTATTTTAAGAAGCATTTGACTAAAGAGATATGGTTCAGAACAGGGCGAAGAGACTCAAGACGATTTCTAGCAGTACATGATTTAAATTTAGATGATACCTTCTAGAAAATTTGCCTGATTTTCATTCTCTGACCGGTTATGATACAACCAGCCAATAGTCTGGCATTGGGAAAAGAAAACATATTCTCTAATCTTGAAAAATGTTTCATAAAAATGTATTCAATAATTGCCAATGTTACTTCCATTAACATTTTGAGGGGATTAATGGCCTCTTTAAAAACCATTGCTAAATTGCCACCGACTTAAGACGACCTAAGATTATATTGTTTAATATGTTTTCACCAACTAAATATTTGGCTAAGCTCTTTAAAGCCGCAGGTGCAGCTTCCTAATGTTAAAGAGTATGAATAAAAAGTAGATCAAGATGGAAGTCTGATACCCACTCTAAGACTCTGTCCGACCTGCCACCAGACATAACAGAACTTACATCATGCAAATTCAAAAAAGGTACTATACACCGATAATTTTCATAGATGTACAATATTCTAACAATATTATTCTGTTCTAGACTAAGAAAGCAAAATTTGCAAATGCAGGAAAAAAATATTGGCTGTATCGGTTCCTGCACCTACCTGTATGGCACAGAAAAACTGCAGAAAAAGTTTGACCACAGTCGCTAATGTTTTGGAAAATGTTGATTCGTGTGGTGAATCTTATTCTGATTAGTTTAAAAGTCTTGTACTATAAATTTTAATATTATTAATTTATGCTTTATATACTTTTAATTATTCTTATTATAATGTTTTTTACATTGGGAATTTATTGTATTTTTCAAAGCAATAGCCTTACTGTTTATAATCGATACTTATATATACTGTGTTTATACCTTCAATAAATAGTTCATATTTTCTTATTTTTTATTTTCCTCAAAAAATAAAAAATAAATCATAGCGTATAAATCAATAATCCGTGTATAAAATAATATGAGAGAGTCAAACTGATTCCATACATTTTAGCACTGAGAGAGAAGAATAGAGAGTGAGAGACTTTACCTTCAATGTTTGCTTTCTAGTTAAACCATGACATAACTAATTGTTTATTGCTATATTTTTGTTATTATAAAAGCAAAAAATATGGGGAAAGCACTGTTACCTTGTTAATACATTGGCGAAACTTTTATGAGGAATAGTTTTTTCTCATTTAGGCCTTCGTTTTTCGTCAAATGAGAGGTATATTTCTAAAAAAAGATTTTTTATACAAATTTGTGGACGGTTGAAACCGAGATATTGACGTTTAAATTTTTTTTCGACCATAAGGGCTAATGCAAATGATTTTTTTTAAATAATTATAAAAAAATACTTCCTACAAAGACCTTATTGTGCATTACAACAAAAAATAAGCATTTTTTTTTCTATATGGTGGTATCAATAACTCGATTTTTTATGATAGTGCCCTTTTGCACTGTCTAATTTTGTATTACCTCCGGAATAAGGGTAAGCTTATCATGTACTTTCATTCCTGAAAAATTCAGCTTGTGACACCGAAGTGGGAGGCAAAGTCAAAAAAATTTCAATCTATACCATACAAAAGCCCGTACCTGCGAGTTTAAAAGAATACATTTTTATTCGCAAATGCGAAAATGCAGAACGTATATTTGTTACTTAGTTGCTAACTAGAGGCAGCACCTCTCGGATAACTTTATTTTGTCTCTCTCTGGGAGGACTTGTTCAGACTTCTCTGTTCCAATGCACGCCCTTAAACACCGATGTATGTTATATCTCTGGTCTCTTTTATCTAAAATAGACCCTTATTAGTTTTTCAGCCAGTTTACATATTCAATTTAGTTGAGAACGAAGCCCAGAGATGCTTCACTTATATCGGCCGGTATTGACCGATACGCGCCGCATTTAAATCTTCTAATAAATGAGAGCGTCGGGCAATTACAAAGGATATGCTCAATGGCCTTTTTTTTACTTTTTATTACACTAACAGATTTGCATCCAATTACCGGATAGGAAACATAAATACAATATATAAATAAATAAATAAATACAATAAAATTACATAAATAAAATAAAAATTATATAAATTAAAATTAAATAAATTAAATAAAAATTACATAAATAGAATAAAAATTACATAAATGCCATTTAATTACATGAACACTATTCTAACTACATTGTTCCATTTAAAAGGAAAAAAAAACAATATATTTAGGCTATATTAAGTTTTTTTATTATCGCTACGCTGCAGTTAAATATGTCCAGACTGTGACATAGAAGAACGTTATGATTGTTACACATGCTGTAAAGTGGGGACGTTTTTTGAAGATTTATCCTAGGCGTAAGTAAATAAAATAGTTGTGCATTTCTTGTACTAGGACGTGGCACGTAAATCTCAAGCCTATGAAGTACTTCTTTTCAGTAAATTAGATGGTGAATAACTTTGAATAGAAATACCTGTTGTGTGATAATTCTTCGGGAGTCAAGCGGTTTGACAGAAAAAGGATCAAGAAGTGCATCATGGGGATATAGCCTATAGCAGGATATGTTCCATCTTGTTTGATGGAAGCATATTTAAGGAAGCGACGCTGGACTGATTCTAACTCAGAGATATAACTACTATAGAATTAAGCCCAGATGAGGGAGGCATATTCAAGTTTGGGTCTGACATATGAGTTGTGAAGTAGCTGAAGTGTATGGAACTCGGTGAAAATTTTTGAATTGCGAATGACGAATCCTTAGGACTTACATGATTCAGACGTTTTCTTTTGCATATGTTCCGAAAAAGATAGTTTTAAGTCAAACCATACCCCATTAAGCAAATAATTAGCTCCATTAATACTTTGTTTTAAGAAATAACTCACGACATAGCACAGGTGGGTTTAATAATAGGAGCCGATTTTTTACACACCATTCGTTATCTCTGTATAAGTCAGTTTGCATTTTCTCAGTGTCGGATACATTATCAATTTTGTAGTAAAGTTTAAGATCGTCTGCATAGAGTAAACTATTTACTTTTAGGTCCGCAATAATTTCGTTGTTAAAAATAATAAAAAATAATGGCCCCAACACTGAGCTCTGCGGTACTCCAGACGTAGCCGTGAACTTAACCGGTTTTTTCACCACAACACTCAACTTGTAAGCGACGATTTGAAAAATAAGATTTACAAAATGCCATCAGTCTTTCAGAAAAATTTTAACTTTCTAACTTGCTTACAAGAATGTTATGATCAAGTTTATCCAACGATTTAAAAAAATCAGTGTAGATCACGTCCACCTGCGAGCAAGAAATAATAGTGTCTGATATAAACTGTGTTATGCAAAATAGGTTGGTAGCTGTGGATCTATTTTTTTACAAAACCGTGTTGATAAGGTGTTAATTGCCCACTAAAATGAGAATATATTGGTTTGTATAGCAAAACTCAAAAACTTTAGAAAAATTGTTTATTATTGGTATAAGCCTCTAATTTTCTATTTAATTTTTGTTCTCGTTTTTTAAGATAGAAATGACTTTTGATTCTTTCAATACATCGGGAAATGTATTAGTTTGTAATGATAAATTGAATAAAGTTTTAAGAGGTTTAGAAAATATACATGCACAATTATTTAGAATGAAAGCAGGAATTTTATCAGTCCATTTGGTATTTTTTGTTTTAATTTTTTTCAGTGCTTCATAAACGTTTTGTTCAGAGAAGTATTCTAGATAATCATTTGGATTTACCGTGACCGTATGCGTATTCAGTCACATTGAAATCACCAAAAATTAATGTTTGATCATCACAGTGTGTTAGAAATTCAAGGGCCTTAAGAAATGACTTAACTAAGTTTATAGCAACATCGGGCGGAATATATACCAGAATTATGTTGACACAAATATATCCTAGCTTTATGTTTACTCCTATTATGTCTATTATAATAGTCTTTTAACATAGGATGGCTTTTTAGATATAAATTTACCGGAGACAAGACAGATTTGATCGCTAGCGTAACACCTCCATCCTTGGAGCGACCGGTGTTTTGAAAATCACTATAACAGTGAAATAAATAAAAGCAATGCACGAATAATAACTAATAGTACTATAATTAAATATTTAATGAGTTTTTGAATAAATTCGAGAGACGCTAAAATGGTGGTTCCCACCTTATCGAGACTGTGGCCCACAAGGGTAAACTCGTAGCGTAACAAAAACGAGAAATTATTTAACTTGGAACGAAATACCGAAAGCCGATAGTAGTATTAGCACGTTGAATTTTTTGGTTTGTGAAGCATTGGCATTACTTAGGTTAAACAATGTGATGATTTTGACAAACCTTGATTTTTAAAACCATTCTATATCGCCTTTTGATTAGGGTTTAAAAACTTGTTCGAGCATTTTATCCAATAATAATTGGCCCCTTTACCCCTTAAGCCTGCTCTAGTAAAATATTTAGGCTTCTTACTTCGCCTATTTATATTCTATTAATAAAGGACAAAATGATGAGTATTGCAACTATGTTAAAAGAAATAAATTGGCTTTCAGTTCAGAATTATGTTCAGTACATGACTGATATTTATTTATAAAATAAAAATGACAGTACCATCGCATCAGATCTATTAGAAAAAATTCAATATAATTCGCAATATCAGAACTATAATACAAGAACCCAATCTGACTTTTATGTACGGCAAGCCATCACTAAAAGTTCCCAAAATACAATTTTTATTAAAGGTTTAAAAAATTTAAAAGACTACCTACAGAAATAAAAAACAAACAATAAATGTGTTCAAAAGTAACCTGAAACAATACTTGATAAATAAATAGAACGGATATACTTTCTTGTGATAATATTCTTTAAACCTGCCCTTTTTAAGTATTTCCTTTAATTTATTGTTATTTTACCCCTCGTTTTACCCGCATTTATTATAAATTATTTCTGTTTTGAAATAATGTACTTTATTTTAAAAAATTACTTGATGTTATCTTAATACTACCTACTATGTTTAAATTATTAATAGTTTTGCGACGATAGGTTATAGCAACTTATAGCCACAAAACTATTTTTGTGTTAAAGTAGATCCATAGAGAGCAATGTAATTTACAAAGGCCTTCTTTCAACATACAAATAAATGACAACTTTATAATTAAAATGAAAAACACAATAAAATACCTCGGTATCATAATTGATCCAAATTTGAAATGGGCATTATATCCTACCTCTCTTTTATATAATAAAAAAGTGCTTTATAAAAGAACATTATATTATCTGTCTTGCTGTACCTTTATTTATGGAAAGCCGGAATTGAGATATTTATTGCAAATAATATACATACATACATACATACAAGTATACATTTTTAAATAATTTGACATTTAAGAGCCATTCACATATAACAGTTGACATCTTGATACTTGACAGGCCCAGCCAAGCATTATTTTGATTTTTGCCAAATAAAATGGCCGGTTAATTATTCTATGGGGTTGCAAAAGAGGACCAGTAAATTTGATATATGTGTTTTTGTGGCTAGGGGCGAAATAATAGTACTCTTAATAGCACCACCATAAAAAAGTCATTTTTAAGGAACTGCTTTTATATTTTTCATAAATTGGCAGGCTTGGCGACTAATTTCGAATGAAAATAGCCTCCAAAATAGCTATATGGTTGCAAGTATGAAGGTCGCAACCCGCCTTAGAAATTTCATCTTTACTATCAACAGCTGTTGTTTGACAGGTCGTTAGAGAATGTTTGCAATTTATGAAATGTAAAAATGTTAGGAATTTTGACGAAATAGTTGGAATTCCTAAAATTGTCACATAAGGAATGCATATGCGGATTTTAAGAAAATTGATATTAAAGTAGTAAGGATGAACCGAAAATTCTGAAAATCAATAGGGTTCTAAGTTAGAAGTAATTATTCTAGAAAATCAAAACCGCAAGTCAATCAGATCTTTCGTTCTAGAGTTATCGTGCCAGCATACATACATACATACATACAGACGACCAGACAGAACATTTTTTTTTGGATTTTCGGATCAGAAACATGAAAAAATGTTTTAAAAAATGGGGGTCAGAAAATTTTTTCGTCTGCACGAATGCAATACTGAGGCACCACAGGAAGTGCCTTAGTAATACCTCTAAGGTTTTGATAGTATACCGATAACTTTGATGAGGTGACATTGAGATTAGAAACAGAAAATTAATGTGTTGATTACTAAATTTTATTACTGGGAGTTCCAAATAAGCCTTGTTTAATATTTTCGAAACTCATTTGTATGCTAAGCGATGTTCGTAATCTCACGAAGCATGATCAGTATTGATATTTTAATTTTGAGATTTGTTTAGATGGGTACAGTTAATACACAGTTTTGAGCTACCCCTAAGACAATCTTTAAGATTACGATTTTGCAAACAAATTGGATGATATTTGATTTTTGCATATTTTATTAGTGTGATTATAGCATCTAGGTATAGTACGAGCAAGAGATATTGTGTGACTTTAAAGCTTTAAAGCCAGCCGGCCACATACAAAAAAACTGATGAGACATACTTTAAATTAGTAGAGTAGCATTCAAAAGATTGAGTATACTTATTTTATTTTTACTTTCCTCGATAAAAGGGAAGTATTGTAATCTTGAAAATTTAGATTTTCACGTTTTCGAGTCCCTAGATTACGAAAAGCTTGTTTTCTCCATTCCGTCGGTCTGTCTGCCGTCCGCCGTCTGTTGTCTACCGTCTGCCTGTTGTCGCGATAGCTCAAAAACCGTTTCAGAAATACCGGTTATACTTCCAGTCAGATATATACAGGCTGAGCAGTTTAAAAAACATTTATTTTTAAAAGTTAGCAGATTTCGACTTAAATTGGTTTCTGATAAAATTATTATCTGATCAAAGATAACAGATTATAAATTATTTTTTAAAACTTAAAAATAGCTTCCTTGTCAGTTTGACATTATTTTCCGCACATAGGCGGAAAGTTACCCTTTGCACACGCCTATTTTCATTAGAAAGGTTGTTATAATAAAGCTAATCGGTATTTTAAAACAAAATTGAAATATTGAAATACTAATAATAAATGACTCTGTTTTTTACCATCATATTTAACATGCCTTGTTGGTGTAGAGCGTCGCGCGTTTAGTAGTTGTAATTTTATTTTTTTTTTATTCTTTTGTTTGTAAATTTAATTAAAACTTAATACATTGAATGAGCCATCAATTTTCGATTTGAGTACTATAACCGATGATCTTGTAGAATATTTTTAAGATGTAGTTACTAAGAAATATTTTTTATGTAAATCATAAAATTAATCTTCAAGTAAATAAACAGACAGATTTAAATATAATTTTGGAGATAAATAAAATAAAGAGTGTATATCAGACAAAATCCATTGGTTTACATTAAATGGGTAGAGTATAATAGTAGAAATAGTTTTTTCTTCATAATAATACAATACAAGGCCTCTACAATACTCATTGGAGAAAGTTCATAGAGGTTTTAAATAGTAAAACTAAATAAATTATATTAAAAATAGAAATGTATTTGAGGAAAAGTACCATGTGTACTAACAAAATAATTTTTCTTAAAGGTATAGAAAAATACTTCAACTTGGCCTATCAAAAGAATATCGAAATCCGGTCTGTGAGATAGTAAAATGGTTACACCATATATTTGTACTTACATTTTTATATCCAGATGAAGTAGGAGATGCATTTGCTTTTGATTTTGCAGAAGATATGCCTCAAAATGAAAAAGTGGTTCAATTCGCGGACTATTTAACCGAAAATTATATAAGTCAAGATTCAAGTTTTTCCCCTAATATTTGTGCAGAATGTTCTGCAGACATTACTAGAACTACGAATTGTTGTGAAAGTTTTCATTCGAAATTTAAACATTATTGTGTGGCTTATCATCCAAATATACACGTGTTTCTTGAGGCGTTAAAAAGAATCCAAACAGATACTTATACTAAAATAAATAGTAGCAATAAAACAAAAAAACGTTTAATAAAAGAAGACGTTTAAAAAGGCAAAATTCCATTACCGCCAAAATTTCACAATATCAGTGACCAGAGATTAGCCGGTATGATTTTTTTAAATGTGTGGCCTATAAATTAAGTGTACATTTAATTAAATAAATATGATGCAACTTCAAAAATTATGTAGTTTTAATTATTACTAACCGCTAACGGGAATTCGAGTTAAGGATTATGGATAAATGTGAACCCTGCCGGAAACTCGTGTGCAGCATTAAGAGACAAAAGTTGAAACGCGGGTAAAAGGTTTTACGCTGACGGGAACTCGAGTCGCCCGAATTTGTGTTTGGACTCTTCATCTGATTATTTTTGGTAAATTTCTTCAAATTTAAACCTGAAAAGGGATTTATTCTCACTTCGACACCTGACGATTGACATTAGATCCTTCCAGCTTAAAATCAGAAAAAAGTCCATAACTCCTTTTGAAAATCACCAAATGAGGATTAAAAATCATGGTCAAACGTAAAATCGTGCATTCTTCTAATCAAGAAACATACTAACTACTATCCTAGGCTTTTAAAAAATCTTTTTTGTTACTAATAAATTATTTCTTTACATTATCAAAAAGTTCATATTTTTTCCTACAGTAGTGTACTTCTATGTTGCGGCGGTAATAGAAATATTTTTTTCTACGAACTCTTACAAAAAGACATCTTTCGCCACAGGATACTTTCAGCGAAAATTTGATTTCCGTCACTAGTGAGAAAAATCCCATAACGTTTACTTTCGTCTCTAGTGACGAAAGTAAGTTGTTACATATTTTCATATATCAGTCACCTCGTATAATATTTTGGCAGCTTATAATTATAAATAATGAAATAAAAAGATGCGCATTAAATTCTATATGCGTTTTTACCTAAACTTTAATCAATTAAAGATAAAATAAAAATGTATAAAAATAGTGCAAATTAAACCAATCTACATCTAGTTTCCTGGTTTTCATTTGTTTATTTGAAGTTTTATCACTTTTGAGAAATGTCAGTTTCAGTTCGTCCTAAATTTAACACATTTTCATGATGTCTGAGTCAGAAAGCGATTGTACTCCCCCAGAAATTATTTTTAAAGCTGAAGATTTATTACCGGCCAAATCAAAAAAGAGATATGAAGAAATTTATATCAAATTTTTGGACTGGAGAGAAAAAAATAAAGTGAAATCATTTTCGGAAACTGTACTACTAGCATACTTTGGAGAAATATGTTCAAATTTTAAACCGTCGACGTTATGGTCCATTTATTCGATGCTAAGAAATACACTCTCTGTTAAAAATGTTCGCTGTTCGCTTTTGAAAAGAAAATGTGATGGTTTTAAAAGCCAAAAATCCAAAAATTTTTCGCCTGAAGACATAAAGACTTTCCTAAAGAATGCACCTGACTATAAATAGTTAATAACAAAGGTAACGGAATTATTATTTTTATTTTAACAAATACTTAATACAATAACTACTAATATTTTTTGTAGGTAGCATTAGTTTTTGGATTATCTGGTGCTTGTCGTTGCCACGAACTAAAAGATTTAACAATAAGCGATGTAAAGGATACTGGAAGTATTCTGTTAGTTAAAATCCGTAATACAAAAACAAAAGTTCCGCGTTCTTTTCATATTTCTGGACCCTTTTATGATATTTCTAAAAAATATATGAGCCTACGTCCCGCAAACATGGATCAAATTAATTCAAGATTCTTTATTAACTATCAGAATGGAAAGTGTAGCAGACAGGTTGTTGGAATTAATAAAATCAGTAAATTTCCTAACGAAATTGCTCAGTTTTTAACGCTTCCGAATCCTCAAGATTACACTGGGCACTGTTTCCGCAGAACATCCGCAACGCTATTAGTGGATGCAGGAGGTGACTTGCTTCTGTTAAAAAAGCACGGTGGTTGGAAATCTAGTAGTGTTGCGGAAGGATATGTTGATGAATCCACGAACAGTAAAAACCAAATACAAACCAAAATTTTACAATCTGTACAAAAAAAGGAAACTACTAGTTCATCCTATTATGGCGCATCATCATCTGAAATGACATTTAACAGTAGAACAAATATGTCAGCATCTACCTCAATAAATAAAAAGCTTGAGTGTGATACCCCCATAATTTTGAACAATTGTTCAAATATAACAATAAATCAATATTTAAATAATAAATAATATTTCTGAAATATTTAATTGTTGGTTAATTTTTTGTTATTCCTAACACAAATAAAGCATTTGCTAACGTTTGTTTTTTTTTTTCATTTTAGTAGGTACCTACATGACATAATAGAGTTCGTAGAAAAAGTATAGTGTTTTACTCGCCGAAAATCATTTTTTCGTCACTCGTGAAACAATATACTATTTTCGTCGTTGTATCAGCACGTTGATATGAAACGTTTTCTGCGTATACCGATGAAAATGTTGAAGGCTTCATTACTGGCCTATATCCTGTTTGATTTTTTAGCGAGTTATTCGCATTAGATCCTTGTTTTTATCCTTTCTTAGATTATTTATTATAACAAAAAAAACAAAGGAGAAATAGGAATTGGGCGGTATGTGGATTGTTTTGGAATGGAATCGGAGGATCGGGCTCACGGTGAAGATATTAAATAGATATATCATAACTCGAAGCGATATTAAAGTGTCAGAATTCGGATACGAGAGAGATGAAGAAAGGGATGGGACGGATCAAAACGGACGTGGAATGTCGATTATCAAATATTTATGGTCGGCAAACATTGAAAATGTCGATAATCTTAAAGATAATCTTTCAAAAAATAAATTGAAACATAAATCTTTTCATATTCTATAAAAACAACTGACGAAATGGAGTTTGATTTTTTTTGGGATTTTCTCTCGACAAAATATTCTCTTTTAGTTACACTGATGATGTAAAAGATCTTAACACGTTTAAGGGTTCGCTTTATTTGTTTAATACAGTAATTAATTTCACCAGGCTATAACTTTTATTGACTTTAAAAATTGGTATATCCGGGCACAAAAAAAAATATGATTTACATTATTTTTCGTGTTCTTTAGAAAAGCTTTAAAAAATCATTCTTAAACCAACTATCTATTCCAAAAAAATTAAATATCACAGTGAATTCTTTTTAAAACTTTTAAAAATAATTTAATTGTCTTTTCTGCCATTTTTTGATAATCGAAGTCAACACCAAAAATTAACAGAAACATTCCTTTTTTAAATTTAGTAAAGTTAGCTATGATTTGCTTTTGGCAACAATTAAGTAATGCTTTATATGTCAAATTGAAATATTAAAATTAAAATAAGTAAACATGATCTAGTAACACCATTTATATAATAATATTTATTTAATAAATTATACAATGCAAGTTGCAAAGTAATACAAGTAAAAATTTTAAACAAATAAACATTAATATTCAATAAGTGCCAATAAGGCACATGTTTTGAGAACAAATATAAATATAAAACAAAATTATTGTTTCTTAAAAAATATTTTAGATATTTTATGTAGGATACAAACACAATCAAAATACCTACATTTAATCAGAAAGATACAAAACGCAAAGAAATATCAATTATCTGAAAGAATATTATTTATTACGTCCATTTTTTCATTAAAAAAAAAAAATTGTAACATAATTTATAAATATGGACACGGTATTACATTTTATGTCGACTGAGAGGGTATTATATAATTTTGGAACTAGTTACAAATACGATCGTTGTCCTACTGATTTATGAGTACGAGGCACAGTATGGAGATATTTTGTCTATACAGTATGGTTTAAATGAAAGGAATAAATTCATTATATTGGAAGTAGCGGTTTTTCGAAAAAAAGCTCGGACAGGTCAATTTTGTTTACTCAAAGCGCAATTTTTTAAATAGAATTCAATTTTCCCCCACTTCCCATTTTTGGGCAGTGACGTCATTGACAATTTTTTTAAATGGTAACCTCAATTTTTTTTTCTTGATTTTGATAGATCTTGCAATTTCCTACTCGGAAACATAATATTTGAAATATCTTACATAACAATTTTTTTTGAATAGAAGACATTTAAAGATCAGACACATAAATTTTATTTTATTTTGAGAACACAATAAATGAATAAAAGATAATTATTTGTAATTAAATGCTTAATCTAACAAAATAATAATAAAAATAATAATAAAAAGAATTTGTGAAATTGTCATTAAATTCTTTTTATTATTATTATTATTTTTTTAGATTAAGCACTTAATTACAAATAATTATCTTTTATTAATTTATTGTGTTTTAAAATAACATAAAATTTATGTATCTGATCTTTAAATGACTTTTTTTCAAAAAAAATTGTTATGTCAGATATTTCAAATATTATGTTTCCGAGTAGGAAATTGCAAGATCTATCAAAATCAAGAAAAAAAATTGGGGTTGCTATTTAAAAAAATTGCCAATGACGTCACTGCCCAAAAATGGGAAGTGGGGGAAAATTGAATTTTATTTAAAAAATTGCGCTTTAAGTAAACAAAATTGACCTGTCCGAGCATTTTTTCGAAAAACCAACGACTTCCATTATAATGCATTTATTCCTTTCATTTGAACCATACTGTATATATATGATCTGGTAAGTTAACTAGTTGTTTATTTGAATGGAATTTAATATTAATATTATAATTAACAATTTGTTTCAGACCCATTATATTTACCTCAACAATTAGTTTGAAGGAAACCTGTAGGACATTTAGAGCATTATTTTTAAGAATTTTTTTTTAGAACTTCAAATAGTTGTAAATGTGTTTGTGAAGTACAACACCACACAATGATGGCAAATGACTTTCCACTAAGCTATGATATCAAATTTTAAGTTGATGTGGCTGTAGATAATATCTTATATTTTTACTTTCCTATCTGTATACAGACAGGGAAAGTATAGGGATCATGATTTTTTTCGAGTTCCAGTTTTCGACGGATTTTTACGTTTTGGGGTCCCCTAAATTCGTTTCGACTATTTTCGCAATGATGTCTGTGTGTGAGTGCGTGCGTGCGTGTGTGCGTGCGTGCGTGCGTGTGTGTGTTTGTGTGTGTGTTTGTGTGTGTGTGTGTGTGTGTGTGTGTGTGTGTGTGTGTGCATGTGTATGTGTGTGTGTATGTGTCTGTGTGTGTGTATGTGTGTTTGTTTGTGTGTGTGTGTGTTTGTGTGTGTGTGTGTGTTTGTGTGTGTGTTTGTGTGTGTGTGTCAGAGTTGGGTCGGATACAGGAAAAAAGTATCCGAGTACCGGATACGGATACTTGCAATGTATCCGAATACTTTTTAGGATAGTTTCACCTAAAAAGTACTCGGATACAAGTATCCGGATACTTTTTCGGATACTTTTACGGATACTTTTAAAGTGAGTTAAAATAATGTTGTCATACCAATAGATATAATTATGCAATATGATTGATTACGAGTAACAATAAACAATACTAGGCATAAATTATCGAAAATGGAGAGCGATATAATAGAAACAGGAAAAAAACTACTCAATATATTGTTAATTATTTTTATTTTGTGAATATAAAACATTAAAACAAAATGAACAATAAAACATAACGGAGCGTGTAAATAAAACGAGTCGCGCCTAAACCGCGCCAAAAACCAGCCAGTGTCGTGTCCATATAAATCTAACGAAATAAGCTCGTTGTTGGCGCGACTTGCCATGTTTATACAACCTTTCGATATTATCGTCAGTGTCAGATGTATTCGACAATCCCATTTTTTGTGGATTCTCTGACGAGCGGTACTTGGTAGAGTCGAGAGCGTCAAAAGGAGGAGGAGTGAGAGATTGCTGAATGTTTCGTTCTGACATAGGCAAAGTAGGCTCATATATTTGATCTTGTCAGATCTGTATACTTTATTGATGTTGACGACGACATAAATAACACATGATCAGCAACATTATGAGCAACAACGTCATACATGTATTTTCTCGACTACATTTTAAGAACTAATAATGTAATTAGACATTTTACAAAACAAAAAATTCGAGGTACCTACACCTACTTACCTTTGCGTATAGTTAGGCACTAAAACTGATACAGAAAGTTTAGTTATATTGTACTACAGGGTAATTTTTGAAAAGGATCCACCCTCGATAACTTCGTTGTTGTCTTGATTCAGGTAAAATCCAAAAACAGGTCAATTTTTATCCTTAGGGGGACACATTTTTAGATCATAACTGATTTTGTCGGATCAACCCCATGGCCCCACTAGCCCCCACCTCAAAAACCTTCAATAGCAAGGGACCATGTAAGAATTATTTCGTTTTGTACAGGGTGGTTAAAAAAAAAAAGACAAATTGCGATAAATAGACTTAAATTACATACATCATAATAGATTCTTAAAATGACCATTGTTGAGAATAATAGGTTTCCTTCCTCACTCAACAATTTATCTCCTGTCGTAAATTCACTTAAATTTTTTGCTTCAGTTTTTGAAGACGGTTGATGAGTGATATCGCGCTATCGCTCTTTTTGTATGCATTTTTATCTACATTTTTTTGCGATCTTTACAAGCCGTTCTAACGGATTAGATTTAATCCAAGTAATTTGCAGTCAGTTGGTGTGTCAATTGATTTATTCCCTGTAAACTGGTTTACACTATTGCCAAGTGAGTAGAAGTTATTTTCATTTATGGTGAGGAGCAGAATTGTGCCCGCGCCACTGCCAGAGTTTTTAATGCGAGACATCCAGATAAGCGAATTGGAGCACAAATATGTCACGCAACTTGTGCGGAAGTTTCAAGCAACAGGATCGGTGAAAAATATGAAGAGAGAAGGTAACAGAATAGTCAATGAAATGGCTCAGATTGAAGTGGTGGGGAACTTTACTTTCGATCCAACCAGTTCTTTGCGTCAGATTACTACGACCGCTGGACTTTCGTATTCATCGGTACGCAAAGTGACAAAACTTTTTAAATTCCATCCCTATAAAATGAAGATACTTCAGGAGCTTGTGGACGATGATCCTGATAGGCGATTAGGTACAGTTTTGCGAAATTATGACGGAAATGATAAACGCAAACCCAAACCTCATAAAAAACATTTGCTTTATTAATGAATGTAGTTTTTATCTGTATGGCGCAGTCAATAAACAGAATGTCCGATATTGGAGTGATGAGAATCCTCACATTTTTAGAGAGGGGCATACTCAAGCTCCTCAGAAATTAAATGTATGGGCAGGAATACTAGGCGATGCGGTAGTCGGTCCGATTTTCATTAATGAGACTTTGACTGTCGAGGTATATTTGGAGCTACTGGAGGATATGATAGATCCCTTGATAACGGTTGAAGTTGAAAATCAGCGGGAGCAAGATGGAAATCTTGTAATTGAAGAAAATGAGCTTTTTTTTTCAGCAAGATGGAGCCCCACCTCACTTCGCTGTGAATGCTCGGAACTGGCTGAATCAGAGATTTCCGCATCATTGAATTGGCAGGCGGGGAGCAATATAATGACCTCCACGGTCACCAGATTTGACAGGACCAGAGTTTTTTCTCCTAGGGCACTAAAATCTGTCGTCTTCAAAACTCAACCAGGAGATTTAGTGGAGTTGCGACAACGAATAACTGACGCATGCAGAATAATCCCTAGAGAAACCTTTCAACGGGTGAGAGAGGAATTTGAAAACCGCCTTTACTACTGCATGGAGAATAACGGTGGTCATTTTGAGCACTTGTTGTGATTTTGCTTCCTTTCGCTCTAATCCGTTTCTTCTCGTTTTGTAAACAATTAATACGATTTTTATTTCAAAAATTAACCAATTTAAGCGAAATGTAAATCTATTTATTGCAATTTGTCTTTTTTTTTTAACCACCCTGTACAAAACGAAATAATTCTTACATGGCCCCCCTTGCTATTGAAGGTTTTTGAGGTGGGGGCTAGTGGGGTCATGGGGTTGATCCGACAAAATCAGTTGTGATCTAAAAATGTGTCCCCCTAAGGATAAAAATTGACCTGTTTTTGGATTTTGCCTGAATCAAGACGAGAACGAAGTTATCGAGAGTGGATCCTTTTCAAAAAATCACCCGGTATATAAAAACACAGGAACAACTGTTTCTTGTCTTTGCCAACTAAAACATAACTGGGCTAACGGAAACTCCACAAGTTCGTGACGTTAACACCGGACAAGGGTTTGCAGGATTTTTCCTGTAAAAACGTGCCGCAAGATGCTGAATCCCGACTGTCTGTATACTGGGTGAATCGTCAAATTCGTCCTTGATGATGAGAAATATGGTTGGATCAGTTACGATTGTGGTAAATAATTTAAAAGTATCCGAATGTCGAAAAAAGTATCCGGTATCCGGATACTTACAAATTTGGTCACGGATACGGATACCGGATACAAAATTTGAAAAGTATCCGGATACAGCTTTCGGATACACATAAAGTATCCGGATACAGAAGTATCTATCCAACTCTAGTGTGTGTGTGTGCGCGCGTGTGTGCGTGTGTGTGCGTGTGTGTGCGTGTGTGTGCGTGTGTGTGCGTATGTGTGCGTGTGTGTGCGTGTGTGTGCGTGTGTGTGCGTGTGTGTGCGTGTGTGTCGGTGTGTGTGTGTGTGTGAGTGTGTGTGTGTGTGTGTGTGTGTGTGTGTGTGTGTGTGTGTGTGTGTGTGTGTGTGTGTGTGTGTGTGTGTGTGAGTGTGAGTGTGTGTGTGTGTGTGTGTGTGTGTGGGTGTGGGTGTGGGTGTGTGCGTGTGCGTGTGCGTGTGCGTGTGCGTGTGCGTGTGCGTGTGCGTGTGCGTGTGCGTGTGCGTGTGCGTGTGCGTGTGCGTGTGCGTGTGCGTGTGCGTGTGCGTGTGCGTGTGCGTGTGCGTGTGCGTGTGCGTGTGTGTGTGTGTGTGTGTGTGTGTGTGTGTGTGTGTGTGTGTGTGTGTCGGTGTTTGTGTGTGTGTGTGTGTGCCATAACTCATGAACTGATACAAAGAAAAACACTAAATTTTAAACTTAAGCTTTATTCCGGCGTCCAATGAACTGATTAGATTTTGGACAAGGTCGGAACATCTAAGGGGTACTTTATGGGAGGCCATTTTTATATTTTATGGAATATATCTGTTATTTAGGTTTAGAGAGGAAAATTGTTCAACTAAAAGTTACTTCTAATATTATTATCTATAATTTTTGCATTATGTCAAATTTTCCTGAAATAATCCGTATTCGTGAAATTTGACAAAATGTGCAAAATTCTGATTTTTATGGAAATTTTAATAAAAGTTGTTTGCGATATCGATCTCTATAATTTTTGTTTATACATGATTTTTCTAAAATGGACCCTAATGGAAAAATTGGAGGAAAAGTGCTAAATTTAAATTTTTCAGTATTTTCGTTTTCAATGAATATCTATAGAAAAATGTTTCGAGGTAGATGTATGTGGAAAATGTATATATTTAGTTTATTCTCTAAACATTTATAGAGGTGCTGCAATCGGTAGTACAAAATAACCGGAAAAAGCCTATAATAACTAGATAGGAAAGTCATGTGTTGGACACATCAGATTTTTAAATTTATATAATATCATTCTTAATTTTTAGCATATAAAAGTTATGTTTTCTCTCCAGTTGAGATATGTATCCATGTAAACCCCAATATATTTATCTTGCTTTCAGGAAAAATGGTATGTGTTTGCCCAGAAGCAGTAAAATATAATTTGTTAAATGGAGGTCTTGATATAATATTATTGCTGAATGGTAAGTAATGGGTTTTATCTACATTTAATGTCAGTAACTTACTGTTAAACTGGGGCCTATTTCATAAAACAACTTTGCAACTTTTCACTTTGCACTTTGCATATTTTAGTAAATTTATGTTTAATAAAAGAGAAATTTGACGAGTTGAAAAGTAAAATTTGAAAAGCAAATTAAAAAGAACATAAAAAATTAATATTCTCCAAATATGACGATATTATTGTATGAAATACAAGTATTTTGCACTCGTAAATTTGTAAAGTGCAAAGTGAAAAGTTGCAATGTATTTTTATGAAATAGGCCTTAGCTTTTCAGATTTGGGGGGTACTTCTCAACTTTTTGCTTCAGTTCTAACGATGAGTTAGCTTCATAAAATATTAATGTGTCGTCTACGAATCCCAAAAATTACTCCGAACTATCGATGGAAAATAATCCGTTGATTAACTAGAATTGGACCGAGTACCGTATCTTCTGGGATACCGTAAGTTATGTATCCTAGATCACTGAAGACACCATCTACTCTTGTAACTTGTTGTCGGTTTGTAAGATAGCTTTAAAATAATTTCTGATTTTTCTAAGGTATCCAAAAGTAAACACCGTCAAATGCTTTCGAGAGGTCTAGATATAGACATGACTGCTTTCATCTAAAGCAGTTAGTATTTTGGTAAATAGTGCTATAATAGCATCTTCTATAGAAACTTGTTTTTTAAAACTATATAATCAGATATACCATATTTTGATATACAGGATGTTTCAAAAAGATTGGTCATTAATTATACCACATATTCTTGGGTCAAAAATAGGTCGATTAAACCGTACTTACTTATATACAAAAGTGCACCAAAAAATAGTTACAGGGTGTATAAGATAAAAATTTAAATGAATTTTTTTAACGTTGCTCTTAAACCGTTTTGGCGTTTTTTCATGAAATTTTATATGAAGTGTTAGAATACCATGACTAATAACGCCGAGAAAGAGGCAATATTTTATTTTTGATTTTTATAGGTTTTTGGAGGGGGTCACTGCTCTTTTCTCCACTCAACTTTTTTGTAGTATAAAATTTAATTACAAGTGAAACGCCACTGAAATGAAACATCCATTTGGAAACTTTTTTGGCCTTAGCATTTGTTTGTAAAAAGTTTAGTTTAGACGATACAGCCATTTGAAATGACAACTTGAAAATATTCAATGGCAATTCTACGTATGAAAAATATCAAAATCAAGTTTATTTTTAAATTACAAACTAATGTCATCAAAATAAATTTTTTTTATTTAACAGGTGTTTAAAATTACATTCTCCTCCTGTATACACTTACTACATAGTTTTAACAATGAAAATCGAAATTTGATATTTTTGCATACGTATAATTTACCTTGAATATTTTTAAGATGTCATTTTAAGTGGCTGTATCGTCTAAACCAAATATTTTACAAACAAATACTAAGAAACAAAAAAGTTTCCAAATAGATGTTGCATTTTAGTAGCGTTTGATTTTTAATATAATTTTATATTACAAAAAAGTTGAGTAGAGAAAGGGGCGGTGACACCCTCCAAAATCATACAAAAATAAAAAAAAAGTATTGCCTCTACCTAGATTTTGTTAGTCATGGGATTCCAATACCTCATATAAAATTTCATGAAAAAATGTCAAACGGTTTAAGAGCACTGTTAAAAAAATTCATTTACATTTTTATCTTATACACCCTGTAACTATTTTTGGGTGCACTTTTGTATATAAGTAAGTACGGTTTAATCAACCTATTTTTGATCCAAGAATACGTAGTATAATTTATGACCAATCTTTTTGAAACACCCTGTATATATGTATAAGCTCTCTTCATCATTCTCATTGGAACTACTGGTAGTAGGCCGAGTACAGGGATTTTCCCGAATCGATAGTAGATAGTGTATCCGTTATTCTTGATCTTTTGGCAAGATAATTCCTAACCTAAGGATCTGGCCTTTGTTCTCGTCTTTTCTGCCCTTGACTTCGTGGGAGAAAGAACGTGGCTGTATGTGCTTTCGGGATATCGTCTCCTGCACATCCATCCAACTTCACTTTCTTCGAGTTGCTAAGGTGTGGAATTTTTGCCTTGAGCCATTCTTCTGACTGTGGGGTTTCACAGTCGATTAGGACCATTCCTGGCCGAAAGTGGATGTCTCCGAATTGGAGCTTATGCTCCCATCCAGCGAACATTTTTTCTACTATGGCTTCCTCCACCAGGGTTTGCTCTTTCGCACTGAAGATAGTCTCGGGAACCTCCTAGGTCTGGACGACAGTTTCATAACGGCCAGAAGCGGGGGTAGCGGCCACTTTCCTTTTCTTTCCCTTTCTTTCCCTTGCGGCGATGTGGTGTTATTCCCGTCCCGCTTTCTCCTCATATCCTTAGGAATGGTTTTATTTCTCTCTCCCAGGGATTTGTGCTTCACGGCTTTCGCTTCCTTCGGTGTCATTCCCTGATCAAGGTAGCGAAAATACCCCCTAACCCTCTGCCTTTCACCAGGTTGTCCTATTTGAGGTAGGGGAGGTAGCTTCCGTTTAGATTCTTTTTGAGGGGAACTTCCCTCGCCGATAAATAGTGAGAGAATAATGAAGAAGCTAGAGCGATGATGCTCCTCTTCTCTTCTCCCTTCAGCTCTTTCTTCTGTTCTCCCATTTCTTTCTTGTGAGGTTGTCTCACTTGAGAGATTGAGGATGTTTGAGGAAGGTTGATCACTTCGGATGGCAGGCTCCGTTTGATCAGATTTGGGGGTGGTGTGGTCCCGACAGTTTTTAATTACGTTTAAATTTTTGCCCGTGTAAATCCCACGAACAGCTTAGAAACAAAAAGTCGATCGACGCAGTGCCCCGCATGCGCCGGTAAGGCTGGATACAAGACAGTTCTTAAACTTTTATTTTTTTTAATCTTTGATTTTAGATAAAAAAGTGTTACTTTTAATAACAAGAGATGGAATGTGACGTTATATCCCCACTGTTACTGAACTCAGACTATAGACGTTTGTATTTTTTTATAGACCTTTGTGTCTCAGATCGCATTCAGTTCATATCTTATCGATCATCACATATTTTAACAAATAGAAGCTGACATCTGGCTTTTTATGTTCTCGCGTATTATGTATTAGAACTAATCTTCTCAGATATAAAGAATTGGAGCCTGTATATCTCCAGTACATGCAATTACAACCAACAGGTGTGTGTATATACCGTTTTTATTTACTAAATAAATTAAATAAATGTTGTTATATTTTGTGTTCAAATTAACTTTTTAACCGACTTCAAAAAAGGAGGAAGTTATCAATTCGTCGAAATATATTTTTTATTTATGTGTGTCAGCGATAATTTTTTAACAATTGTGCGAACCATGGATGGTTCTATATACATATATTTAGTCAAGAACTGGTGATGAGGTCCATTATACAATCAGCAAACTCCATTTGTAATGGCAACTGTACGATATCAAAGTCGGTTTTTGATTGTTCACGATGATAAAAATAATATTCATGATCGACAAGCCGTTCAAATATATAGATTTGATTCATTTTTCATCAAACAAGGGTGAGATCAGTATTAAATTAACAAAACGTTATATGGGTGATTCTTGCATACCTAACTGTGATTTTTTGATTTTTTAAGTCCAGTATTTTATTTATCGTTTAGCATAAGTTTACCTCATCAAAAAGTTATTAATATTATAAATTTAGAGGTATTTTACAACTGACATTATGAATTAGATCATAAACCTTTGCAATTTTTTTTAAGCTGCATCTAAATATACTCGAAAAGTCAGTACCGTGGCATGTCCGATTCTCATTTTTACTTTCCTATCTATCTGTATACAGATATAAGGAAAGTATAGGAATCATGATTTTTTTCGACCTCGAGTTTTCGACGGATTTTTACGTTTTGAGGTCCCCTGAATCCGTTTTGACTATTTTCGCGATGATGTCTGTGTGTGTGTGTGTGTGTGTGTGTGTGTGTGTGTGTGTGTGTGTGTGTGTGTGTGTGTGTGTGTGTGTGTGTGTGTGT